>JANUWF010001663.1:0-468444 GCA_026120185.1 Voacanga thouarsii | reverse complement strand
GACACTTACGTCCATATAGTGCTTCGTACGGAGCCATTCTAATCGAGGTTTGATAACCGTTATCGTATGACAATTTCGCATATGGCACATATTCGATCCACTTATCCTCGAAATCTAATACGCAAGCTCTCAGCATATCCTCTAATATTTGAATAACCCTTTCGGACTGTCCATCGGTCTGTGGATGCACCGTCGTACTGAACTTCAGACTAGAACCCATCGATTCTTGAAACTTGCCCCAAAATCTGGATGTAAATCTCGGATCACTGGTCGGACACAATACTTGAAGGCACTCCATGCAGCTTGACTATTTCCCGCACATAGGTCTGAGCCAACTTTTCCATTGAATCCCTTACATTCACGGGTATGAAATGCGCCGACTTGGTCAATTGATCCACCACTACCCATATGGCGTCCTTTTGGGTCCTTGCCATAGGGAGTCCGGTAACGAAGTCCATGGTCACCTCTTCCCATTTCCAAATCTGGCTCACTCTTATTTCCCTGGTTGGGTGACTGCATTTGAGTTGTCTCAACTTCCGGTGTCACAGGTTCTGCCTGCAGAACTCTTTTGCCTAATGTGGCTACACGGTACTCGGGTGCCATCCTCAATCATGCCCAGATAGTGAGTTTATGCATGCAAGTTTTAAAATATTTCATTTGAGCATGCATTCACATTCAGGTTTAAGTAAAAGAAAATCTGATGCAAGTTTTTGCATAAAGAATTGCATAAAAATTTTTCTCAAATCGTAGAGTACTCTAGGTACTCCTATTTGCATAAATTTCGAAAAGAAAGCAGTAAGCAGAAAGGAAATTCCTTAACACAGAAGTTCACAGAAAGCAATAAATAAGCATCCTGATTATATCAGTTCTTAGCCTCTATAGTCCTCATCTGAATCTTCAAATTCGACCTTATATAACCATTCCCCAGGATTCCTAGTGAAGTCTATCCCATCCCCACTTGCAAATCCCTCCATTGGCTCCTTCCCGGGGCACCTAGAACTCTCATCGGGCTCAACTCTGCTGGGAAGAGGAATAAAAGAGGGAACAAAGGGAGGCCTAGATGGAGACTCATAGACTATCTCCCCGGGTCATCACTATCTGCTGCTAAGTCCACAACGGGACTAGGAGGGTGGGGTTCAAGCTCCACTATCATCACCTCATCCTCACTGTCAGAACTTATATCTATCACTGGGATTAGGGTGGCTCAAGAATCTGGATCTCATCATCTCTGCTATCCTACATAGGGATATCTAGCTGAGGGGCAGGCTGGGGAAATGGAAGGTACTCCGGGTATATAGGGATAGGCGGGTGCCACTGCTGCCCTATCCTCGCGATCCAAATCATTCTAACCATCCTACATCATAAGCAAGATAGGCTAGATAAATATTTAAACTTAAATAGATAGAACATATATCATCAATATTTGCCTAAACCTAGGCTCTGATACTACTTGTAACACCCCACTACCTAAGCCCTACAGGGCTGGGGAAGTCGCCCCGTCCAAAGGACAATGGGTCTTTATAACTAGGTCACACAATCAAAATAGTAGAATAAAAATAGTACTTTAAACTCAAAACTCATTACAATCTAAGAATTCAAAACAAATCCAGGAATAAAAATTATTCACTCTCAACTTCCCAAAGCATTACATCAAAATAGATAACAACATCTCTTCCAAGACAGACAATACTAGCTACTCATCCCCACAGCAGTATCGACCTGAAATCATGGTAAAAAGAGTGATGAGATAAAAATCTCAGTAAGTCCGTGTGTGCTTTGTGTGTTTAGTGAAAACAGTTCGCGAATGCAAAGTATAAAATCTTCGTAAGAGAAATACTGGCAAGCAATAAATAATAGTCAAATCGAGAGTGGTGTTTTGGCTTTTCCAACCTTACATGTTCAATAAAATCAACCACTCAACATGGTGGTCACGGGTTACCACACGTTGGGCCGCATGTCCACATGGTCAGTATGCCACACGTTGAGCATACTGCCGGTCAGAATGCCACACTTTGTGCAGACTGACAAAAGGTAGGTGATCGGCCTACCGGGCAAGATACTCCTCCTTCTCTATACCCAAACAAACCGGTTGTCCACTCCGGCAACACACAGTCCACATGACTGAAAACTGCTAGCTCGGACCGGCGTGACTAAGTAGTACTGACGTTTCTCTAAGTTGAGTTTATCTTCTGAAGGTGGCCTCCTGCCAGAAGACTCGCTCTTGCTCTTCAAAACTAGTACTACTAGCCTACCCTTATTGAGTACTCAACGTTTGATTGTCCCACTTGGGAGAAAACTGATAAAATATAGCTTTGCTTGAAAATGGCAATTAAGGGTTTCCAAAGTCCTTGTCAAAATTGGTTTTAGAAATAGTTTAGTGTTTTGAGTAAAACTGCTTGTTGATTTTCAAATAATTGGTTTGACTGAAACAAGTAGGAAAACAGTCCTTAATTACCTTTACCAAATCAGTGTTCACATACTTTGAGGTTAGCTTGTCATAGTAACCTTTTACAACAAACAAGTTTTATGCAGGAGCTTACCTGATCCTTTGCTTGCTTGAATTCAAAGGTCTTCCAAGGCTGACCTAACCCCGCCTGGGGTAAACACAAAACATAAGGTTACACTCAAGCTAAATTCACTTACACAAAATAATCCTAGTTCAACCTATTACCATCATGACCCTGCTGTCCTAAGCTTTAAGGCTAGCTGATAAAGAATTTTATAAAATAAGTCTAGTTTGATAAGTTAAAATAACTAGGGGTTTTAAAATGATTGCTAATAAATTATAGACTCATATAATAATTCTTGAGTGCTATTATTAACAAATAAACTAATGTTTGAATATTGAATAATACTAAGCCCTAAATAATATTAATAAATGATAATTTTAAAAAAATAGTTTTATTATAAATAAACAATAAATTACAAATAATTTTAATTAATTTTTTAATAGATAATAAATAATTAGTAATAAATAAAATTAATAATAAATGAATTATATTAAATTTTTATTTAATAAATAACAAATAGATTTTAATATAAATAATATTTAGGACTATAGGTAAAAGTTTGAACTAAGGTCTACAAGGTCATTAATTCTAATATTTTATTTATTATAAAAGATTTATTACTATATATATATATATATATATTATTTTTAATAAAAGATCTCATTCATTTGATAAGGAAAATATTAATATTTTAATTAATGAACCAATCCAAATCTTCCTAGAGTTTCGAATTTTATAGAAAAATATAGTGGTAATTCTAATTAAAGTAATAAAATTTTGCTAATAAAAATAACCTAGACTTAACAAGAAAATAATCTTCCACCATGATTTTCCTATTGCTAGAAGAGATTCATAAATACATTCTCCAACATCAAATAATAAACCAATCCATTCATGAACACATGCTCGAATTATCACATACTATCACAAGGCTAATTTCCTTCTAGGCATAATCATCATTAATGGCTTCAAAGGAAAATGAAATATAAGAGCCTAATCACCTTTGGTGTCATGATGTCTAACATGCTTCAAACATCCATAAAATTCATTAAGCACAAAGAACATACATCGATTCAACAAGAAAATACATACAACCTAGTCATATACAACAATCCTCATGCCTAAACTCCATTCCCCTAATCCACATGCATATACTCAATCTCCCATTCATATTCTATCCCCCCTATCAACACCTAAGAGACATGATTTCAGAATTTAAAAAGAAGGATTTAAGAATGAATACTTGATTGTCGATTACTTTGATGAAGACAAAAGAAGGTCCACGCGCGACGGAGAGTCTTGAGTGATCCAACGGAAAAACAGCCATGGTTGATGGTTGATCAACCATTTCGGTAGGGAGAGAGAGAGAGAGAGAGAGAGAGAGAGAGAGAGAGCATTAGAAAGATATATAGAGGATTAAATGGAAGAAGATGAACAAAGGAGTTGTTCTTAGTTACCTTGATGATGTTCTTGAGACTTCAAGGGGAAAAAAACTGGTTTTGATCCAAATGCTAATTTTTGTTTTTGAGATTTGATGTTATAAATTCCAGGAATGAACTCTAGAGAGTATGTAGGAGTATTCTGGAGTTTTTGAGAGGGATTAGAGGTGTTTAGAGCGGGTTTTGGCTTGAAGAAAAGTAGTGTGTGTTCTTGGTGTTCTTGGTGAAGATGGAGAGAATTTGAGGGAAAATTATGGACGAATTTCTTGAGAGTGTAGACTGAATAGTTTAGGGAATTCAGGGGTTTCGGTTTAGCTTAGAGAGGGAGAGAAAAATCTGATCATTCGAAATTCAAATGGAGTGATTTGAGGAGTGGTTTGAGGTATAGGATATGTTAATGGTGTTTGTTTGATGAAGGTTTTCTTGGAGCTTCAACGGTGTCAGTTTGTTTGGTTTGCTTTGCTGAAATGAATGAGGTCTGATGAAGCTTAAGGCTGGACAAAATTCAAAGCTTAAATGGCAGAGGAATTCTGGTTGTATAGCTTAGTACAAGGGTGTTTTCATGGAGAAAAATTCTGGAAAATTTGAAGTTCAAATGGAAGTTTGAATGGAGTGATTGTAGGAGAGATTTGAGGTGTGATTATGGAGTCCAATTGTGCAAGGTAAGTGGAGAGGGTAATGGTTTTCAGTTCATGGCTAAACAAGGGTTAATTTACAGAGGTTGGAGGGTGGTGTTCGGCCAAGGCTTGAAGGGAACAAAGCTGGAAAAATTCTGGTTTCAAGGTGCTCATGTTTCGAAGGTTTGCTGCAAATTTTCCTGTGCAGTTTTATGCAATTCTTCAGCCCATTTTGCAGAGGTTTTGAGAGGTGTTCAAGGGTCCTTTAAGGCAGGTTTTCCAGCCCTCTTTATGGGGAAAAAGCAGAGAAGTTTTGCTGGCTTGAAGGTGGAATAGAACAGCTTCATTTTCTGGTTTGAAGGTTGCGAAACTGCCCAGAATTTTTTTCTGGTTTGTGCAGTTTTTTGTGCAGTCCGAATTGCACAGAATTTTCAGTTCCTCAAGCTGAATAAATTGGCCATTTTCCAGCAGCAATTGAGTAAGAAAGATGGCTGAGATTTTCGAAGGTTAGGCTGCCAAGAATCTGGAAAATTTCCAGATTTCTTTCATGAAAATTATGAACACAATGGAGTGGAGTTTGAAGGTTCATCAATGGTGATTAATTTCTCTTGGGAACCTTCCCTAACTCCTCTCCTATTTTCAGTCAAATCCCCAACCTCCAAGATTCATTTTCGAAATTCAAAGACCAAGAATCATTGCTGAATTTTCTGGAATTAAGACCATGAATTTTGATAAATTTTGAACAAGTTTAATTGATGAAAAGGTTAGAACAAGCTAGAGGTAATAAAAAGGACAATAATTCCTCTAGAATTCTTTTTAGGACACAATGATAAGATTAGGACATTCTCTTCATGTCTCCCCTAAGACAACATTCCTATTTTCATGGAATGCAAGAAAACAAAAATTCAAACTTAATTAAGATAATCATGATAAAACTTAAATGATGGGATTTGAACTCATGACCTTAGAGACTAATTCCAAAGCTCTAACCACTAAACCACAACAACTCTTGTTCTTATTTTCTCACCCACATATTTATCTTATATAATCCAAAAGCTATCTTCCTACTTTGACCTCAAGCAAAATTACCATTTTACCCTTCCTACTCAATAAGCATAACTAAGCATTTTAACCCATAAATCACAATTCTAATGCACATAAAATCATTCAAAAATATATATATTCATGCAAAATAATATGATATACATCCCGACCCCCTTACTCAAGGGTTGGCTTTAGGTGGGGTTTCACAGTACCAATGGGTCCTGCCCAAAACCTTCCAACATGCCGGAAGTGTGGAAAAAGTGGCCACATAGAGAAGAACTGTTGGACCATGGGTGGTGAGAGGAAATGTTATCACTACGGCGACCCGAACCACCTGCGAAATGCCTACCCCAAGTTGCATCGAGCCGTGCAAGGAAATCTGGGGCAAAATCCGGGGCCCAACAGAGCCAACACTATGGGAGCATCTAGGAGTGGAGCGTCGAAGCCACAAGTGAAGGCCAACGTGTTTGCACTCAATCGAGAGGAAGTTGGGACCGATGCAGCGGTTGTGGAATGTACGTTCACTATCCAAGGACAACCTGTTAATGCATTAATTGATCCTGGCTCTACTCATTCCTATCTAAACAAGATTTTTGAATGTCATTTGGGTTGGGATGGAGTAGAGCTACCATATACTTTAGTGCTAAGCACACATTTGGGAAAAACGGTGCAAGCTAATCAGTATGTGAAGAACTGTAAAATTGATATGGGGAGAGAAAGTCTGGAGGGAGATCTGATAGTATTAGACATTGAAGACTATGATTTGATATTGGGGATGGATTGGTTAGCCAAGTATGGGGCTAAGGTAGATTGTAAGAATAAGTCGGTCTAGTTCGTTAGACCGAGTTGTGATGTGTTAGAATTTGATGGCAAAAGAGCGAAAGAGCAAAAGTATTTGATCGTGGGGGCTAATGCCCGGAAATTATTGAAGTAAGGATGTCAAGGGTACTTAGCTTACGTGATAAACAAGTCGAAGGACTAGTGCACTTTAGAGGACACCGAAGTGGTGAAGAACTTTCCCGATGTGTTCCCAGCGGAACTTGATTCTTTACCTCCCAGCCGAGAGATGGAATTCACCATCGACTTAGTCCGAGAAGCAGAACCAGTTTTGTAGACCCCGTACCAGATGGCACCGGCAGATCTGAAAGAGTTGAAGGAACAGTTAGAGGAGTTAGTAGGTCAAGGCTATATTAGACCTAGCACGTCGCCTTAGGCAGCGCCTGTGCTATTTGTGAAGAAGAAGGACGGAACTCTGAGGCTATGCATTGACTATCGGGGTTTGAACAATTTCACGGTCAAGAACAAGTATCTCCTACCGCTGATTGACGAGCTGTTCAATCAGTTACAAGGATCCAGTTGCTACTCCAAGTTGGACCTGAGGCAAGGATACTACTAAGTGCGGATAAAAGAGGAGGATATCCCTAAGACGGCTTTCAACACCAGATATGGACATTACGAGTTCGTGGTAATGTCGTTCGAGGTAACTAATGCTCCAATAGTATTCATGGACCTAATGCACCGAGTGTTCCGACCCTATCTGGACAAGTTCATGGTGGTCTTCATTGACGACATTTTGATCTATTCCAAGAGTTCGGAGGAGCATGCGGAGCATTTGAAGCTAGTATTGGAGAAGCTTCGGGAGCACAAACTGTACAACAAGTTTAGCAAGTACAAATTCTGGTTGGATAGTGTAGCATTCCTTGGCCATGTGGTGACCAAGGAAGGAATCAAGGTAGACCCAGCAAAGGTAGAAGCAGTATCAGACTGGAAATAGCCGAAGAACATTACCGAGATCCGAAGTTTCTTAGGATTGGCTGGTTACTACCGAAGATTTATCAAAGGGTTCTCGACGCTCGCATCACCAATGACCCGACTGTTGAGAAATGATGTTCTATTTGTGTAGAACGAGAAATGCGAGAAAAGTTTTCAAGAGCTAAAGCGAAGATTAATGACAACACCAGTACTAAGTCTGCCAGAGAAAGGGAAACCTTATGCGCTGTATACTGACACTTCGAAAGAAGGACAGGGAGCAGTGCTGATGCAAGATCAAAAGTTGAGAGCTTACGCTTCTCAGAAGCTGAGACCGCATGAGGTCAACTATCCCATTCATGATCTAGAATTGGCAGCTATCGTGTTCGCCCTAAAGAAATGGCGACACTACCTGTACGGAGCCGAATACGAGGTATTCACTGACCTTAAGAGTCTGAATTATATCTTCACTCAGAAGGATCAAAACTTGGGGTAGCGAAGATGGATGGAATTTCTAGAAGAATACTGATGTCTGATCAACTACCATCCCGGGAAGGCCAATGTTGTGGCGAACGCCCTGAGCAAGAAAATTGGAATGGCCAGACGGAGAGTGTAGGAAATCTAAGTGGTTCAGGATGTGTTGGACAGAAGGGTGGAAGTGCAAGATAAAAGAGTCGTTGTCAGCAATCTGAGGTTAGTACCAGATTTAAGACGGGAAGTTGTGGAAGCTCAGCAAAATAACACCGAGTTTCAGCTGTTCAAGGACAAGGAGCTCAAAAGGCCAGACAGTGAATTCCGTCCAGATGAAGAGGGAATTTTGCATTTAAGAGATCGATTGTGTGTACCTGAGAAGCAGCAGTTAAAGGACAGAATTTTGGAAGAGGCACACAAGAGCGAGTACGCCATTCATCTGGGGGAAGTCAAGATGTACCAGGACTTGAAGAGAGCCTATTAGTGGCCCGGACTGAAGTGGGATGTGGTCAAGTATGTCTCGACCTATCTCATTTGCCAGAAAGTCAAAATGGAGCACAAGAAGTCAGCGGGACTATTGCAGCCATTGCTAGTATCGGAATAGAAATGGGAAGAGGTGACTATAGATTTTGTCACCGGACTTCCCATGTCCAACACACAGAAGGACGCCATATGGGTAGTGATCGATATCGACTGACCAAGTCGGTCGATTTTATACTGATAAATATATGGGATTCCATGGAGAAACTAGCCTAGACTTATGTTCGAGAAATAGTCCGACTGTATGGAGTGCCCTCAAGCATAGTGTCAGACTGAGACCCAAGGTTTACGTCTCATTTTTGGGGAAAGTTTCAAGAACCAATATGGTCGAGTCTGAAATTCAGTACGACGGCACATGCGTAGACCGATGGGCAGTCAGCAAGGGTTATACATATATTGGAAGATATGCTGCGAGCCTGTGTTTTGGACTTCGGAGATAAGTGGATGGAGTGTGTACCATATGCAGAATTGTCATATAACAACAGCTATCAAGCTTCAATTGGGATGGAACCGTATGAGGCTTTGTATAGGCGCAAGTGTCAAGTACCACTGTGTTGGAGTTGGTCAGAAGATGGTCACGTGAGCAGAACCGGGGAAGTCTGTATCCAAGAAATGTTGGATAATGTGAAATTGATCAGGGAAAGGTTGAAAATGGCTCAGAGCTGACAAAAGAGCTATGTGGACAACCGGCAGCGAGAATTGGAGTTTCAAGTCGGGGATAGCGTATTTTTGAGGTTGACGCCAAATAGGGGGATCTTGAAGCATCCGAAGGGGGGAAAGTTGAATACGAGGTACTTGGGGCCATTCCCGATTAAGGAAAGGATTGGACCAGTAGCTTACCGATTAGACCTGCCAAATGGGTTGACGGGAATTCATAATGTGTTCTATGTGTCACAATTGAAGAAGTACAATGCTGATCTCGGTCATGTGTTGAATAATGAGCCGTTGGTGTGGCAACCCGACCTGAGTTATGTGTAGAAGCCCGTGAAAATACTGGACCGCAGTATCAAGAGTCTTCAGAATAAGCATATGCCGATGGTTAAGGTTCAGTGGAAGCACCATGGCATGCAGGATGCCACATGGGAATCGGAAGAGTGGGTTAAGTGGAAGTATCCTGACTTGAAATAGAGATATGCTTGAATCTCGAAATGAAATTCTTCTAAGGAGGGGAGGATGTGAAACCCCAGTTAGAACCAACCTTAGAGTAAGGGGGTTGGGATGCATATCATACTTAATTTCATCTTTAAATATATTTTTATATGATCTTATGTGCTTTGAATTTGTGTTTTATAGTCTAGAGGGCTTGATTATGATTATTGGGTAAGAAGGGCAAAATAGTAATTTCTGCTTGAAGAGGAAATAGGGAGATATCTTGAGGATTAAATTGGAAAAATATTTTAGAGAGAAAATAAAAATAAGAGTTGTTGTGGTTTAGTGGTTAGAGCTTTGGAATTAATTCTTGAGGTCTTGGGTTCAAATTCCATCGTGGAGCTTTAGCATGATTAAATTTTATTTTTGCTTGGGAAGGGGTATTTTCGGCCTTAAGAACCTTAGCATAGGGCAGAGGTGTTGTCCTAGGAGAGACATGATAGGAGTACTCTAATCCTATTCTTGTGCCTACTTAAAATTTCCTAAGAGAATTCATTTCTTCTTAATCTTTAATTTCTCTTAATTCTCAATTCATTAGATTGGACAAATTTGTTCTAGCCAATTTCATTCCAGAAATTTCAGTAAAGTGCTATGGCTTTGAAGGTTCAAAATGTCTTAGTGAAAGACATCTTATGGTCTGAAAATGTGGTAGAGATGTGGGAGATTCCAAGAGAATAAATCCCTCTAATGAATCTTCTAAAATTGCACTCTAGGTAGGTTCATTTTCCTTCATGGCATGAACTGAAATTTTTCCAGCTTCTTGTGCCTTCAAGGTGTCAAAATTCTTAGCCATTATTTCCTCCCAAATGCTGCCAGAAAATGGCCTTTTGATCAGCTTGAGATCTGAATTTTTCTGGCCATTTTCGGACTGCACAAATGCTGTGCAAAACCAGAGAAATTTCTGGTTGAGTTCGTAGCTTTGGAGGTCCGAAACCAAGCTGTTTTCTTTCAGTTTTTGCTCAGCATCTTAGCCATGTTTTTCCTCCATAAAGAAGGCTGGAAACCAGCCTTGAAAGACCCCTAAAATCTCCTCCAAACTCTCTGCAAGCTGACTGGAAAATGGCAGCCGAAACTGTCCAGAAATTCCAGCACCTTGCGAAAATTCTGTACAGGAAAATTTCCAGCTTTGTTTCCTAATTCATCCCTGGCCAAAACTTCAGCTTTCTTCTGCACAAACCACTCTTAAACAGCCATGATCAGAACTCCATTGTCTTCCCCAAGCTCCTGCACGAAAATCAGACATGGCTGCCCGAAAATCTCTCCAGCAAATCTCTGCAATCATGCTTTGATTAGATACCAAAATTCCAGCAACATTAATTTAGCAACCTTCCATAAAATGTTCCTCAAACAACCAGACTTATTCTTCACCATTTCACTCCATCTTTTCAGCCACCATTACCCCTCTTCAATCAGCTTTCATCCAGCAGAAACACTGCACAACAATTCGGCCATAGTAGCTTCCCAAAAGCTCTCCAATGATCAAAGATATTCTTGCTATATTTAGTTTCCAAATTTGATTCCTTAAGATATTCTTTTAGGATTTCAACAACTAGCCTTTCCTTTTCCCTTCCAAACCAGAAAATCATCTACCAAAACCCTACAAACAATTCGGCCAGCCCTAATCCTTCAGAATTTCGGCAGCTTCAAATCAAAACCTCTCTACTCTCTTCAACCTTCAAGAACACATAGCACACCAAGAACACCTACTCCTTCCTTTCGCCTAATACCCCTCCAAATCACTTCAAACTTCTTCTAAAAACTCCAGAATTCATCTACTCACTGCCGTGAGTCCATCCATACCATTTTTAACATCAAACTCCAAAATCCAACTTGCTCTTTTGGATAAAAAACCAGAATTTTTGTGAAGGATCAAGAACACCTTCAAGGTAGGTTTGTTCTAACAACTTCATCTTCTCTAATCTTTGATCTCTAATGAATATGTATATGAATAAACATGCTAATGGACTCTCTCTCTCTCTCTCTCTCTTGGCCGAACCTCTCTCCTTCTTGGCCGAATGGCTTCTTCACCAATGGCCATGCTTTCTTCATCTTCCTTGGACGGATCTAGTCATCTAGGAGTTGAGATCCATTCGAAACTCCTTCAAGGTATTCATCAATCAAGTAAGCCTTTTTAACCCTCCTTTTAAATTCTAGATTCATGTCTCTAGGATGATGTTGATAGAAGATGGATTATGAATAGGGTTTGAGTATGTATTGTTGTGATGAGTTGAGATTGAAGCATGAATATATGTATGAATATGATGGAGATGGGATTTATGCATGAGTTGATTATCTTGGTTGAATGTATGGTGTTTTAGGGTTTAATGCATGCCTCCATGATTAAGTATGCTAGAGATTATGTCATCTATGATGAATAGGATTTATATTCTTGTGTGATTATTAAAGCCATGGTTATATTTATGCTAGTAAAGGTTAGATCATGCCTTAGTAAATTTGGATCTATGCTTATATTCATGATTTGGATGATTTGATGATGTGAAGGGGTGAATATGTTCATGATTGTGGTTAGCAATAGAATTATGATCATGACCTAGTTGTCCCTAAGCTAATTTTATTTCTTCAATAAATATTTAATATTATGATTTTTGGCTAGTAATTTCGAAGAACCCTAGGAAGGGTAGATTTGGATTATTATATATAATAAGGATATTTTAGTCAAATAAATAATAGCTTTTGCTAGAAAAATAAAATATATAGATATTATATAAAATGATGAAATCAACTAAAGCCTTTTATGAAAATAATCATAATAAGTAAAATATTTATTATTAAAATTTAATTATTATCTTTTAACCAAAACCTATTAAAGTTTATCTATTATCTTTCAATCAAGACTCATTAAAATTTATTTTCAACTAATTTTAGTTATCAATTATTTTCTAGCAAATAATTATTAATAAATCATTATTTTACCTAATACCGCCTAGGGCTCTTCATCAAATAAACTCTAAATTTTTCTTAGTAAGATTTAAACCTTCAGCTTATTAGTACCTATTTCCCAAAACACTAATTATTTTAAATATCATATTAGCCTTAACTTATAAACCCTTTTCCTTTATTATTTGGCCTTAAAGCTTGGGACACTAGGATCATGGTAGTAGTGAGTTGAGTTAGTTTTAAATTGAGAAAGTGGATTTTGGCTTGAGTTTGATTGTGGTTTATATTTACCCCATGCGGGGTTAGGTCGGCTGTTGGAGACCTCTTATTGTGAGCAAGAATCAAGTAAGCTCCTGCATAAAACCTGTTTGATGCAAAATGTTTATTATGGCAAGCCAAATGTAGAGTGCATGGACACTCATTTCTGTAAAGGCAATTGAGGATTGATTCCTTTCTTATTTTAGTCAAACAAATTATTTGGAAATCAATAAGTAGATTTACTCAAACTCAAAACTCTTTCTAAAACTGATTTTGACAAAGACTTTGGAAATCCTTAATTGCCATTTTCAAGTGGAACTATGTTATGTTCATTTTCCCAAAAGGGGGATACGTTACGTTGAGTACTCAATAGGGGTAGGCTAGTAGTACTAGTTTTGAAGAGCAAGAATGAGTCTTCTGGCAGGAGGCCACCTCTAGAAGATAAGCTCAACTTAGAGAAACGTCAGTACTACTTAGTCACGCTGGTCTGAGCTAGCAGTTTTATTTCAGTCAAGTGACTGTGGTATGCCGAAATTGACACCCGGTTATTGTTTGGGTAGAGAGAAGGAGTATCTTGCCCGGTAGACCGACCACTTACCTTTTGTCAGTCTGTACAACGTGTCGACATTCTGACCGGTTATGGGACCCAACGTGTGGTAACCCATAACCCTTTCTTTTGAGTGGTTGATTTTTATTGATTATGTGCGACTGTAAAAGCTAAAACACCACTCTTGCTTTTGACTTATGTTTATTGCTTGCCAATATTTCTCTTATAAAGATTTCACACTTTGCATCCACGAACTGTTTTCACTAAACACCCAAAGCATACACAGACTTACTGAGATTTCTATCTCATCACCTATTTACCTTGATTTCAGGTCAATTCTGCTGTGGGGACAAGTAGCTAGTGTTATCTGCATTGGAAGAGAATGTTGTCATTTATTTTTATGTATTGCTTTGGGGAGTTGAGAGTGGATAATTTTATTTATGGACTTGTTCTTCTTTTTGGAATTCTTGGATTTACTCTTGGGATGTAATAAATTTTAAGTTAAAGTATTCTTTTTATTCTGCTATTTTATTCGTGTGACCTCGTTATAAAGACCCCTTATCCTTTGGACGGGGGGATATCCCCGGCCCTGGCAGGCCTAGGTAGTGGGGTGTTACAATCTTTTCCTCTCAAATATTGCCAGAAAAATAACCAATTTACTCAGCTTAAAGATTGAAAACTTTGGCCAAAATTCAGATTGTACAAAGCTGTGCAAACTAGAGAAAAATTCTGGGCAGAATTCGCAGCTTAATAGTCCAAAAACCAAGCTGTTTCTTCTTAACTTCAAACCAGTATTTCATCTGTAACTTTCCTCCATAAAGAAGGCTGGAAACCAGCCTTATAGTACCCTCCAATACCCCCTCAAACCTGCTGCAAATCGAATGGATCAAGGCTGGAAAAAAAATACACAAAATTTCTAGCAAAACCTTCGAGCAAGCAACCAGAAATTCTAGCTTTGTTTCCTTCTCACCCTTGTCCGAAACTCACACCATTTTTCTATACAACCAACCTTAGTCAGCCATGGACTGAACTTCATCATCTCCACCATTGTTCTACACGAAAAGAGCTCCATGGCTACCCCTTGAATCACTCCATCAATCACTGCAATCAAGCCTTCAATTGGAGTCCAAAATTCCAGCAAATTATTTTATCAAACTTCCATGGATTAAGCCTCAACCATCCAAAAAATTCCCTCACCATTGCACTCCATAATTCGGCCACCCTACAGCTCATTCAAACATCATTCATCTCAGCAAAATTCCAGCCAAACTAGTCGGCCACTGAAGCTCAAAAGACGTCATTCAACCAAGATATTCTTACCATATTTGCTACCACAATTCACTTCCAAAATTACTCCATTTGAATTTCAAACAACCAGCTTTCCTTTTTCTCCCGAATCTAAAAATTCAATCACCAGAATTCTCCAATCCATTCGTCCACCCTTTCCAAGAAAAATTTCAGGCAGCTTTCCTCCATTCTCTCTATTCTCTCCAAACCACCAAGAACACACACCACCATTCTCCAAGCCTAAGACCACTCTAACCCCTTCAATCTTCTCTAAAAACTCCAGATCATATCAACACACTCTCTTGAATCCATTTCTGCCTCTTATAACATCAAACGCTAAAATCAAGGTTCCACTTTCGGATAAAAAACCAGAATTTTCTTGAAGGCTCAAGAACATTCTCAAGGTAAACATGATCGATTATCTCCGTCTCCTTTCCTCTTTGACCTTTAATGAAATAAACTAATAAATTCTTCTCTCCCTCTCTCTCTCTCTCTCTCTCTCTCTCTCTCTCTCTCTCTCTTCTCTTTGTCGAAATGGTTACTCCAACCATGGCCATTTTTCTTCTTCTTCCTTGGACAGATCAAGCCTTCCAAGCAAGAGAATTCTCTAGAAACGTGTTCAGGGTAGTCATAATTCAAGTTAGCCTCTTCAATATTCTCTTTAAATTCTAGATTCATGTCTTTTAGATGTTGTTGGAAAAGGATGGATTGTGTTTGGAGATTGAGCATGTGTTTATATGATGGAGTTGAGATTGAAGTATGAGGATGAATGTGTTTATATGCTGGAGTTGGGATTGATGCATGAGGATGACTTGTCTTGGTTGAACCTTATGATGTTTTAGGGTTTGTTGTATGCCTTCATGTCGTGAGTAGTATGAATAATTAAGCATGATAGATATTATGTCACCTTTGGTGAATAGGATTTTATCTTCTTGTATCCTTGTTGAAGCCATGAAAATAATTATGTTTAGTGGAGCTTGGATCATGGGTTGGTAGTTATAGATCTATACTTTTATTCATCATTTGAATGGTTTGTTGATTGGTGTAGAGTGTATGTTCATGGTTAGCAATAGGAACTATGATCATGACCTTGATGTGCCTAATCTATTTAAGTTAGCTAATTTTATTTCATTAATAAAAATTAATACTATATTTTCTTCAGGAGATTTCGAAAACACTAGGAAAATGTGGATTTGGATTGTTATATGAAATAATGATATTTTAACCAAACAAATGATATATTTTGTTAAAATTAAAGTACAAAAATATTATAATTAATAATAATAATAATAATAATAATAAATTAATAAATAAAGCCTTTTATATAAATAATCATAATAGGTAAAATATTAATCTTGTAAGTCATATGTTCATAAATACTAATAAAATTTATTTATTATCTTTTAATCAAAACATATTAAAGTTTACTTATTATCAATTTTATGTACCAATTATTTCCTAACCTTTAATTATTAGTAGATTATTTTAAATAATATCTTCCAGGGCCTAGGACCCTTCATCAAATAAACCCTAATTTATTTATAACAAGATTTAGACCTACAACTTATTAGAAACTATTTCACAAACCCTAGTTATTTTATTATCAAGCTAGATTTATTTTATAAAATTCTTTTTATCATCCAGCCTTAAAGTTTGGGACACTAGGGTCATGATTGTAGTAAGTTGAACTAGGATTATTTGTGAAAGCAAATTTTGGCTTGAGTTTAATTATGGCTTTTGTTTACCCCAGGCGGGGTTAGGTAAGCTTTTGGAGATCTTTGATTTATCTCGAGTAAAGGATTAGGTAAGCTCCTGCATAAAACTTGTTTGTTGTAAAAGATTACTATGGCAAGCTAAACACGAAGTATGTGAACACTGATTTGGTAAAGGCAATTAAGGAATGTTTCCTAACTTGTTTCAGTCAAACCAATTATTTGAAAATCAACAAGCAATTTTACATAAACACCAAACTGTTTCTAAAACCAATTTTGACGTGGACTTTAGAAACCCTTAATTTCCATTTTCAAGTAAAGCTATGTTTTGTCAGTTTTCTCCCAAGTGGGATAAACTACGTTTAGTACTCAATAAGAGTAGGCTAGTAGTACTAGTTTTGAAGAGCAAGAGTGAGTCTTCTGGCAGGAGGCCACCTCCAAAAGATGAACTCAACTTGGAAAAGCGACTGTACTATTTAGTCACGCCGGTCAGAGCTAGCAAGCTTCAGTCATGTGGACTATTGGTTGCCAGAGTGGACAACCAATTTTCTTTGGGTGTAGTGAAGGAGGAGTATCTAACCCGATTGGCCGATCACCTACCTTTTGTCAGTCTGCACAAAGTGTGGCATTCTGACCGTTGTATGGTTTTGGGGCCCAACGTGTGGTAACCCGTGGCCGCCTTTTTGAGTGGTTGATTTTATTGTACATGTATGGTTGGAAAATTCAAAACGCCACTCTTGATTTTTCACATTGTTTATTGCTTGCCAATACTTTTTCTTATGAAGTTCTTACACCTTGCATACATGAACTGCATCCACTGAAGATGCAAAGCACATACGAAATTACTGAGATTTTTTTATCTCATCACCCTTTTGCCATGTTTTCAGGTCGGTCCTACTGTGGAGATAAGTAGATAGTTTGTTGCTCGTTTGGAAGGCCTTGTGTTATTTTCTTTATGTATGGATTTGAGAGGCGAGAGTATTCAATGTATTTATGGATTCGTCTTAAATTCTTGCATTGTAATAAGTTTTAATTTTAAAGTATTATTTTATTTTTGTTTGTGTGACCTAGTTGTAAAGACCCCTTATTATTTAGACGGGGCGACATCCCTGGCCCTGCTGGGCCTAGGTAGTGGGGTGTTACAAGTGGTATCAGAGCCTAGGTTTAGGCAAATATTGATAGTATATGTTCTGTTTATTTAAGTTCAAATCTTTATCTAACCTATCTTGTTTATGCTGTAGGATGGTTAGAATGCTTAAAACCGCGAGGAAAGGGCAGCAATGGCATCCTCCTACCCCTGTCTACCTAGAAGACCTTCCAATACCTCAACCTGCTCCTCAGCCAGTTATTCCTTTTGAAGATAGTAGGATGACGAGGTTCCGATCAATGAGCCACCCGCAATACATGTGATAGATTTGAGTTCTAACAGTAAAGATGAGAAGATAGACGTGGAGTATGTTCCTCACCCTCCTAGCCCCATAGTTGATTTATTAGCAGATAGTGATAACCCGGGGGAGATAGATTATGAATCTCTTCCTAGGACTTCTTTGATTCTTTTACCCAGCCAGGTTGAGACCAGGGAGAGTTTTAGGTGACTTGGGAAGGAAACAATGGAGGGGTTTGATAGTGGGGCTGGGATAGACTTCTCTAAGAACTCTGGGGGATAGTTGCACGATGCTGATCTTTAAGATTCTGATGAGGACTACAAGGGCTGAGAGTTATTATGATCAGGATGTTTATTTATTATTTTTCATAAACCTCTATTTTAAGGAGTTTTATTTCTGTTTTCTGTTTCAATTCAAATTTATGCAAATAAGAGTACCGAGTACTCTAAGATTTGAGAGAAAAATTTATAAGCAATTCTTTAGATAAAAACTTGCATCTGATTTTCTTTCACTTAAATCTGGCTGTGAATGCATGCACAACTAAAATGATTTAATCATTGAATGCATAAACTTATCGTTTGGGTATGGTTTAGAATGACACCCAACGCCGTGTAGCTTCGTCAAGCAGGAGAATTCCGGAAGCAGATCATGTGGCACCAGAAGTTGAGACAACCCAGATGCAATCACCCAACCAAGATAATGAGTGTGAATCAGATATGGGAATGGGGTCTGAAGCAACAGTTGAAGTGATGATGGGGCAAGCATTCAGTAAAATGGCAGAGATAAAATAGACCTTGACTGAGCGGGGAAATCCCAGGGGAGTGGATGAGGCATTAGAGCAATTTTTGAAGTTTCAGCCGCCCATCTTCTTGGGTGAAGCTAAGCAAGATCAGAAAGCTAAGCAATGGATCAAGCAAATGGAAGACATATTTGCAACGTTCCAGTACACTAAGGAGCGAATGGTTAAGTTTGTTGCATTTCGTTTGAGGGGCCCAGCTTGGGCATGGTGGCAGCGGGTTCAGGACGACTAGGAGATGGTTGATCAGGAATGGACGTGGACCAACTTTGTTGAAGCATTCAGAACTGAGTTTATCGCGCGGTGGATAGTAGAAAAGTGGGAGGACGAGTTCTAGAATTTAAAGCAGGGAGGTATAACAGTGGCCCAGTACGCAGCCCGATTCACCCAGCTGTCGAAGTACTACAAGAGGCAAGTGGACACGGGGCAGAATAGGCCGAGGCAGTTTTACAAGGGATTACGACAGGAATTGAGGAGGGTGTTGGCACCTTCTCCACCAACGACCTATTCGGGGGCCGTAGACGCAACTACCAGGATAGAAAATGAGGACCGCAGCAGGATGGCATCGAGACCCTTCCAGCTACCAAGGCAACCTCAGGGACACTTCCAGAGACAACAATCCAACAAGTGCCCCACAAACCAGCAGTGGCAGAATAGGGGATAGCAAGCCCGGAAGCACCAATTAGACCTGCGTAGAACCTTTCATTATACGGATAGTTTGGGAAAAGAGGCTACACAGAGAAGAACTGTTGGTCAAATGTTATCACTGCGGCGACCCGAACCACCTACAAAACGCTTGCCTTAAACTGCACCGAGTCGGGCAAGGAAATCTGGCTCAGAATCCAGGACCCAATAGAGCCAATACCATAGGAGTATCTGGGAGTGGAGCACCAAAGCCTCAAGTGAAGGCCAAGGTATTTACTCTCAACAAATAGGAGGTTAGAACCGATGCAGTAGTAGTGGAAGGTACGTTTACTATCCAAGGATGTTTCATTAATGCATTGATAGATCCTGGCTCTACTCATTCCTATTTAAACAAGATTTGTGCATGTCATTTGGGTTGGGATGGAGTGGAGCTACCTTTTTTCCTTATTGGTAAGTACACCTTTGGGAAAGATGGTGCAAGTAGATCGATAAGTGCGAAACTCTAAAATTGATGTGGGGAGAGAAAGCTTGGAGGGAGATTTGATAGTGTTGGATATTGAGGATTATGATTTGATATTGGGAATGGATTAGCTAGCAAAGGTTGGGGCTAGGGTAGACTGTAAGAATAAATCAGTCCAGTTCATTAGACCGGGTTGTGATGTGTTGGAATTCGATGGCAAGAGAGTAAAAGAATTAAAGTATTTGATAGCGGGGGCTAAGGCCCGAAAATTGCTGAAGCAAGGATGTCAAGTATACTTAGCGTATATGATAAACAAGCCAAAGGACCAGTGCACTCTGGAGGACTCCGAGGTAGTGAAGGACTGTCCTGATGTGTTCCCAACGGAACTTACCTCTCTACTTCGTAATCAAGAAGTTGAATTCACCATTGACCTAGTTCCAGGAGCCAAACCAGTATCTCGAACCCCGTATCGGATGGCACTAGCAGAGCTAAAGGAGCAGTTAGAAGAGTTAGTGAAGCAAGGCTACATCAGACCTAACACGTCATGCAGACAATGTTGGACAAAGTTAAGTTACTCAAGGAAAGGTTGAAGGCAGCTCAGAGCTGACAAAAGAGCTATGCAGACAATAGGTGCAGAGAGTTACAGTTTGAATTAAGAGACAGTGTATTTCTGAGATTGACACCGAATAGAGGAATCTTGAAGCATCTGAAAAGTGGAAAGCTAAATCCGAGGTATTTGGGACCGTTCCCGATAAAGGAAACGATTGGGCCGGTAGCATATCGATTAGACTTGCTAGATGAATTGATGGGAATTCAAGACGTGTTTCATGTGTCACAGCTAAAGAAGTACAATGCCGATCCCGGTCAAGTTCTGAATAATGAGCCGTTTGTGTTGCAACCCGATCTGAGCTATGTGGAGAAACTAGTGCGAATATTAGACCGCAATATCAAGAATCTCTTAAACAAGCAGATACCGATGGTAAAAGTTCAGTTGGAGCATCATGGCACGTGAGATGCTACATGGCAATCAGAAGAGTGGGTAAAGTGGAAGTATCCCGATCTGAGATAGAGGTATGCCTGAATTTCGGGACGAAATTCTCCTAGGGAGAGGAGGATGTGAAACCCCAATTAAAACCAACCCTAGAATAAAGGGGTCGAGATGCATATCATATTTTCTTGCATGCATGAATATATTTTTGTATCATTTTATGTGCTTTGGATATGTGATTTATAGTCTAGAAGGCTTAATTGTGCTTATTGAGTAAGAAGGGCAAAATAGTAATTTGCTTGAGGTGGAAATAGGGAGATAGCTTGAGGATTAAATAGGAAAAATATTTGGGAGAGAATATAAGAACAAGAGTTGTTGTGGTTTAGTAGTTAGAGCTTTGGAATAAAATATTGAGGTCTTGAGTTCAAATTCCATCATTTTAGTTTTAGCATGATTAAATTTTATTTTAGATAGGTAGGCTATTTTCGGCCCTTGCATGCCTTAGGGAGGAGTAGGAATGTTGTCCTAGGAGAGACATGAAAGGAATGCCCTAATCCTACTCTTGTTCCCTACAAAAATTCCTAAGGGATTCAAACTCTTTTTGTTCTCTAGCTTACCTTAATTCTTGATGAAATAAGTTGCTTAATTTATCTAAGCCATTTTATTTACAGAAAATTCCAGCAAGGTTCTATGATTATGAAGCTTCGAAAATGCCTCTTGGAGGACGGAATTTTAATTGAAAATGGGGAAGAGTAAGGGAAGATTCCCAAGAGAATTAATCTCCATAGTTGAACCTTCAAACTCCAACCTATGTGTATTCATCTTCTTCATGTAGTAATCTGGAAAATTTTTCCAGCTTCTTGATCAGTCCAATTGTCAAAATCTTCTGCCATCTTTCCCTCTCAAATACTGCTAGAAAAATAACCAATTTACACAACTTAAAGACTGAAAACATTGGCCAAAATTCAGACAGTACAAAGCTGTGCAAACCAGAGAAAAATTCTAGGCAGATTTCGCAGCATAATAGTCTAAAAACCAAGCTGTTTCTTCTAGACTTCAAACGAGTATTTCATCTCTGATTTTGCTCCATAAAGAAGGCTGGAAACCAACCTTACAGTACCCACCAATACCCCTTCAAACCTACTGCAAATCGGATGGAGCATGGTAGGAAAAAAATTGCACGAAATTTCCAGTAAAACCTTCGAGCAAGAAACCAGAAATTCCAGCTTTGTTTCCTCCTAACCGTTGTCCGAAACTCACACCATTTTTCTGTAAAACCAAACTTAGTCAGCCATGGACTGAACTTCATCATCTCCACCATTGTTCTGCACGAAAAGAGCTCCATGGCTACCCCTTGAATCACTCCATCAATCACTGCAATCAAGCCTTCAATTGGAGTTCAAAATTCCAGCAAATTATTTTATCAAACTTCCATGGATTAAGCCTCAACCATCCAAAAAATTCCCTCACCATTGCACTCCATAATTCGGCCACCCTACAGCTCATTCAAACATCATTCATCTCAGCAATATTCAAGCTAAACTAGTCGGCCATTGAAGCTCAAAAGATGTTATTCAACCAAGATATTCTTACCATATTTGCTACCACAATTCACTTCCAAAATTACTCCTTTTGAATTTCAAACAACTAGCTTTCCTTTTTCTCCTGAATCTAAAAATTCAATCACCAGAATTCTCCAATCCATTCGGCCACCCTTTCCAAGCAAAATTTCGTCCAGCTTTCCTCCATTCTCTCTATTCTCTCCAAACCACCAAGAACACACACCACCATTCTCCAAGCCTAAGACCACTCTAAACCCCTTCAATCTTCTCCAAAAACTCTAGATCATATCTACACACTCTCTTGAATCCATTTCTGCAACTTATAACATCAAACGCTGAAATCAAGGCTCCACTTTCGGATAAAAAACCAGAATTTTCTTGAAGGCTCAAGAACATTCTCAAGGTAAACCTGATCGATTATCTCCGTCTCCTTTCCTCTTTGACCTTTAATGAAATAAAATAATAAACTCTTATCTCTCTCTCTCTCTCTCTCTCTCTCTCTCTCTCTCTCTCTCTCTCTCTTTGTCAAAGTGGTTACTCCAACTATGGCCATTTTTCTTCTTCTTCCTTTGACGGATCAAGCCTTCCATGCGCGAGAATTCTTTGGAAATGACTTCAAGGTAGTCATCATTGAATTAAGCCTCTTCAATCTTCTCTTTAAATTCTAGATTCATGTCTTTTGGATGTTGTTGGAAAAGGATGGATTGTGTTTGGATATTGAGAATGTGTTTATATGATGGAGTTGAGATTGAAGTATGAGGATGAATGTGTTTATATGACGGAGTTTGAATGATTATGCATGATAGATATTAAGTCACCTTTGGTGAATATAGTTTTATCTTCTTGTATCCTTGTTGAAGCCATGAAAATGATTATGTTTAGTGGAGTTTGGATCGTGGGTTGGTAGTTATAGATCTATGCTTTTATTCATGATTTGGATGGTTTGTTGATTGGTGTAGAGTGTATGTTCACGGTTAGCAATAGGAACTATAATCATGACCTTGATGTTCCTAATCTATTTAAGTTAGCCAATTTTATTTCATTAATAAAAATTAATACTATATTTTCTTCTGGAGATTTCAAAAACACTAGGAAAATGTGGATTTGGATTGTTATATGAAATAATGATATTTTAACTAAACAAATGATATCTTTTTTTAAAATTAAAGTATAAAAATATTATATATAATAATAATATTAAATAAAGCCTTTTATATAAATAATCATAATAGGTAAAATATTAATCTTGTAAGTCATATGTTCATAAATACTAATACAATTTATTTATTATCTTTTAATCCAAACATATTAAAATTTACTTATTATCAATTTTTTGTACCAATTTTTTTCTAACCTTTAATTATTAATAGATTATTTTTAATAATATCATCTAGGGCCTAGGACACTTCATCAAATAAACCCTAATTGATTTATAACAAGATTTAGACCTACAACTTATTAGAAACTATTTCGCAAACCCTAGTTATTTTATTATCAATCTAGATTTATTTTATAAAATTCTTTTTATCATCCTGCCTTAAAATTTGGAACACTAGGATCATGATTGTAGTAAGTTTTGCTAGGATTATTTGTGAAAGCAAATTTTGGCTTGAGTTTAATTATGACATGTGTTTACCACAGGCGGGGTTAGGTAAGCTTTTGGAGATGTTTGATTTATCTTGACTAAGTAGTACTAGTTTTTAAGAGCAATAGTGAGTCTTCTGGCAGGAGGCCACCTCCAAAAGATGAACTCAACTTGGAAAAGCGACTGAACTACATAGTCATGTCGGTCAGAGCTAGCAAGCTTCAGCCATGTGGACTATGTGTTGCCAGATTGGACAACCAATTTTGTTTGGGTGTAGTGAAGGATGAGTATCTTACCCGGTAGGTCGATAACCTACCTTTTGTCAATCTGTACAAAGTGTGGCATTCTTACCGTTGTATGGTTTTGGGGCCCAACGTGCGGTAACCCGTGGCCGCCTTTTTGAGTGGTTGATTTTATTGTACATGTATGGTTGGAAAAGTCAAAATACCACTCTTTTGTTTAACATTTTTTATTGCTTGCCTGTACTTTTTCTTATGAAGTTCTTACACCTTGCATACATGAACTGTTTTCACTGAAGACGCAAAGCACATACGGACATACTGAGATTTTTTTATCTCATCACCCTTTTGGCATGTTTTCAGGTCGGTCCAGCTGTGGAGATGAGTAGATAGTTTGTTGCTCGCTTGGAAGGCCTTGTGTTATTTTCTTTATGTATGGCTTTGAGAGGCGAGAGTATTCAATGTATTTATGGATTTGTCTTAAATTCTTGGATTGTAATAAGTTTTACTTTTAAAGTATTATTTTATTTTTATTTGTGTGACCTAGTTATAAAGACCCCTTGTCATTTGGACGGGGCGATATCCCCGGCCCTGCTGGGCCTAGGTAGTGGGGTGTTACAAGTGGTATAAGAGCCTAGGTTTAGGCAAGTATTGATAGTATATGTTCTGTTTATTTAAGTTCAAATCTTTATCTAACCTGTCTTATTTATGCTGTGGGATGGTTAAAATGCTTAGAACCTCGAGGAAGGGGCAGCAATGGCATCCTCCTATCCCTATCTACCCAGAAGATCTTCCAGTACCTCAACCTGCTCCTCAGCCAATAATTCCTTTTGAAGATAGTAGTGATGATGAGGTTTCGATCAATGAGCTACCCCCAATACTTGTGATAGATTTGAGTTCTGACAGTAAAGACGAGAAGATAGACATGGAGTATGTTCCCCACCCTCCTAGCCCCATAGTTGATTTATCAGCAGATAGTGATAACCCGAGGGAGATAGATTATGAATCTCCGCCTAGACCTTCTTTCATTCTTTTACCCAGCCAGGTTGAGACCGAGGAGAGTTTTAGGCGACCCGGGAAGGAAACAATGGAGGGGTTTGTTAGTGGGGCTGGGATAGACTTCTCTAAGAACTCTGGGGATGGTTGTATGAGGCTGATCTTGAAGATTCTAATGAGGACTAGAAGGGCTGAGAGTTATTATGATCAGGATGTTTATTTATTATTTTTCGTAAACCTCTATGTTAAGGAGTTTTATTTCTGTTTTCTGTTTCAATTCAAATTTATGCAAATAAGAGTACCGAGTACTCTAAGATTTGAGAGAAAAATTTATGAGCAATTTTTTAGGCAAAAACTTGCATTTGATTTTCTTTCATTTAAATATGGCTGTGAATGCATGCACAACTAAAATGATTTAATCATTGAATGCATAAACTTATCATTTGGGTATGGTTTAGAATGACACCCAAGCGCCGTGTAGCTACGTCAAGCAGGAGAATTTCGGAAGCAGATCATGTGGCACTAGAAGTTGACACAACCCAGATGCAATCACCCATCTAGGGTAATGAGAGTGAACCAGTTATGGGAATGGGGTCTGAAGCACGAGCTGAAGTGATGATGGGGTAAGCATTCAGTAAGATGGCAGAGATAATATAGACCTTGACTGAGCGGAGAAATCCCAGGGGAGAGGATGAGGCATTAGAGCGATTTTTGAAGTTTCAGCCACCCATCTTCATAGGTGAAACTAAGTAAGATCTGAAAGCTGAACAATGGATCGAGCAGATGGAAGATATATTTGCAACGTTCCAGTACACTGAGGAGCGAATGGTTAAGTTTGTTGCATTTTGTTTGAGGGGCCCAGCTCGGGCATGGTGGCAGCGGGTTCAAGACGACTAGGAGATGGTTGATCGGGAATGGATGTGGACCAAATTTGTTGAAGCATTCAGAACTGAGTTTATCCCTCGGTGGATAGTGGAAAAGCGGGAGGACGAGTTCTAGAATTTAAAGCAGGGAGGTATAACAGTGGCCCAATATGCAGCCCGGTTCACCCAGCTATCGAAGTACTGCAAGAGGCTAGTGGACACGGAGCAGAATAGGATAAGGCAGTTTGTCAAGGGATTAAGACAGGAATTGAGGATGGCATTGGCACCTTCTCCACCAACGACCTATTCGGGGGCCGTAGACGCAGCTACCAGGATAGAAAATGAGGACCGCAATAGGATGGCATCAAGACCCTTACAGCTACCAAGGTAACCTCAGGGACACTTCCAGAGAAAACAATCCAACAAGCGTCCCGCCAACCAGCAATGGCAGAGTCGGGGATAGCAAGATCGGAAGCACCAATTGGACCTGCGTAGAACCTTTCATTATGCATGTAGTATGGGAAAAGAGGCTACACAGAGAAGAATTGTTGGTCCAAAGGAGGTGAACGGAAATGTTGTCACTGCGGCGACCCGAACCACCTACGGAATGCCTGCCTTAAACTGCACCGAGTAGGGAAAGGAAATCCGGCTCAGAATCTGGGACCCAATAGAGCCAATACCATAGGTGTATCTGGGAGTGGAGCACCAAAGCCTCAAGTGAAGGCCAAAGTATTTGCTCTCATCAAAGAGGAGGTTAGAACCGATGCAGTAGTAGTGGAAGGTACGTTTACTGTCCAAGGATGCTTTGTTAATGCATTAATAGATCCTAGCTCTACTCATTCCTATTTAAACAAGATTTGTGCATGTCATTTGGGTTAGGAAGGAGTGGAGCTACCTTTTTCCTTATTGGTAAGTACACCTTTGGAAAAAATGGTGCAAGCAGATCAGTAAGTACAAAACTATAAAATAGATGTGGGAATTGAAAGCATGGAGGGAGATTTGATAGTGTTGGACATTGAGGATTTTGATTTGATATTGGGAATGGATTGGCTAGTAAAGTATAGGGCTAGGGTAGACTGTAAGAATAAATCAGTCCAGTTCATTAGACCGGGTTGTGATATGTTGGAATTCAATGGCAAGAGAGTAAAAGAATTGAAGTATTTGATAGCGGGGGCTAAGACCCGAAAATTGCTGAAGCAAGGATGTCAAAGATACATAGCGTATATTTTAAACAAGCCAAAGGACCAGTGCACTCTGGAGGACTCCGAGGTAGTGAAGGACTGTCCTGATGTGTTCCCAACGGAACTTACCTCTCTACCTCCTAATCAAGAAGTTGAATTCACTATTAACCTAGTTCCAGGAGCCAAACCAGTATCTCGAACCCCTTATCGGATGGCACCGACAGAGCTGAAAGAGCTGAAGGAGCAGTTAGAAGAGTTAGTGAAGCAAGGCTACATCAGACCTAGCACGTCACCCTGAGGAGCACCCGTACTATTTGTGAAGAAGAAGGACGGGACTGTGAGGCAGTGTATCGACTATCGAGGCTTAAACAATCTGACGATCAAGAACAAGTATCCCCTACTGCTGATTGATGAGCTGTTCGACCAGTTACAAGGATCCAGTTGCTACTCCAAATTGGACTTGAGGCAAGGGTGCAATCAAGTGCGGATAAAAGAGGAGGATATTCCCAAGATGGCCTTCAACACTAGATATAGACATTTTGAGTTCGTGGTATTTCCGTTCGGGGTGACCAATGCTCCAGCAGTATTCATGGATTTGATGCATCGAGTATTCCGACTCTTTTTGGACAAGTTCGTGGTGGTCTTTATCGACAACATCCTAATTTATTCCAAGAGTCCGGAGGAGCATGCAGAACATCTGAAACTCATATTGGAGAAGCTATGGAAGGGTGGGGTTCAGGTTCTACTATCATCACCTCATCCTCACTATCCGAGCTTATGTCAATCACCGGAATTGGGGGTGGCTCAATGATCTGGACCTCGTCATCACAGCTATCCTCCATAGGGTTAATCTCATCATCACTGTTATCCTCCATAGGGATAACCTCATCATCACTGTTATCCTCCATGGGGATAACTGGCTGAGGGGCAGGTTGGGAACCGAAAGGTCCGCCGGGTCTAGAAAGATAGGCGGGTGCCATTGCTGACCTTTCCTCGCAATCCTAAGCAGTCTAACAATCATATAGCATCAACAAGATAGGTTAGATAAAGATTTAGACTTAAAGAAATAGCACAAATACTATCGATAATGGCCTAAACCTATGCTCTGATACCACTTGTAACACCCCGCTACCTAGGCCCGCCAGAGCCGGGGATGTCGCCCCGTCCAAAGGACAAGGGGTCTTTATAACTAGGTCACATAAATAAAATAATAGAATATAAATGATACTTGAACTTAAAATGTATTACATCCCAAAATAAATATCAATCCAAAAATAAATCCCAAAATACAAAAAACAAATCCGTAATAAAAATTTATCCATCTCATCTCCCCAAAACATTACACAAAAATAAATCATCAAAACATTTTCCAAGTAGGCATAATCTTGCTACTCATCCCCACAACAGGATTGACTTGAAATCATGGTAAAACGGGTGATGAGACAAAAATCTCTGTAAGTCCATGTGTTCTTTGGGTGTTCAGTGAAATCAGTTCGTGGATGCAAAGTAAGAAATCTTTACAAAAGAATTGCTAGCAAGCAATAAACATTAGTCAATAGCAAGAGTGGTGTTTTTGCTTTTCCAAGCATACATAATCAATAAAATTAACCACTCAAAATAAATGATTATGGGTTACCACACGTTGGGCCCCATAACCGGTCAGAATGCTGACACTTTGTGCAAACTAACAACAGGTAGGCGATCGGCCTACCGGGCAAGATACTCCTCCTTCTCTATACCTAACAACAATTGGGTGTCCATTTCGGCAAAACACAGTCACTTGACTGAAATAAAACAAACTGCTAGCTCGGACCGGCATGACCTACTGGACTGACATTTCATCCGGGAAAGACTCACCCCTCAGAGGTGGCCACCTATTGAGAGACTTACCCTAACCCTTCAAAGACTAGCCCTAGTAGTTCACCCATATTGAGTACTCAACGTAACGTATCCCACTTGGGAAAAATGAACAAAACACAGTTCCACTTGAATGTGGCAATTAAGGGTTTCTAAAATCTTTGTCAAAAACAGTTTTGGAAAGAGTTTTGAGTTTGAGTAAATCTGCCTATTAATTTTCAAATAAATCATTTATCGGAAATAAAACAGGAGACAACCCTTAATTGCCTTTACAAAAATGAGTGTCCATGCACTCTACATTTGACTTGCCATAATTTAACACTTTTTATCAATCAGGTTTTATGCAGGAGCTTACCTGATTCTTGCTCACAATAAAGAGGTCCCCAACAGCTGACCTAACCCCACATGGCAAATACAAATCACAATCAATTTCAAGCCACAATCCACTTCCTCAATTTTAAATCAACTCAACTTGCTACAACCATGATCCTAGTGTCCCAAGCTTTAAGGCCAAACAATAAATAAATAGGTTTATAGGTTGAGCCTAATCTGATATTTAAAATAACTAATGGTTTGGGAAATAAATTCTAAGATGTTGAATGTTTAAATCTTGCTAAGAAAAATTTAGAGTTTATTTGATCAAGAGTCCTAAGTGGTTATTAGGGAAAATAATGAGTTATTAACAATTTAGTTGTAAGAAAATAACTGATAACCAAAGTTAGTTGAAAATGAATTTTAATGAGTCTTGCTTGAAAAATAATAAATAAGTTTTAATAGGCTTTGATTAAAAGATAATAATTAAATTTATAATAATAAGTTTTTTACTAATTATGATTATTTCCATAAAAGGCTTTAGTTGATTTCATTATTTTATAAAATATCTATATATTTTATTTTTCTATTAAAACTATTACTTATTTGACTAAATTATCCTTTATATAAATATAATATTCCAAATCTACCCTTCCTAGGGTTTTTTGAAATCACTAGCAAAATCATATTATTAAATATTTTATTCATGAAATAAAAATTTGCTTAGGGACAACTAGATCATGATCATATTTCCATGGTTATTCACAATCATGAACATATACAACCCTTCAACTCATTAAATCATCCAAATCATGCATACAAGCATAGGTCTCAATTTATCAAGACATGATCTAACCCCTACTAGCATAAATATGACCATGGCTTCAAAAATCCAACATGCATATAAATCCTATTCATCAAAAGTGGCATAATTTCTAGCATACTTCATCACAAATACCTCCTATGACATGCATCAAACCTCAAATCATCATACTATCAACCAAGATAACCCTTCCATGCATAAATCCCATCTCCTTCACAATCATACATATATTCATGCTTCAATCTCAACAATACATACTTAAACCCTATCATAATCCACCTTCTAACAACATCATCCTAGAGACATGAATCTATGATTTAAAAGAAAGATTGAAGGCACTTACTTGGTTGATGAATGCTTTGAAGGAGTTTAGAACGGATCTCAACTCCTAGATGCCTAAATTTGTCCAAGGAAGATGGAGATAGCATGACCATGGAAGATGAAGCCATCCGGCCAAGAGAGAGAGTTTCCGCCATGAGAGGAAGAGAGAGAGAGAGAGAGAGAGAGAGAGAGACCATTAGCATGTTTATTCACATATATTCTCACTTGAGATCAAAATTGGAGAAGATGAAGTTGTTAGAACAATCCTACCTTGAAGGTGTTCTTGAACCTTCACAGAATTTTCTGGTTTTGATTCGAAGTAGCGAGTTGATTTATGGAGTTTGATGTTAAGAATGGTGTTGATGGACTCACGACAGTGAGTCGGTCAAATCTGGAGATTTTAGAGAAGGTTTGAAGTGGTTTGGAGGGGTATTAGGTGAAAGGAAGAAGTAGGTGTTCTTGGTGTAGTGTGTGTGTTCTTGAAGGTTGAAGGAATTTGTGAGATTGTAGCTTGCAGCTGTCGAAATTCTGTGAGAACTAGGGCTGGCTGAATTTTTGTAGGGTTTAGGAAGATGATTCTCTGATTTGGAAGGGAAAAGGAAAGGTTAGTTGTTAAAATCCTTGAAGAATATTTTTAGAAAGCAATTTTGGAAACTAAATAACCTAGAATATCTTGATTATTGGAAAGCTTTGGAAGTCTGCCATGGCTGACTGTTTTGAGTAGAATTTTGGTGGGATTAAAGCCGGTTTAAGGAAGCTTATGGTGGCTGAAAATAGGGAGCATAATAGTGAAGAAGAAGTCTGGTTATTTGAGGGATACATTATGGAAAGTTGCTACACTATGGTGGCTGGAATTTTGGAAATCCATCAAGCATAATTGCAGGGATTTGTTGGAGAGATTTTCAGGCAGCCATGTCTGAATTTCATGCAGAAGCTTAAGGGGAATAATGGAGCTCTATTACTGAAGGTTTAAGGAAGGTTTATACAGAACAATGATGGTGTTTCGGCTGGAGGAAGAATAGGAAACAAAGCTGGACAATTGGACTGCACAGAATTTCGCTAGGCTGGAATTTCTGGACAGCTTTTTCGGCTGCCATTTTCCAGCCATCTTGCAGCGAGTTTGAAGGGGAATTTCAAGGGTGTTCAAGGATGGTTTCCAGCCTTCTTCATGGAGGAAATACTTGGCTAAAGTGCTCAACAAAATCTGGAAGAAAATAGCTTGGTTTTGGACTCTCAAAGTTGCAATTTGTACAGGAATTTTTCCTGGTTTTACTCCAGCTTTGAGCAGTCTGAAAATGGCTAAAGAATTCAGGTTGCAAGCTGATCCAAAAGACCATTTTTCTGGAAGCATTTGGGAAGGAATGCTAGCTAAGAAACTCGACACCTTAAAGGTACAATAAGCGGGAAAATTTCAGTTCATTCCAAGAAGGAAGATGAACTAGCTAGAGTGAATTTTCAGCAAGCTCACTAGAGGAATTTTTCCTCTTGGAATCTCCTACAACTCTTCCACATTTTCAGGCCATAAGAAGACTTTTACTAAAGACATTTTGATCCTACAAAGCCACAACACTTTACTGAAATTTTTGGAGAGAAAATGACTAGATCAACTTGATCACACTAATGAGTTGAGAACTAAGGAAAAATCAAAGATCAAGGAAAAATGAATTCCTCTTAGGAAATTCGAGTAGGGCAAGGGAGTAGAATGAGGATACTCCTAACATGTCTCTCTTAGGACATCATCACTCTCCTACTCTAAGCACTTAAGGCCGAAATTATTACTTCCCAAGCAAAAATAAAATTTAACCAAGCTAAAGCACCTATGATGGAATTTGAACCCAATACCTCAAGAATTAATTTCCAAAGCTCTAACCACTACACCACAACAACTCTTGTTGTTATTTTCACTAGCAACTTATTTCCTATTCAATCCTCAAGCTATCTCCCTATTTTCACCCCAGACAAAAATTACCATTTTGCCCTTCTCACTCAATATTCACCAACAAGACTCCAAGACATTAAAACATAAATCCAAGGCACATAAAATCAAATAAAAATATATTTAATCATGCAATAAAGTATGTTATGTATCCCAACCCCCTTACTCTAAGGTTTGTTTTGACTGGGGTTTCACAGACTGCATGGAGTACCTTCGAGTATTGTGTCTAATCGAGACCCAAGGTTTAGATCTCAATTTTGGGGTAAATTTCAAGAATCAATGGGTTGAGTCTAAAGTTTAGTACGACGGCGCATCCGCAGACCGATGGGCAGTCAGAAAGGGTTATTCAGATGTAATAGGATATGTTGAGAGCGTGTGTTCTGGATTTCGGGAATAAGTAGATCGAATGTGTGTCGTATGCGGAGTTGTCGTATAATAATAGTTATCAAGCTTCAATTGGGATGGCTCTGTATGAGGCCATGCATTGACGCAAGTGTCAGGTACCACCATACTGGAGTTGGTCAGAAGATGGACACATAAGCAAAACCAGAGAAGTTTTTGTTCAGGAAATGTTGGACAAAGTTAAGTTAATCAGGAAAAGGTTGAAGGCAGCTCAGAGCTGACAAAAGAGCTATGCAGACAATAGGTGGAGAGAGTTGGAGTTTGAATTAAGAGACAGTGTATTTCTGAGATTGACACCGAATAGAGGAATCTTTAAGCATCCGAAAGGTGGAAAGCTGAATCCGAGGTATTTGGGACCGTTCCCGATAAAGGAAACGATTGGGCCAGTAGCATATCGATTAGACTTGCCAGATGGATTGATGGGAATTCAAGACGTGTTTCATGTGTCACAGCTGAAGAAGTACAATATCGATCCCGGTCAAGGTCAGAATAATGAGCCGTTGGTGTTGCAACCCGATCTGAGCTATGTGGAGAAACTCGTGCGAATATTGGACCGTAGTATCAAGAATCTCCGAAACAAGCAGATACCGATGGTAAAAGTTCAGTTGGAGCATCATGCCACGTGAGATGCTACATGGCAAGCAAAAAAGTGGATAAAGCGGAAGTATCCCGATCTGAGATAGAGGTATGCCTGAATTTCGGGACGAAATTCTCCTAAGAAGGGGAGGATATGAAACCCCAATTAAAACCAACCCTAGAGTAAAGGAGTCAGGATGCATATCATATTTTCTTGCATGCATGAATATATTTTTGTATCATTTTATGTGCTTTGGATATGTGATTTATAGTCTAGAAGGCTTAATTGTGCTTATTGAGTAGGATGGGCAAATTGGTAATTTGCTTGAGGTGAAAATAGGGAGATAGCTTGAGGATTAAATAGAAAAAATATTTGGGAGAGAATATAAGAACAAGAGTTGTTGTGGTTTAGTAGTTAGAGCTTTGGAATAAATTATTTAGGTCTTGAGTTCAAATTCCATCATTTTAGTTTTAGCATGATTAAATTTTATTTTAGATAGGTAGGCTATTTTCGTCCCTTGCATGCCTTAGGGAGGAGTAGGAATGTTGTCCTAGGGGAGACATGAAAGGAATGCCCTAATCGTACACTTGTTCCCTGCAAAAATTCCTAAGGGATTCATACTCTTTTTGTTCTCTAGCTTACTTTAATTCTTGATCAAATAAGTTGCTTAATTTATCTAAGCCATTTTATTTACAGAAAATTCCAGCAAGGTTCTATGATTTTGAAGCTTCGAAAATGCCTCTTGGAGGATGGAATTTTAATTGAAAATGGCAAAGAGTTAGGGAAGGTTCTCAAGAGAATTAATCTTCATGGTTAAACCTTCAAACTCCAACCTATGTGTATTCATCTTCTTCGTATAGTAATCTTGAAAATTTTTCCAGCTTCTTGATCAGTCCAATTGTCGAAATCTTTAGCCATCTTTCCCTCTCAAATACTTCTAGAAAAATAACCAATTTACTCATCTTAAAGACTGAAAACTTTGGCCAAAATTCAGACTGTACAAAGCTGTGCAAACCAGAGAAAAATTCTGGGCAGATTTCGCAACTTAATAGTCCAAAAACCAAGCTGTTTCTTCTAGACTTCAAACAAGTATTTCATCTCCGATTTTGCTCCATAAAGAAGGCTGGAAACCAGCCTTACAGTACCCTCCAATACCCCTTCAAACCTACTGCAAATCAGATGGAGCATGGTAGGAAAAAAACTGCACGAAATTTCCAGCAAAACCTTCAAGCAAGCAACCAGAAATTCCAGCTTTGTTTCCTCCTCACCGTTGTCCGAAACTCACACCATTTTTCTGTAAAACCAAACATAGTCAGCCATGGACTGAACTTCATCATCTCCACCATTGTTCTACATGAAAAGAGCTCCATGGCTACCCCTTGAATCACTCCATCAATCACTGCAATCAAGCCTTCAATTGGAGTCCAAAATTCCAGCAAATTATTTTATCAAACTTCCATGGATTAAGCCTCAACCATCCAAAAAATTCCCTAACCATTGCACTCCATAATTCAGCCACCCTACAGCTCATACAAACATCATTCATCTCAGCAAAATTCCAGCTAAACCAGTCGGCCATTGAAGCTCAAAAGACGTTATTCAACCAAGATATTCTTACCATATTTGCTACCACAATTCACTTCCAAATTTACTGCTTTTGAATTACAAACAACCTACTTTCCTTTTTCTCCCAAATCTAAAAATTCAATCACTAGAATTCTCCAATCCATTCGGCCACCCTTTCCAAGCAAAATTTCGGCCAGCTTTCCTCCATTCTCTCCAAACCACAAAGAACACCAAGAACACACACCACCATTCTCCAAGCCTAAGACCACTCTAAACCTCTTCAATCCTCTCTAAAAACTCCAGATCACATCCACTCACTCTCTTGAATCCATTTCTGTAATTTATAACATCAAACGCTGAAATCAAGGTTCCATTTTTGGATCAAAAACTAGAATTTTCTTAAAGGCTCAAGAACACTCTCAAGGTAAACATTATCGATTATCTCCGTCTCCTTTCCTCTTCGACCTTTAATGAAATAAACTAATAAACTCTCTCTCTCTCTCTCTCTCTCTCTCTCTCTCTCTCTCTCTCTCTCTCTCGGCCGAAATGGTTACTCCAACCATGGCCATTTTTCTTCTTCCTCCATGGACGGATCAAGCCTTCCAAGCATGAGAATTCTCTAGAAACGTCTTCAAGGTAGTCATCATTCAAGTATGCCTCTTCAATCTTCCCTTTAAATTCTAGATTCATGTCTTTTGGATGTTGTTGGAAAAGGATGGATTGTGTTTGGAGATTGAGCATGTGTTTATATGATGGAGTTGAGATTGAAGTACGAGGATGAATGTGTTTATATGATGGAGTTGGGATTAATGCATGCGGATGATTTGTCTTGCTTGAATCTTATGATGTCTTAGGGTTTGTTGCATACCTTCATGTCGTGAGTAGTATGAATGATTAAGCATGATAGATGTTATGTCACCTTTGGTGAATAGGGTTTTATCTTCTTGTATCCTTGTTGAAGCCATGAAAATGATTATATTTAGTGGAGTTTGGATCATGGATTGGTAGTTATGGATTTATGCTTTTATTCATGATTTGGTTGGTTTGTTGATTGTTGTAGAGTGTATGTTCATGGTTAGCAATAGGAACTATGATCATGACCTTGATGTTCCTAATCTATTTAAGTTAGCCAATTTTATTTCATTAATAAAAATTAATACTATATTTTCTTCTGGAGATTCCGAAAACCCTAGGAAAATGTGGATTTGGATTGTTATATGAAATAATGATAATTTAACCAAAATAAATGATATCTTTTGTTAAAATTAAAGTATAAAATATTATATATAATAATATTATTAAATAAAGCCTTTTATATAAATAATCATAATAGGTAAAATATTAATCTTGTAAGTTATATGTTCATAAATTCTAATAAAATTTATTTATTATCTTTTAATCAAAACATATTAAAATTTACTTATTATCAATTTTATTTACAAATTATTTTCTAACCATTAATTATTAATAGATTATTAGTTTAAATAATATCATCTTAGGCCTAGGACCCTTCATCAAATAAACCCTAATTTATTTATAACAAGATTTAGACCTACAACTTATTAGAAACTATTTCACAAACCCTAGTTATTTTATTATCAAGCTAGATTTATTTTATAAAATTCTTTTTATCATCCAGCCTTAAAGTTTGGAACACTAGGGTCATGATTGTAATAAGTTGAGTTAGGATTATTTGTGAAAGCAAATTTTGGCTTGAGTTTAATTATGGCTTGTGTTTACCCCAGGCGGGGTTAGGTAAGCTTTTGGAGATCTTTGATTTATCTCGAGCAAAGGATCAAGTAAGCTCCTGCATAAAACTTGTTTGTTGTAAAAGATTACTATGGTAAGCTAAACACGAAGTATGTGAACACTGATTTGGTAAAGGCAATTAAGGACTGTTTCCTTACTTGTTTCAGTCAAACCAATTATTTGAAAATCAACAAGTAGTTTTACTCAAACACCAAACTGTTTCTAAAACCAATTTTGACATGGACTTTAGAAACCCTTAATTGCCATTTTCAAGTAAAGCTATGTTTTATCAGGTTTCTCCCAAGTAGAATAAACTTCGTTGAGTACTCAATAAGAGTAGGCGAGTAGTACTAGTTTTGAAGAGCAAGTGTGAGTCTTCTGACAGGAGGCCACCTCCAGAAGATGAACTCAACTTAGAAATGCGACAATACTACTTAGTCATGCCGGTCTAAGCTAGCAAGTTTCAGTCATGTGGACTGTTTATTACTGGAGTGGACAACTGGTTTTTTTTTTTTTTTTTTGTGCAGAGAAGGAGGAGTATTTTATCCGGTAGGCCGATCACCTACCTTTTGTTAGTTGCACAAAGCGTGGCATTCTAACCGTTGTATAGTTATGGGGCCCAACGTGTGGTAACCCATGGCTGGCCTTTTGAGTGGTTGATTTTATTGTACATGCATGGTTGGAAAAGCCAAAACGCCACACTTGATTTTTAACATTGTTTATTGCTTGCCAGTACTTTTTCTTATGAAGTTCTTACACCTTGCATGCATGAACTACTTTCACTGAACACGTAAAGCACACACAGGCTTACTGAGATTTTTTTATCTCATCACCCTTTTGCCATGTTTTTAGGTCAACCTTGCTGTGGAGATGAATAGATAGTTTATTGCTTACTTTGAAGGCCTTGTGTTATTTTCTATATATTGCTTTGAGATATGAGAGTATTCAATGTATTTGTGGATTTGTCTTGTATTATTGGATTGTAATAATTTTTAATTTTAAAGTATTATTTGTTGGGATTCGTGGACTCCTAAACGCGGAAAACATCTACGAATCCCTCTCGAGGACCCAAGTAAACGATTAAGAAGATGTAAACGATTAAGAGTTACCTCCGGTTGCCGTAATCGAAATCCTTCGATTCTCGGTTGCGCTCGTTGTACGTTCGACCCGAACAATCACCGTACGCCGCAAGCATGCGAACGTCCTCTACTGGATACACACCGCGAACTCACTCGATACTCCTGGGAGTGCTAGCGCCTAGGGTTTGAGAGGTTTTTTTTTTTCCTTTCTCTGGTAGAGAATGGCACGAATGTTCTCAACCGGGAAAAATTTTGGACTATCGAAAGACGGCTAGGGTTTTCTTAAAAAACCCTCGAACCTCTTAGAGTCCAACCCTAATCATATCTTATCATATTCTAATTTAAATTCAAATTAAATTAAAACCGATATGATAAGATTCTCGCCATTATCTCGGTAATTTAACTAATTATTTTACCGAGTCGTATTCTTATAATCTGGATATCATCCGTATTCATCGAACTCCGGTCACCGTAAAAATAACCTAACAAGTTCGCTTATTGTGTGACCCTATAGGTTCATTTAACACCGGTAGCGTGCCTAAATCGTATTTAAATGGCCCACAAGTTATAAGCGGTTTCTAGCAAAACATTATAACTATCCAGGTTAAATGAAGATCGGTGATCTCTTTGAACCAAACCATAATTTTATATTTAGTCCCTTTGTCACACGATATCCGCATTAAGCATAAGGCACTGAGCATGTCATCCTTATTAAGCTTAATCAATTATTTCTTGATTTCATAGTAGACTGCTCAAACAAATGATATCAATATCTTAGATTGATATATTTGAGCACGGCCATGCATTTTTAACAAGCCTAACTTATCAAGGGGCCCATGGATATCTCTCCCATAATTGAGAGGGACAAATTCCTTCACAATCAATCATATTCCTCTCCTTGATTTATTTTATATCCAACAAGTAGTCTAATTTATTATCTAGTTAAAGACAACTTTAGACAATGTCAAAATATAGAATTTATCAAGTAAGAAACTATGATGAATTTAGGTCGAAGGACTTTCAATATTATTATGGCTAGAAAGTACTTATGACATATTCCATGAAGTACTCTCACAATGGGTCATGTCCAATACAATGTTCTCTAACATTTATTTATGTCTTGACTCGATATCACAAATATCCATGGCCGCAGAAACATAGCCATCAAGTCACAAACATACTAATCTTAATTTATTATTATTCCAATAATAATAATCGATCAGTGACGCTTTAGAATAGTCATTGTATTCATTGTAGGGTTTTACTATCAAGTCACGTACTTGATGACCAACAAAACAAAATTCACTATTCATGGAAAGGAAAGCCTCATATTATTATATAAAACATAATGACAATTGTATAAGTACAAATTGACTCTAGGGCATATCCCCAACAGCTCTCCCACTTGCACTAAGACCAATTTGGTATAAGCCGTAATCCCATTGTTCTGGTATGACTATCATGTTTAGACGATGGGAGAGGCTTTGTCGCTGGATCCGCAACATTGTCATCAGCTGGCACCTTGCATACATTGACATCTCCTCTATCAACAATTTCTCGAATGAGATGAAAACGTCTAAGTATATGTTTGGATCGCCGATGTGATCTTGGTTCCTTAGCTTGTGCAATGGCTCCATTGTTGTCACAATAGAGATCCACCGGGTTCACAATACTAGGAACTACATCTAGTTCTCGTAATGAACTTTTTAATCCAAACCGTTTCTTTAGCTCGCAACTCGAGGCAACTACATACTCAGCCTTCGTAGTAGAATCGGCCACGGTGTCTTGCTTTGAACTTTTCCAGCTTACAAGACCTCCATTCAAACAAAATAGAAAACCCGATTGCGATCTATAATCATCTATGTCGATCGAAAACTAGCATCAGTGTAACCATTTACAACTAGCTCGCCTTCTTGTCCTCCATAAACTAAGAACATATCTTTAGTTCTTCTTAAGTACTTTAGTATGTTCTTAACAAGCAGTCCAAAGGTGCCTCTCCAGGATTTGATCGGAACCTCGCTTGTCATGCTCAATGCATATGATACATCGGGTCGAGTACATAACATGGCATACATGATAGACCCTATAGCGGAAGCGTATGGTATCTTGTTCATGCGCTCTTCTTCATCCTTCGTAGAAGGACTTTGAGTTTTGCCGAGCTTAATGCCATGTGACATTGGCAAGAATCCTCTCTTAGAGTCTTGCATACCGAACCTTTTCAGCACCTTGTCAATGTATGCACTTTGACTTAGGCCAATTAGCTTTCTAGATCTATCTCTATAGATCCTTATACCTAGAATATAGGCAGCTTCACCTAAGTCTTTCATTGAGAAACAATTTCCCAACCATGTCTTTACACTTTGTAGAGTTGGGATGTCGTTTCCAATGAGTAAGATATCATCAACATAAAGTACCAAAAAGACTATTGCATTCCCACTTGTTTTCTTATAGACACAAGGCTCATCTTCATTTTTGATAAAGTTAAATTCTTTAATTGCTTCATCAAAACGAAGATTCCAGACTTTCTAGATGCTTGCTTCAATCCATAAATGGATCTTTGAAGCTTGCACACTTTATTAGAATTCAAAGGATCATCAAAACCCTCAGAGTTGTGTCATGTACACATCTTCGAGTAAGTTTCCATTAAGAAACGCGGTTTTGACATCCATTTGCCAAATTTCATAGTCATAATATGCTGCTATGGCAAGAAGAATTCTCGATAGATTTAAGCATTACAACCGGTGAAAAGGTTTCATCATAGTCTATACCATGAGTTTGTCTATAACCTTTTGCTACCAACGTGCTTTGTAAGTATGCACATTTCCTCCATGTCTCGTTTTCTTTTGAAAACCCACTTACACCCAATGGTTTTTGAACCTTTAGGTGGGTTAACCAAAGTCCAAACTTGGTTATCATACATGGATTGCATCTCGTACTTCATAGCCTCTAACCATTTTCTAGAGTCGAACTCTTAATGGCTTCTTGATAGGAAGTGGGCTCATCATTAACCATAAGCTCCACATTGTGATCGTCGCTGATGAGAAATCCATATCTCTCGAAGTTGTTGACGAACCCTATCGATCTTCGAGGTCCTTGTTCTATAGATGTAGGCTCATCTTGGACTTGTGAGCCATCTAATCGAGATTCATTATTTGGTTCGTGCACTAATTGTGGCTCTTGAATCTCATCTTGATGAGGTTCATGCACTAACCGTGGTCCTTGAATCTCATCAAGATGTATTTTACTCCCATCGATTCTTTTGGAAATAAATTCCTTTTCAAGAAAGAATCCATTTCGAGCAACAATTACTCTATTTTCTTTTGGGAGATAAAATTGATATCCTTTAGTTTCTTTAGGATACCCCACAAATATGCATTTATCGTATTTAGGTGCAAGTTTATCGTATAATAAACGCTTTACATAAACTTCACAACCCCAAATCTTCGTAAATAACAAACTAGGTTGTCTCCCACCCATATCTCATATGGCGTTTTCGAACCGATTTAGATGGAACTCGATTTAGTATGAATGCAAGCAGCCTCCAGTGGCATAACCCCAAAAGGAGATTGGAAGATCAGCTTGACTCATCATTGATCGAACCATATCTAATAAAGTCCGATTTCTCCGTTCGTATACACCATTCCATTGAGGTGTTCCTCGGTGGAGTTAATTGGGAAATAATTCCACAATTTTTAAGATGCTCGTCAAACTCGTGGCTTAAGTATTCACCACCTCGATCCGATCGAAGTGTTTTGATACTTTTGCCAAGTTGATTTTGTACTTCATTTTGAAATTCTTTGAATTTCTCGGAACGATTCAGATTTGTGTTTCATCGTATACGGTATCCATATCTCGCTGAAATCATCTCGTAAATGTAATGAAGTATCGAAATCCTCCTCTAGCGAGTGAATTCATTGGTCCACATACATCGCATGTATTAGGCCCAATAAATCGCTTGCCCTTTCATTTTGTCCTTTGAAAGGCGCTTTAGTCATTTTGCCTAATAAACAAGAATCACATGTTCTCGTAAGATTCTAAATCAAACGATTTTAGAAGCCCATCATTATGAAGCTTTGTTATGCGTTTCTCATTTATATGGCCCAAACGACAATGCCGTAAGTAAGTCCGATTTAAATCATTGGATTTCAATCTCTTAGTATTTATATTATAGATAGACATGTCTCGAAGATCCACGAAGATTTAGAATATAAAGCCCATTCGATAATGAAGCATCTCCATAAAAAATGCCGTTTTTATTAATGGAGCAAATGTTATTCCTAATAACAAATTCAAAACCTTCTAAATCCAAACAAGAAACTGAAATAATATTCCTACTCATAGCAGGAACATAAAAACAATTGTTCAGCTTCTAAAACAAGCCCACCGGGCAAAATTAATTCAAAAGTTCCTACAACCTATCGCAGCAACTTTTGCTCCATTCGCAACTCGTAGGTCCACCTCGCCTTTTGCCAAGGCTCTACTCCTTTTTAGACCCCGCACATTTACACAAATGTGAGATCCACAACCGGTATCCAATACCCATGAATCGAAGTAGATAAATTAATTTCAATAACATAAATACCGAGCTGCAGCCTCACCGCCCTTCTTTTTCTTTGCTTCCAAATAGAGCTTGCAATTTCTTAACCAATGTCCTTGTTCTCCACAATGGTGGCAAGCTCCCTCCTTTGGTGTTTTGGCCTTAGGTTTGGGCTTGAACTTGGACTTTGCCTTGTCCTTACCCTTACTAGCCATGACCTTGCCCTTTTGGTTGTTCTTTTTGCCTTTCCCTTTTTGAACCATTAGAACACTAGGAGTATTCTTCTTAATGTTCAATTCAGCTTGTTTTAGCATCCCATGCAATTCAAGCAATGGATTTCTCCATATTATGCATGTTAAAATTCATGACAAACCGGTCATACTCAGCAGTAAAGAGCCCAAGATCAAATCCGTGGCCATGTCATGATTAACAGGAGCACCAAGCTTATCAAGATGATCTAGATAGCCCTTCATTTTAAGGACATGAGCACTTACCGAGGTGCCGTAAACCATCTTACATGCATTTAACGCCTTGTGAGTTTCAAATCTCTCTTGTCGTGCTTGCTCTTGGAACATTTCCTTGAGATGCACAATCATGTCATATGCCTCTCGCTTCTTCAAACCGTTTTTGAAGTTCGTAGTTCATGGTTGCTAGCATGAGGCAAGTAACATCGTTGGAGTCATCTTTGTGCTTACTATAAGCATCTTTTTCAGCTTTTGAGGCATTATTTGCTCGGAGTAGGGGGAATAGGATTTTCAAGAACATAGAGCCTTTTTTCTTGCTTAAGAACAATTCTTAAGTTTCGTGCCCAATCAAGAAAGTTAGTCCCACTAAGCTTGTCTTTCTCAAGCACAGATCGCAATGAATTATTCCAACTGTTTGTTGCCATTATCTACATACAAAAATATGCAAAGTAATTAATTTTTTTTGAGACTCTAACGAAAAACTCCCACTAAAAGCATTTAAACTTTTTGAAACTTCAACATTTTGATGTTTCGTAGTGGGGAAAAATATTTTGTTTTAATCATAAGTAAGCTTTGGCTTTAATCTTATAATTAAATAAAAATTCTAATTTTAAATGAGATAGACATCAAATGTCCCGGCTAAAAATATCTCATAAAATGCCCTAGGCCCAAAACCATTTTGATAGCCCAGTTAAGTCAAACCATATCAAACATATGGAAAACTATTTTCCATCTTATCTCACTCAGATAATCAAAAGCATCCTACTTTGGCAGGAATGACCATATGATGATCTAAGTAATAACAAGTGTTTGATTTTGGAAGGCATTTAACACTTAAATTTTTTTTTTTCTTAAAAAAAATTTGATTGAATTGTAGTAACCAGGAAATAAACATATCAAATATGCATGCAAGACATAAATAAAAGTGACATAGCATGGCCCATAACCTATGTTGATCATCACGAGCAAAGTGAAGATCAAGGTGGTCAATCTAGGTATATGAACTCCTTAAGCATTCTCTAATGCCTTGAGCATACTCCTCCTTGGTTGTAAATGTCGGCTGCCGTCTTCTTTTACATTGGATAGTAAAATAAAAATAATTCCTGTTCTAGGAAAGCAGTACAATTTTACAACAATGAAAAACGACACGCAGGCCGTATTTAAAAATTACAACTTAAAACAACCATAATGTAACCAGCCAATCACATTGGGATAAAACGGGCCATGCTATGCACTATTCAAAATAATCCACAACTACAATAAAAAATATTGACGAATAACACACAACGAACAGTTAGTTGGGGTTCCAAGGGGCAACGCCCGGCGGGGTCAAGGGGCGCTGCCTCGCGGAGGTCCAAGGGGCAGCGCCCCTGGCGGAGGTCCCGCTGGCCGGAAGGAAAAACGATTTTTCCTACTCTCATTGAATGAGATTTTGCCTTCCGATTTCCGAAAATTAATCAAATTAACGTTCGGACCCCTTAATAACCATCGCCGTGAAAATTCATATTACATACAATATGCGTTCTTTTAATCATATTTATACAGATAACATATTATCATGTCCTATTAATAAAAGCAATTCGCAAATATAGAACGACGGATAGCATGCTTACGATACCATATCATATTACAACAGCATCAATTTACGTACTAATCCGCAACTAATCTGTCCGATCAAGCGACTAAGATGCATACATTAAACCTAATTCAGCAATCCGCATGCTAAGTATTCTAAAATCATAATCATGAGAACATGCTGATACATACCCGTTAAATTCATATATACATATTATACATGTATTCAACAATACGATTAATACAGATAAATCAACCTAATCGTTTAGCAACCTGGCTCTGATACCACTGTTGGGATTCGTGGACTCCTAAACGCGGAAAACATCTACGAATCCCTCCCGAGGACCCAAGTAAACGATTAAGAAGATGTAAACGATTAAGAGTTACCTCTCGGTTGCCGTAATCGAAATCCTTCGATTCTCGGTTGCGCTCGTTGTACGTTCGACCCGAACAATCACCGTACGCCGCAAGTATGCGAACGTCCTCTACGGATACACACCGCGAACTCACTCGATACTCCGGGAGTGCTAGCGCCTAGGGTTTGAGAGGTTTTTTTTTCCTTTCTCTCGGTAGAGAATGGCACGAATGTTCTCAACCGGGAAAAATTGGACTATCGAAAGACGGCTAGGGTTTTCTTAAAAACCCTCGAACCTCTTAGAGTCCAACCCTAATCATATCTTATCATATTCTAATTTAAATTCAAATTAAATTAAAACCGATATGATAAGATTCTGCCATTATCTCGGTAATTTAACTAATTATTTTACCGAGTCGTATTCTTATAATCTGGATATCATCCGTATTCATCGAACCTCGGTCACCGTAAAAATAACCTAACAAGTTCGCTTATCGTGTGACCCTATAGGTTCATTTAACACCGGTAGCGTGCCTAAATCGTATTTAAATGGCCCACAAGTTATAAGCGGTTTCTAGCAAAACATTATAACTATCCAGGTTAAATGAAGATCGGTGATCTCTTTGAACCAAACCATAATTTTATATTTAGTCCCTTTGTCACACGATATCCAGTATTAAGCATAAGGCACGGAGCATGTCATCCTTATTAAGCTTAATCAATTATTTCTTGATTTCATAGTAGATCTGTTCAAACAAATGATATCAATATCTTAGATTGATATATTTGAGCACGGCCATGCATTTTTAACAGCCTAACTTATCAAGGGGCCCATGGATATCTCTCCCATAATTGAGAGGGACAAATTCCTTCACAATCAATCATATTCCTCTCCTTGATTTATTTTATATCCAACAAGTAGTCTAATTTATTATCTAGTTAAAGACAACTTTAGACAATGTCAAAATATAGAATTTATCAAGTAAGAAACTATGATGAATTTAGGTCGAAGGACTTTCAATATTATTATGGCTAGAAAGTACTTATGACATATTCCATGAAGTACTCTCACAAATGGGTCATGTCCAATACAATGTTCTCTAACATTTATTTATGTCTTGACTCGATATCACAAATATCCATGGCCAGTAAAACATAGCCATCAAGTCACAAACATACTAATCTTAATTTATTATTATTCCAATAATAATAATCGATCAGTGACAGCTTTTAGAATAGTCATTGTATTCATTGTAGGGTTTTACTATCAAGTCACGTACTTGATGACCAACAAAACAAAATTCACTATTCATGGAAAGGAAAGCCTCATATTATTATATAAAACATAATGACAATTGTATAAGTACAAATTGACTCTAGGGCATATCCCCAACATTATTTTATTTTTGTTTGTGTGCCTTAGTTATAAAAACCCCTTGTTCTTTGGATGGGTCAACATCCCCGGCCCTGTTGGGCCTAGGTAGTAGGGTGTTACAATACGATAAAAAGGGATCTAGGATTATTTTATAGGAATAACGCTAATGTTCAAGAAACGTTCTTTCTTTGAGACATTTCATCAAACACATAGTGTTAATAGGGTATATGGTCGTTGAGAAATTTTGTCAAACACTTTATGTGCAAGATTTTACTATGGAACATTGCAAGAAAATTTCATTCCAAAGAAGCCCAATATAGTCATAACAACAAGAATCAATATATTCCCAAAGTTCTTTCTTCAACAAGTCATTCTTTTTTCCCAAGAAAACATAAAATCAACAAGAATTAATGTGACACTTTTGGCACAATTAGTGGCTACAACATTTGGTTTATTTCTCACTCTACGTTGGTGATAAGGGCTAAATTAGTCATATTTTTCCTACTTATTTAAGGTTCTGTGATACATTATATTCAATAACTAGTCGTATTCCTTCATATTTGAAATTTTATCCTTGGAAAGGTATTTTATTCATTATTTCAGATTTTTAGGGTAAAACGGAACAAAAACGTCGCAAAACAGAGGAAAGGTGGCGCCGGCCATGCACTATCGAAATGAACTTCGAAGCAACAAAAAAAATTATTGAAATAGTGCAGAACATAACCAAGGCAGCGTCGGCTGTGAAGCTGGAACCGGTGCCAGCTACATTCTGGAAAACATTGTGCAAAATTCGAAGAAAAATCGGTGAATGAGTGGAGGAATAGAACACAACCGGTGCCGGCTCCAAGAGCCAAGGCAGCGCCGGCTGTGCCTTGATGCTAAGGCGGTGCTGTGATTTTTCTACGCGATTTTTGGTAAGCTGAGGAGTTTTAGTAACTTCCAACTTCTACTTGGCCAAGATCTTTGTACCTACGAGTTTAGGCACTTCTTAAGCCTATAAATAGCTGAAAAACACGAGGGAAAATGAGAGAATTCATTGATCATCACAGAAAATTACTCAATCAAAGGAGGAATTCTTCAAGTTCAAGGAGGGTTATACAAGAAGGTCTTCAAAGGAAAAAGAAGAAGGCTTATCTATGAGTGCTTTCTTTTACTTTGTTTTCTTTTTCTTGATAATGATATGTTAATTGTTTTATTGTAATTCAACATTGTTTAGATACTCATGATATCTAGAGTTGTCTAATGTTTTGATTAATTGGTTATTATTCTTGGTATTCAATTACTTGTGCTTATTACGAGATTAGTTGGTTGGTTCTATCCATTGACTTGCTGGACCAAAGGGGGTTGATGGTAGTTTCAATTTATTAATTTCATATTCTGTTGGCTATTGATTTGTTGGACCAAAGGGGGTTGCTTAGAACTAGTAATTGAAGGTTAATTGATGTCTTCCGAGACCAAGGGTTCATTGATTAATTTCATGCTTTGAATTTTCTGAGACCAAGAGAATTTAATTAAGGATTATGTTTAATGCGTCTTTTGGATGAATTGGTTGATATGGACCAAGTGATTCTAATTTTTCTAGAAGATAGTGATTTCATGGATTTACCATCGAAGTGAATCTATTTTAATCCTTCGTGATGCCAAGGAAATAATTAGTATAATAAAGGTTGGATACTTCAGGATCATGTTTGTCTAACTAATGACTCGAGTTACATAAACTTACATCCTTGGCATGGACATATTTTTATTTTATTTTATTTTTATTTATTTTTCAATTTATCGAGTCGGTTAAACAATAAAAGAAATGTAATTAATATCTACTTGTTCCTGGAGGATCGACACTCGTTTGAACCCTATGCTCGGTTAATGATGAGTACGCTTGCTCATATGTGTGATTTGGGTTAAACGTTTTAATTTAAACTTGATTGGGAATGTGCTTAGTTTTTGTATGATTTTTATGCCCAAGTCCGAACACATCAAGTTTTTGGCGCCATTGCCGAGGAACAATAGCACGAAAGATTAGATTTTGTTGATTTAACTATGTCAATACGTAAATATGTAGATATGTGAGATATGTGTAATTGTTCGCAACAATATGCCATCTTTTGTATTTCATGTATTCTTATATACCCTTGTAACCTAACCTAACCTATTAACTTTGACTATGTTCTTTTTACTAACTTTGTAATCCTATATTTTTGTTTTTATCAGTAATTCTGTATCTAACTCGCCTCTATGTGTAGAAGAAATGGTGAACTGGAATCTACGGAAGTCTAATATGGGGCAGTACGTCTATTACACTCCTATGATGACACTCGCAGCACCAGGATCAGCAGAGCTTGAAACCTTAATTGGGAAATTTGTTGTTCATGTCACGAGGCGTTTCCAAGAAATTGATTCCACATTTGAGAAATTTGAAGCAATGATCCGCAACATGGAACGACAAATTTAGTTCTTGACGGACACAGTGATAAAATCCCACAACCTAAACCCAATAGCTAGTGAGGAAACCATTGTTATCACATTGCAAAGTGGAAAAAAATTACCAGACAGTCTAGATGACAACCGGCGCCGTCTGGAAGAAGGGAACCAGCACCTGCTATCCGGTAACTCCGAGACCCAGCCACCCAGAACTGAACTAGCGCTGGCCGAAACACTGGATCCGGCACCGGCTATCCCCTATCCACCTTCCAAAAAACCTACTTTTCAGCCTAACATACCATACCCTACTCATCTACATAAGGCCCGAAAAGATACTCAATTCAACAAATTCCTTGAGGTATTTAAACAACTATACATAAACATCCCATTGAGTGAAGCCTTAATCTACATGCCCAAATATGCCAAATTCCTCAAAAGCTTGCTCGTCAACAAAATGTAATTGGAAGAGCTGTCTACAATAGTCCTAAATGAAGAATGCTCAGCTATCCTGCAGGACAACTCGAAATTGCCACATAAAGAAAATGATCCAGGGAGTTTCTCTATCCTATATCTAATTGGCACTCTTCATGTCTGTAATGCATTAGCTTACCTAAGTGCTAGCATTAATTTATTACCATATAAAACATTCAAAATGCTAGGCCTAGGAGAACCACAGCCCAATAGGATGAGTATTCAACTCGCGGATAAATCTATCAAATATGCTACGGGCATAATAGAATATATGTTGGTAAAAGTTGATAAATTCATATTTCTGGTGGATTTTTTGATTCTTGACATGGATGAAGATTCCAAAGTCCCTTTAATCTTAGGTAGACCATTTCTAACTACAGCAAAAGCATTAATTGACGTTCATGGGGGGAGGTTGACACTTAGGGTTGGGGATGAGGAAGTAGTCATTCAAATCTACAAGAGTATTCAACACTCTGTATCTTTTGATGATTCTTGTCTAAGAGTTGATATTCTTGATGGACCAATTTTTGAGTTGATGCAGGAATCTAGTAAGGAGGAATGGATGGAAATATCCTTGGTGCATTTGGAGGAAGTTCACAAGGAGGATGGGATGCAGAATTTGGAAATAAAGAAAAGTAGTTTAGGAAGAATGAAATCATCTATAAAAGATCCTCCCGAATTAGACTTAAAAGATCTACCCGAGCATTTGGAATATGTGCTCTTAGCTAAAGAACGTAAGTTACTTGTCATCATTGCCAAAGATCTCGATCCAGAACAAAAGACCAAGTTGGTAAGTATGTTGGGAAAATATAAGGGAGTGATAGCTTGGAAGATCACTGATATTAAAGGCATTAGTCCATCCTTTTGCACGCACAAGATCTTGATGGAAGAAGGTGCAAAACCCATAGTACAACCCCAACGTAGGTTGAACCCACATATGAGTGAAGTGGTAAAAGGTGAGGTGGTTAAGCTCTTAGATTCAGGCATCATTTACCCTATTTCTGATAGTGTTTGGATGAGTCCTACTCAAGTGGTACCAAAGAAGGAAGGAATGACGGTGAGCCCCAATGATAAAAATGAGTTAGTCCTTATGAGATTGGTCACGGGTTGGAGGTTTTGCATAGATTATAGGATGCTAAACAAAGCCATTAGAAAAGATCACTTCCCTCTCCCTTTTATTGACCAAATGTTGGAAAGGTTAGCTGGACATGAGTATTATTGTTTCTTAGATGGATTTTCTAGCTACCTACAAATTCCCATAGCTCTGGAGGACCAAGAAAAAACAACTTTCACGTGTCTATATAGTACTTTTGCCTATCATCGGATGCCGTTTAGTCTGTGCAATGGTCCCAGAACATTCCAAATGTGCATGACAGCCATATTTGAAGGACTCGTAGAAGACATCATGGAGGTATTTATGGATGATTTTTCAATTTTTGGTGATTCATTTAACTTGTATTTTATCTAATCTTGAAAAGGTGCTAGCAAGATGTGAAAAGACTAACCTTATGCTTAATTGGAAAAAATGCCACTTTATGGTGCAAGAAGGTATTATGTTAGGGCATAAAATTTCAAAGAAGGGTATAGAGGTTGATAGGGCAAAAATTGAAGCAATTGAGAAGCTGCCTCCTCCTACTTCGGTAACAACTATAAGGAGCTTTCATGGTCATCCAAGTTTCTACAGGAGGTTCATCTTAGACTTCTTAAAAATTTCAAAACCTCTTACCTCTTTACTTGAAAAAGATGCCATGTTCAATTTTGACGAAAAATGTCTCAACACTTTTACCATACTTAAAGAAAAGTTGATTAATTCACCCATACTAATTACACCTGATCGGGCTCTTCCCTTTGAACTAGTGTGTGATGCAAGTGATTTTGTAGTTGGTGCAGTCTTGGGACAAAGGCGGAATAAGCACTTCCAACCTATATACTATGCAAGCAAGACTTTAACAGAGGCACAAGAAAACTACACAACAATGGAAAAAGAATTGCTTGCCATAATGTTTGCCTTTGATAAATTATGTTCTTATCTTATTCTGTCCAAAGTCATTGTTTATACAGACCATTCAGTCCTAAAGTACCTACTAACCAAACATGATTCCTAACCAAGGTTGATAAGATGGGTGCTATTATTACAGGAATTCGATTTGGAAATTAGGGACAAAAAAATGTGCAGAAAACTTGGCTGCGGATCACTTGTCGAGATTGGACAATCCAAATTTAGAATCCTTGATAGAAGAAGACATCGATGACACTTTTCTAGATGAATAACTCTTGCTCATAGAAGGTGAGATTCCAAACACCCCATGGTTCGCTGACTTTGCTAACTACTTGGTTGCAGGAATTGTTCCACCAACTCTTACAATGCAACAAAAGAAGAAATTCCTTTCCGATGTAAGGTACTACTTCTGGGAAGATCCATATTTATTTAAGTGTTGTGCAGACCAAACCATTCGAAGATGCGTGGACTCTACAGAAGGTAAAGATATTCTAAGATACTGTCATGAAGGACTTGTTGGAGGTCACTACCAAGCCAACAACACTGAACGAAAGGTGCTCGACTCCGGATTCTATTGGCCCAACTTTTTCAAAGATCCCCACAGGTTTGTTCAAAGTTGTGACAAGTGTCAACACATAGGTAATCTTTCTAAATCAAATGAGTGGCCCTTACACATCTTTCAAGCTTGTGAAGTATTTGATTGTTGGGGAATGGACTTCATGGGACCCTTTCCTAGCTCTTTGGGTAATAAATACATTCTGGTCGCAGTAGACTATGTGTCTAAATGGGTCGAAGCACAAGCTTTACCAACCAATGATGCAAGGGTAGTGGTAAAATTCCTAAAAAAAACTTTTCAACCGTTTTAGTGTCCCTAAGGTTCTCATTAGTAATAGAGGTACTCATTTTTGTGATACTCAATTGGACAAAATTCTCAAACATTTAGGAGTACACCATAAATTCGCTACCTCATACCATCCCCAAACGAGTGGTCAAGTCGAAGTGGTTAATAGGGAGCTTAAAAGAATCTTAGAGAAGACTATTAGCCATACTCGAAAGGATTGGAGTCTAAAATTAGATGACACTCTTTAGGTATACAGGATAGCTTTTAAGACCCCCATTGGCACGACTCCTTTTTGGTTAGTTTATGGAAAAACTTGTCATTTACCTGTGGAAATTGAGCATAAAGCTTAGTGGGCACTTAAACTTGTTAATCTGAATCTTGAGGACGCTGGAAAATCATGGTTAATCCAACTCATTGCTTTGGAGGAATTGCGTGAGGGTGCTTATGATTGTTCCATGCGATACAAGGAAAAGGCCAAACAAGTGGCACGATAAGCATATCACTTACCAACCTGAATTTGAAAATGGCGAGCAAGTGCTGTTATTCAATTCTAGTTTAAAAATTTTTCCCGAAAAGTTGAAATCCCAGTGGCTGGGACCATTCACGATAAGTAAGATCGGCCCTTTTGGCACCCCTAGAACTTACTCACCCCACTCAGGGCACTTTCAAAGTCAATAGCAATAGGGTGAAATGCTATGTGGGTGGAGGCCTTCCACATCCCGAGCAAGTGGAGATGTTTTTTTACGAAACTGCATAGAAATGTGTAGTTTCTCAAAGCGGTTGTTGTTTTCTGTACTGTACTCTTTCTTTCTTTTGTTTTAGCTTTATTTTCTTTTCTAGTCTTTATGCTTTAGTGTGTTTTTGTTTGTATTTTTCTTTTTAGGTACTTTGCACTGCCTCATTCTTTAAGCATTAAGATCTTGTACGACACAATGCCAAATGCATGGAAGTTTGTTTCTCTTATCTCTTCTCCTTTATATTTTTGGTCACAGGGTATTGTTTGTTCTTGTTATATTGATTTGGCCATTGTGGACAATGTCCAGTTTAAGTGTGGGGGAGTGAGTTGATTCACAAGTCTTCTATACATATATTTTAACCTTTTTGGGAGCAAATTTTTGAAATTTTTGAGAAAAAATTTTTAAAAATTTTCTAATTTTCTGGAGATTTCAAGCTATATTTTTAATGCATGTCTTTAGGATGGAGGATAGAGCATATGTTCAATATCATTTATGGCTTATGCATGACTTTTTGCACTCACCTGGACAAAGTAGTTATTGATCAAATACTTTGCATTATTCTTAAACCTAGTTTTTCTCTAAAATTCATAAAGCATTCTAGAACTTACTTGAATGCCTCTCGAGGTGAAATAAGAAAGATAATCATAGTATAACATAGGGATGATGGTAATACGCCTTCCTTGGATAGTTTGAGCTTTTCAAGCCTACCTATTTTCATAACATCCCTAGTGCTTATTTTGAGCCTAAATCGTTGATTTCTTTCTTAAAAACCCGTCACAATATGTAGTCCATTGCTTGTGCTAAGAGTTTGAATAATTTTCCAAATCTTTATGCTCTTGATGGTTGAAAGTGTATGTAAGGGAATGTTGAGAAGGAATGCTGGGATAAAGATCATGACTTGTTACTTTCAGTCATGGATCAATAACAAGTTGAGCTAAAAAGAAAGACAATAAAAGAAAAGAAGAACAGCGGTAAGAGTGAAAGAAAGAAGTTGAAAAAGAAAGAGAATGGAGGAATTGAAAAAGAAGAAAAAAGAAAAAGAAAGCAAAAAGCTGCTAGAAAGAATGAAAGAAGAGAAGTGAAAAAAAAAAAAGCAACAACAGAAGTAGAAGAAAAGATCACAAAAGGAATGGTGATTGAGCTGAAAAACAAAAAGTTAAAGTTCACCTAAAGTCTTTGACACCATTGCTGGAAATTTGAGTGATCTTGTGAAAGAAATCGAAAAGAGTTGATGAAAAGAAGAAGAAGAAGAAAAAAAAATGCAGGATTTGTTTGAGTGGAATTGTAATTGCTATATAAGGTTGTGGTTTGTTTGATTCTTGGAATAGGGGAGCAAGAAGAGTTGGAAATTATTGATTCAATTTGTTTATCCTTTTCTTGCAAACTCTCATCTTCTTTGATTTTTTATTCTCCTATATCCTTCGTTAGATAAACTATATTACAAGCCTTTAACCTTACACTACAAGCTTAAAAGTCCTACTTGATCTAAGTAGAATCATGATATGTCTCGGATTAGTGGAGAGAGTGTATGAAAAGTAAGCATATGGAATGCATATTCTTTTCGAACTAACTTCTTTCTAATGGTTTGAGAATATTGTGAATTATTGAGATGATTATACTAAGTCATTTATCACTACACAAGTCTTGCATTGGTTGTGAAAGATTTAGTAGCATGTGTTTTATGTCCTTGAATGAAGAAAGCGATAAAAAGATGGTTTTGAAATTGATTGAGTGATTTGTTTAACCTTGTGTTTTCCTACTTGTTCTTAATACTTTGTTTGAGGACAAGCAAAGAGCTAAGTGTGGTGTAATTGATAGGGGCTAAATTAGTCATATTTTTTCTAGTTATTTGAGGGTCTTTTATGAAGCATTTTGTTCAATAACTAGTCACATTCTTTCATGTTAGAGATTTTATCCTTGGAAATGTATTTTATACATTATTTCAGATTTTTAGGGTAAAACAAAGCAAAAACGTCGCAAAACAGAGGAGAGGTGGCACCGGCTAGGACCCAAGAATTGGCGTCGGCCATGCATTGTTGAAACGAACTTGGGAGCAATAAAAAATTGCTGAAACAGAGCAAAACAGAACCAAGGCAGCGCTGGCTGTGAAGCTGGAACCTGCGCCGGTTGCATTCTGGAACTCGTTGCGTGAAATTCGAAGAGAAATCAACGAACGAGTGGAGGAACAGAACACAACTGGAGCCGGCTCCAAGAGTCAAGGCAGTGCCGGCTGTGCCCTGAAGTTAAGGCGGTGTTGTGATTTTTCTACACGATTTTTGATAATATGAGGAGTTTTAGTATCTTCCAACTTCTAATCCGCCAAGAACTTTGTACCTACGAGTTTAGGCACTACCTAAGGCTATAAATAGATGAAAAACACAAGGGAAAATGAGAGAATTCATTGATCATCATAGAAAATTACTCAATGAAAGGAGGAATTCTTAAAGTTCAAGGAGGGTTGTACAAGAAGGTCTTCAAGGGAAGAAGAATGAGGCTTGTCTATGAGTTCTTTCTTTTACTTTGTTTTCTTTTTGTTGGCAATGATATGTTAATTTTTTTATTGTAATTCATTGTTGTTTAGATATTTATGATTTCTAGAGTTGTCTGATGTTTTGATTAATTGGTTTTTATTCTTGGTATTCAATTACTTGTGCTTATTACGAGATTAGTTGGTTGGTTCTATCTATTGACTTGCTGGACCAAAGGGGGTTGATGGTAGTTTCAATTTATTAATTTCATATTCTGTTGGCTATTGACTTGTTGGACCAAAGGGGGTTGATTGCTTAGAACTAGTAATTGAAGGTTAATTGATGTCTTCCGAGACCAAGGGTTCATTGATTAATTTCATGCTTTGAATTTTCCGAGACTAAGGGAATTTAGTTAAGGATTGTGTTTAATGCGTCTTTTGGATGAATTGGTTGATACGGACCAAGCGATTCTAATTTTTTTAAAAGATAATGATTTCATGGATTGACCATCGAAGTGAATCTACTTTAATCCTTCATGATGCCAAAGGAATAATTAATTATGATACAGGTTGGATACTTCAAGATCATGTTTGTCTAACCAATGGCTCGAGTTACATAAACCTACATCCTTGACATATATATATTTTGATTTTGATTTTCTTTTATTTTGTTTTTCTTTTTATTTGATTTTTACTTTATCGAGTCGGTTCAACAATGAAAGAAAATGGATTAATGTCTACTTGCTCCTTGAGGATCGACACTTGTTTGAATCCTATGCTCGGTTAATGATGAGTACGCTTGCTCATATATGTGATTTGGGTTGAACGTTTTAATTTAAACTTGATTGGGAATATGCTTAGTTTTTGTATGATTTTTATGCCCAAATCCGAACACATCAGTTGGTAGATCCAAGCTAAAAAATGACTCCAAAATTGCTGAAAAATTATCAAGGATTGGGGTTTCAGAGCATAGCCGGTGCCAGTTCAGGATCCTAGGGCCTATGCCAGTTGCACTCTGTACGAATAGTTCTGGGTGACTAAAAAAAAATAAATTATATTTTTGGTCTTACAGACCCCAGTCGGCACCAATTCTACTCTGTTGGCCGTCATTTTTGTGGAAAAATCTTTCGGTTGTCATTCTTCGTATACCAACATCAAGGTCTACTCCCGTTCGTTTTTCGGCATTACCTATAAGCTATCCCACTTGAAATGTGCTTGCAAATATATGTGGAAGTTATGTTGGAATTGTTTGGCACAAGCTCTCGTCAACAGACCGGGCAAGCTCAATTTTGATTCAGTCCCGTCCTCTCTCCTTTCTTGAGCTTGATCCCTGTGGTTGGGTTAATTCCTATCAAAGCCTGTTCAAATTTTTTGATCACGCTACAAATAGAGAAAAAATTTTCATTCACAGAGGCTTCACCGTAAGGTATTATTCTCTGTTGTTTTGATTCCATTAATGCATAAACGTGATCCTTGGTGTGGAATTCTCATTTCTTCCTCTGCGTAACTATGGTTTTGTATAGAGAATGCCTAACAGTGGTATCAGAGCCTTCTTTTATGTGTTAATGGGTTGGATTTTTGGCCATAAAATATGTTTCATCGTTGTCTATGTGTCCTCTATGAAAAATTATTTTCACGTGAGTAGTTTGTGAAAAAAGAATTTGATTATATGGGCTTTGGTTGCAACGAGCGTGTTTTTGTAAAAGTTACAGGAATATTTTTTGACAAGATTTAAAGTATTGATTCTCGCATTAATTCTTGTAGAAAGGAACAACATTTTTCTGGGCGTGCTGTTTCTGTAACTATAAAAAGGAATTTGTTTTCCTGGAAATTTCATTTTTTTTTTTGAATTTGTTATTTTGTTCAGTTTTACTAAACAAAAGTTTTCTTTGAATGAGTTCATAGAAAAGAAAATTAAAAGAATAGAATCTATTAGAGAATTAATCTCTAAAGTTGTCATAGAAGATTTGAAGTTTTTTCCCCCATAAATCGTTTCTAGAGAAGACGAAAGAAGAAAAAAAAAATTGCCCCAAGCCGCTGTTCACCAAGAGCCAAGCCGTTGCTTGAGGCATAAAATTACCCCAAGTCGCGGCTCGCCCGGGCTGCAATCCATGAATTGTGGCATGGTGGGTTATTCCTTGGCAATCTTTGGGAGGCTTATACACAACCTCCCCAGGATGCAACTTGTTTATATTAAAAAAAAAATTGTTTCTTTTTCTTTTTCATTTTCATAGTTTTGTCTTCTTGCAAAGAATGTCCCACAGATCAATTTTGTTTCTTTTCACTTAATGCCCAGTTTTTCCCAAAATTCATACTTTAAGACTAACATATTAAATTTCCTAAATTCTTGGTTTTGAAAAAAATAATATATTTTCTAAAATACTGATTTTCGATTATATCTTATTTTAATTCCTAAAATATGATTTTAACAATTAATATATTTTCAAAATAATGATTTTAGATTATATATTATTTTAATTCCTAAACTATGTTTTTAAAAATTAATATATTCTCTGAAATATTGATTTTAGATTATAAATTATTTTAATTCCTAAAATATAATTTTAGCAATTAATATATTTTCTAAAATAGTGATTTTAGAATTTATTCTATCTTCCAAAATAGTGATTTTGGATTTAATTTTAGGATTGAATATACCTTCTAAAATATTGATTTTATAATTTATTCTACTTTCCAAAATAGTGATTTTGGAATTAATTTCTTTGTTTAAGTTTATTTTGAGCATAAAATTAGCATGGTGGTTTGGTTATGGACAATTAGACTAAATTAAACTGTTCATGCATTTTATTGCTTTGGTTTAAATTAAATAGAGATTGTGAGTCCTGTCTCCTCTATTTTTCTTGTGTAAATTTCTCTTCTCATCTAAACTCCCCTCGAATGTAACTCGAGATTTCTTTATTAGAATTTTATGTAATTAGATTACATAGTTTAGAGAGAATAGAATTTATTACAAGTTCAAGAGAAGATGATCAAGAGCAGAAGGAGGATGGTAAGGTTTTCTTCCTATATCATGCACGAACACTTAGGATTAGCTAAATTAATTTCCTTTGTGGCTCAAGGAAATTAATATAGTAATGTCCATAACCAAATCACGTTATTATTTTGCACTGTATGGATATGATGATATTATGCATGGTACGTTAAGACACAAATATCATAAATCCCTCAATCAAAATTAAACCTAATGCCTTCCATTAATATAGTAAGAACAAGAGTTCTCTTTCGAGACCAGGTTGTTGGGCTAACCTAAGCCTACTTGATATTGGGAATATTCAAGCTATGAAATTTTAAATTCCTGATTAATAGGCCGGGTTTAACTAGTTTCTTTATCCTAGTTGGGCTAACTCAAGCATAAAAAAAATTAGAGGCACGATTGGTTAGCTTAAAAGCTTTAAGATTAAAAGAAATTAATCACCCAATGATTTGGTAATTATATACGATGTAATTGGTATTAGATACCTACCATTGAACTTAAGGTTAGATTGTTGGGCAAACTTAAGGTCATTCTTGAGGAATTTGCATACCAGTCCACTAGAAAATCTTCTAACAGGCTTTTCCGAATCAATAGTGGGGCTATTGGTTTTAATAAAATAGTGGAATAATAACGCGTCTAATTAAAGACCTAATTATTTGCATTACGTGTGGATATACAATTAGCTAATTTTCTCTATCTTTACATCTAGGTCATATTGATCATGTTGACCAACCTAAACATGCATAGTATCTTGTAAACTAACAAATTAACTGAAACAAACTTTCTCGATTGGTATAAAAACTTGAGAATTATTCTCAAGTTGGAAAAGTTGCTCTACATGTTAGAGGCTCCTATTCCGTCACCACCAGCTCAAGACACTCATATTGATGAGCATGCTGTCCACAAGAAGCATAAAAAGGAGAGTGACATGGCATCCTGTGTGATATTGGCATCGATGACCCCTGTACTACAAAAATAGCACGAGCATATAGATGCTTACTCGATTATCTTACATCTTCGAGAGCTATTTGATGCCCATGCCAGAACTGAACGATATGAGATATCAAAATAATTATTTCGTTCAAATATGACTAAGGGTACTTCTGTGGCCACTCATAGGCTAATGATGTTGGGCTTAATTGAGAATCGCTGATCTCTTAGTTTTGTGATGGATAATGAATTAAGTATCGACTTAATTCTGCAATTTTTACCAAGTAGTTCATCACAATTTGTGCTTAACTACCAAATGGACAAGATTGAGTCCACCATACCTGAGTTAATCAATTTACTCAAAACTATGAGGTCCTCCATGAAAAAGGAATCTTATGCAGTTATGTTGGTAGAATCTTCCTCTTCTAGGAAAAAGGTTCCTGAGAAAAAGAAAAAGGATTCTACAAAGCCCAAAGGTGGTGTGAAGAAGAAGGAAGAAGCCACCAAAGGCCCATGCCATCATTATGGAAAGATGGGCCATTGGAGGTGCAACTGCAAAGTCTACTTGGAGACCGTTAAGGAAAAGAAGCAGAAGGACAAGCTTGCAGGCACTTCTACTTCTACTCCTGGCATGTTTATGATTGAAATTAATACTGGCTTTAGAAATGAGATCTAGGTATTAGAAACTAGATGTGGATCTCATTTCTGCAATAACTTGTAGGGACTAAAGGATAGTAGAAGGCTTAAGAAGGGCGACGTGGGCCTATGTACTTCAAATGGAGCAAAAGTTGCTACTCTTGCTATGAGGACTTACGAGCTACACCTACCTTCAGGATTAGTTTTAGAACTGTAAAACTATTATTTTGTACCAGTTTTATTGAAAAACATTATCTCAGTTGCGTGTTTAGACTTGTGTGTATTTCATTTAATTTTTAAGAATAAATATTATTCTTTTTCATTGAATGATATTCATTATGGTTCTACAACTTTGGGTAATGGTTTATATGTTCTAGACATGGATAATCCAATCCTCAATGTAAATAATAAGAAACCAAGGATAGATAATTCAACCACATCATATTTATGGCATTGTCGTTTAGGCCATATAAATGAGAATCGCTTTTCTAAGTTATGCAAGCTAGGTGACATAGGATCATTTAATTATGAATCATATCGCACATGTGAATCTTGTTTACTTGGTAAAATGACTAAAACTCCTTCTAGAAAAGGAGAAAGGGCTAAAGAGTCATTAGCACTTGTACATTGTGACGTATGCGGCCTAATGTATATACAATCAAGAGAAGGCTATCATTATTTTATAACCTTTATCGATGATTATTCATGGTATGTGTATTTGTATTTAATGGAACAGAAGTCTAAAACTCTTGAAAAATTCAAAGACTTCAAGAATAAAGTAGAGAAATAACTTGGGAAAAGTATTAAGACTCTAAGATCTAATCGAGGAGGTGAATATTTAAGCCAACAGTTTCAAGATTATCTTAGAGATAATGGGATATTATCTCAATAGACTCCATCACATATACCTCAACATAACGGTGCATCTGAGAGAAGGAATTGAACCCTTGTAGACATGGTAGGGACCATGCTAGCTTCTGAAGACTTACCAAAATCATTTTAGAGGTACGCACTAGAGACTTCTGTTTATGTTCTAAATAGAGTTCTATAAAAAACGATTGATAATTCCCCATTTGAGATGTTCTTTGGCAAGAAACCAAAGTTATTTCACTTGAGAGTATGAGGTGGTCCGGCCTTTGTCAAAAGGCCACAGTTAGACAAATTTGATAGTAAGTTCGACATGTGTTTGTTTGTGGATTATCCAAAAGAATCTTTCGGATATTACTTCTATCTCCCTTCTGAAAACAAAGTATTTTTTTTCAAAATATGTTACCTTATTAGAGAAGGAGCACATTAATGCATAAATTTTGGGTTCATAAAAATCATCAATTTTAAATCCATCCTTTAGTCATGTTTTAATTAAAACATTAATCCTAAAATAGATATATGAGCAAGTATACACTTCGCAAGCATAGTATAGGGAATTAACGAGTATCGATCCTCAAAGGAACAAGTATACACTAATTACATTTCATTCATTGTTTAACCGACAACATAAAGTAATAAAGAAATTAAAATAAATAAATAAATAAATATATATATATATATATATATATATATATAACTCATGGAGAGAAAAACATGTAATTTGAATTATTTAACACTTATCAAAATCAATTATTTTCTTGGCATCAAGAAGGAATATAAAGTACAATTCTATTGTTTCCCAAGTCAAGAACTTACATATATAAACTCCACTTCTTTCTCAATCCATGGAATTACTATCTATTAATTAAATTAACAGATTTCCAAATCACACTAAAATAACCCAAAGATGCATTAACCTTAATTCCTTATAAACATGAAATTAGCCAATAACCCTATACTTTAGGTAAAATTAACTAATCTTCGATTACTTAGGTTCTTTAATCTTAACTTCGTTTCCCAAGTCCATTAAGATTTTACAAATATGAAGAATTGATTAAATTAAACTCAATCTAACTTTGTTTCCCAAGTCCGTTAGATATAAATTTAATTCCATCAACCTATCAAATAAAATGAAGTAATCAAATACCAAGGAAAATAATTCATTAATAAAAAAACTAAATTAACTCAAAATCTTAAATCCAGGAATAATATCTAAATACAATGAAAGAATTAAAATCATCATTGTTCAAGAAAAAGAAAACTAAGGAAAAAGATAAATACTCATAGACAAGATTTTCAATTTCCAACGAATACTCTTCCAAGAATCAATGCTCCTTGAGTAATTCCTCTAGAAAAAATATTGGTGATGCACTCTTAAAAATATGTCTAAGGTCTACATTGTGCGCCCCTCTTTTCTAAGGTAATTGGCCTTTATTAATAGGCTGACAAAGTTCCTAAAAGAATCTTAAGTAAAGAACAAGTAATTTCCTAACATTCAAAAACCAAAAAGTATTAGTAATTTTCGTAAATGAATTATAAAAAAAAAAAGTAATAGAGTTCCACCGACTTAATTGAGAAATTGAAAATTTGAAGTCTCTTTGTCGTATGTACTAAAGGACGTAATTTTCTCTTCTTGAATTTGGCTTCAATTGACTTTAATTTGAGCCACACAGAATTTCTCCAACCACCGAAGCTTATTTCCCTTTTACTGTTGCGTCGGCTCAATTGAGAGAACAACTGAGCCGCACGAAGCTTCCTCTGCCAAGCCACTGACTGAGCCAATGAAATCTTCCACTTTTCTTTGTTATCTTTTGTCCTTTTCCTATCTTGTTTGTTTTGTTGTTTTCTCTTTCTTGGCCCACTGAATTTAATTTCTTTCTCCTTTGTTGATTTTGCTTTTGGTTGAGCTGCCGAGTTGTGCCTTTGTTTGTCCTTGAGCCGCCATCGCTTCCTTTTCCTTTCCAATTCCAATTCTTTATTTTACCTTTTCTTTTCCACTCTTCTATGTTTTTCCAGTATAGGACGGGCGCAACATCCATCTTCTAGGCCTGGTGCTAGGTCTGTACTAGAAAAATATACAATTAGCTCCACATTTTGGCTATTTTTACATATAATTACAAAAAAAAACATTTTTATAAGTGAAATATCAAATCGGAAGGAATATAACTAGTTATTGTATTAAAAATGTCTCAAATTAGCTTCAAACAATTATAAAAATAGTGGTGATTTTAACCCCTATCAATACCCCCACACTTGAATCTTTACATGTCCTCAATTAAATACTTAAACAAAGCACTCAAAATAATTTATTTCTTTTCATATTCATCCATAACAAAGTCATAATTTTTTTTTTCCAACCTTAGTTAAAAAATTGTCATTCATTCACCCTTTAAAAACCTTTGTAAACTTATGCATTAAATCAAATAATCCTAAGGCCATCAAAGTTAAGCTAAACAATCTTATATCTAGTATAAGAAAATTATTCCACTCCTCAAGTAAAAACATAGCTAATATAAATCATACAAATCAAGTCCTTTAATCAATTCAGGCATTACAAACTTAAATTTATAAAATTCGAGTTAGTGAAATAAGGAAAACCCTCCACTTTTCTTCTTTTTTTTCTATGACTTTTGGAATTGATAGTCTCAAGTGCATGGATTTCTCTTCACACCGCATTGGCCCCCTTTACAGTCATCCTCATTTTTTTTTCAGCAATTTTCTTTCAACACAATTTTTTTTTTTTTTTTTTTTTGCAATTTCTTGCCTTTTTGCCTTTCCGAATAGCCTCAAGAGAGTGCACTGAATACACTTGCTACTTCTCCTCATATTAACCCCATTTTTAGCAAAAGGTCTTTAATGAGTAAAAATAAGAGCTTTTTTTTTTTTTTCAAGTCAATTCTTTTCCATCTCGCATTTTTTTCAACTCAATCTTTTTCTCACATTCCGTATTCAAAACTCAAAGCTCAGAAAATTTTAAATCCATAATATAAGAATTAATCAACAACTCTTCCCATATTTCATCATATCATCCATATTCAAACTTATAGAATAAAACAAAACTCAAATACAAAATATAACCAAGCTTAATTTAAATTCATAACACTTGGCAAAATCTAACTTAATACACAAATTTACCTTTTTAAATAAAATCAATCATAACGAATGACAAATCCATATCTAAAGTAAAAAAAAAAAATCATAATTCTATTATAGACAAATAAACTCAATTTAGCTCCAAATCTTCAAACTTTCACAGAAACTTTTTCAATATTGCAAAATGGTTGTCCAAATAATTAATAAAAACTTGAACCAAGAATATCACCAAACTACTCCCCCACACTTAAACTGGACAATGTCCTAATTGGCATAAAATAAACATAAGAAAGCATCCCCAATAGGACCAAAAATGATAAAATGGTAGAAAGTTTAAGCAATACTCTCCAAGTGCAGATTAGCTCCAAGATAAGAGAAGTTCAACCTTCAAGAATTTGGAAGAATTCTTGCTAGTGACATAAGCCTGCAAAAAGAAAAATGAACACACAAGTAAAAGCCTAAAGAGTAATTGAAAGAAAATAAAAATCAAGGGAAAAAATTGAAAGTTAAAGCCTTTAAGTCCCCCTCGAAGTAGAGCTTCCAAACAAGCCTCCAAATTGTCCAAAAGAACCACCAAAAAGACCACCACGACCTCCAAATAGATCACGGACTCCTCCTTGTATCACCTAAACATACTTTAAAAATGGTTCTTTTTTGCAGTGAAGAACATTTCCAAACTTTTGATTCTCAAGGAAAAACAAGGAGAATATCCAACGTAAATAGCAAAAGCACAATGTCAACCAACTTTAATCAACACACAAAATATCACAGGGAGGTTTTATGTTCCAAGATGTCTAGATTGGCGAAGATTCAAAAAAAATATATATAGCTAACATGTAGAAGCAATCACAAGACAAAAGAAGAAATAAACAAATGAAATTAACCACAAAAAAAGGAATTTGGGGAGGGGGTAGGTGCCTCACGTGACAAACAAGAGGCAAAGATAAGAAAAGTAAAAGAAAAGGAAAAAGGAAGGAAAAGACAAAGTAAGAAGAATCTAGGAAGAAAAGAAAAAAAAAAGGTAAGGAAACAAATGAAAAAGTAAAAAAAAAAAAAAAAAAAAAAATTGTGCGGTTACTGTTGCACAAAGCTGGCCCAACACCTGGGCCATTTTCTGGCCTGGCGCCAGGTTAGCTCTAGCCCCAATTTTTTTTTTAAATAACTAAAAACTATCCTAATTGAATGCATGACCACGGTACACTTAAAATAAGAATTCATAAATTAAATATTAAACTAAAATTAAAAATTGTAAATAAATAAATAAAATAATAAAATAAAATAAAACAAATTCAGTCCATCTAAAATATCGCGTCAACAAAAGTCCAAACCTAACAATAAAGAGTTATTATTGACTCCAAATTTTAGATGTAAAAATCATCAAATTAAAAATACAATTAGTACACATATTTCACATTAACAATAGGTTAGTAAAATTAAATTACTAAAGATAAAATATATGCAAATATACAAAAACAAGTGTAGTAATTCTTAACATGTATCTACCTATTTACATAATTACAATGCTAAATCAACGAAATCCAAGTTTTCATGATATTGTTCCCCTACAATGGTGCAAAAAAATTGATGCGTAAATTTTCGGTGCATGCATAACAATCATCAATTTTAAATCCATCCCTTAGTCAAGTTTTAATTAAAACATTAATCCAAAAATACACATATGAGCAAGTATACTCATTGCATGCATCGCATGCATACTATAGGGAATTAACGAATATCAATCCCCAAAGAAATAAGTACACACTAATCACTATTCATTCATAGTTTAACTGACAAAATAAAGAAATAAAGAAATTTTTTAAAAAATAAATCTACATATATATATATATATATATATATAAATCATGGAGAGAAAAACATGTAATTAAATAATTATTCTTAAGACCATGACATGGATTATTTAACATTTATCAAAATCAATTATTTTTTTGGCGTCATGAAGGAATATAAAGTAGAATTCAATTGTTTCCCAAGTTAAGAACTTACATATATAAACTCCACTTCTTTCCCAATCCATGGAATTACTATCTCTTAATTAAATTAACAGATTTCCAAATCGCACTAAAATAACCCAAAGATGCATTAACCTTAATTCCTTATAAACATGAAATTAGCCAATAACCCTATACTTTGGGTAAAATTAACTAATCTTCGATTACTTAGGTTCTTTAATCTTAACTTCGTTTCCCAAGTCCATTAAGATTTTACAAATATGAAGAATTGATTAAATTAAACTCAATCTAACTTTGTTTCCCAAGTCCGTTAGATATAAATTTAATTTCATCAACCTATCAAATAAAATCAAGTAATCAAATACCAAGGAAAATAATTCATTAATAAAAAAAACTAAATTAACTCAAAATCATAAATCCAGGAATAATATCTAAATACAATTAAAGAATTAAAATCATCATTGTTCAAGAAAAAGAAAATTAAGGAAAGAGATAAATACTCATAGACAAGATTTTCAATTTCCAACTCCTCCAAGAATCAATGCTCCTTGAGTAATTCCTCTAGAGAAAATATTGGTAATGCACTCTAAAAAGTATGTCTAAGGTCTACATTATGCACCACTCTTTTCTAAGGTAATTGGCCTTTATTAATAGGCTAACAAAAGTTCCTAAGAGAATTCTAAGTAAAGAAGAAGTAATTTTCTAAAATTCCAAAAACAAAAAGGATTAGTAATTTTCGTAATTGAATTCTAAATAAAAGTAATGGAGTACCACCGACTTAATTGAGAAATTGAGAATTTGAACTCTCTTTGTCTATGTACTAAAGGCCTTAATTTTCTCTTCTTGAATTTAGCTTCAATTGACTTTAATTTGAGCCACACAGAATTTGTCTAGCCACCAAAGCTTATTTCCCTTTTGCTGTTGTGTCGACTCAATCGAGCCAACAACCAAGCCACACGGAGCTTCCTATGCCGAGCCATTGACTGAGCCAACAAAATCTTCCTCTTTTCTTTGTTATCCTTTGTCCTTTTTCTCTTTTGTTTGTTTCATTGTTTTCTCTTCCTTAGCCCACTAAATTTAATTTATTTCTCTTTTGTTGCTTTTGCTTTTGGTTAAGCCACCGAGCTATGCCTTTATTTCTCCTTTGTTTCTTTTGCTTTTGTTTCATTGCTTTTACTTTTGGTATACTATCGCTTCCTTTTCTTTTCCAATTCCAATTGCTCTATTTTACCTCTTTTTTTTTTTTTTTTTGTCTTTTCTCCATTTTCTAGTATAGGACTCCGGCCAGGTCCATCTTCTAGGCTTGGTGCTGGTTCTGTACTAAAAAAATATGCAATTGGCTCCAAATTTCACCTATTTTTACATGAAATTACATAAAAGTATTTTTATAAGTGAAATATCAAATAAAAAGGAATATGACTAGTTATTGTATTAAAAGTGTTTCAAATTAGCCTCAAATAACTAGAAAATAATGGTGATTTAAACCCTATCACACATGCTTAATAGGGATAGCGGGAGTAAGATTGAACTTATTGAAGTTCAAAAAGAACAAACAAACAAGGATCAACCATCTGATCCCACATCCATTGAGAGAATAGATAACCTTCAACTACACAAAAACCTCGTAGGTCGAGTAGGATACGTGTGGCACCTGAGAGATTTGAATTTCTCATTAGTGAGCACGATAACGTATTGCTCATAGATGATAATGATGAGCCTACTACTTATAAAGAAGTCCTAAATAGTTCAGAATCTAACAAAATGGTTGAAGCCATGACATTAGAAATAGATTCCATGTATGACAACCAAGTATGGACTCTGATTGATCCATCCAAAAGAATTAAACCTATTGGGTGTAAATGAATTTTGAAGAAGAAAACCGACATGGATGGTAACCTAGTTACTTATAAATCACGACTTCTAACAAAGGGTTATCATCAATAGCATGGTATTGACTATGACGAAACCTTATCCCCAGTTCCTATGCTGAAATCCATCATAATACTCCTATCCATTTGCCACTAATTATGATTATTAGATTTTGCAAATGGATATGAAAACAGCATTCTTAAATGGAAACCTAACTGAGGAAGTGTATATCTTACAACCTGAGGGTTTCACGTCCAATGATAGCATAAAAGTGTGCAAGTTGCAAATGTCCATTTTTGGACTTAAGCAAGCTTCTTGGAGTTGGAACATCCATTTTGATAAAACTATCAAAGAGTTTGGTTTCATTCAAAATATGGATGAACCTTGTGTATGCAAGAAGGTTAGTTGGAATGTAGTTGTTTTCTTATCATTTTATGTAAATGCCATATTACTAATAGAATATATTGTCTCTATTCTTTAGTAAGTAAGAAAGTATATTGATACCGGTTTTCAATTTGCTAATAATGACTATGAATCATAATCAGGCAACGTGTTCAATTTGAGTGCTATCACTTGATTTATGAAATCATAGATAGATAAGATATAAAGATAGAAAGAGTTCCCATGAATGAGAACATAGCTGACCTACTTACAAATGAACAATCCCATATGAAACTTGATAGACATCTTGAGTCATTTGGTATTAGATACACGAATGATTGGATCTAGTGTAAATGGGCCTAGAGGCAATCACATGTATATTGTATATTGTGTATTGTTAAATGAATTAAGGCATTCTTTATCTTTCTATTTGTTTAATTTAAATGCTCGTGTAAAATAACTGTTAGATAAAGTCCTAAGTGCAGCACTGTATTAAGGAAATCATGATAGAGATTATGATGTTGTGTTCCTACTGCAATGGATAGTGTTCGTACTTAAATTGTCCTTAGCCATAGTATTAATGAAATAGGACATCATTAATATATTAAGACTAGCACGTGTTATACTTCCTGATTTGATCAGGTGGTGGTTCTCACATCCGTCAGTATTGTGATACTCAAAGTTAACACGTAGATGCTTATTACATGAACAAGAACATTCGGTGACCTAGCTATGAGATAATCGCATAGATAACTATTTATTGCCAGTGATAGCATCTCATCATAGCAAATGTGCAAGTATCTTAGACTTGAGATCTACAACATATTATATTTGCTAGGTGTTGGACTTTGATTCCAATCTTGAAGTCTTGACAAGACCACCTATGGGATGGTTATTGGGCATAATATGAAATAAATGAAAGTAGTTTAGAGGATTAACAAATGATTCACTACTCCTAATAGTTGGAGCAATTATCTCATGACCACCTATAGGAATTACTACTCGAGAAGTCCTTGGCAAAGGCGATTGTATATTGAAAATGATTCCAATTGATGCATATGATTAGTAGTGGATTCTAAGAACAAGTACTAATGTATTTGGCCAGATTTAATATATTATTCTAGAAGGAGTTGGTACTAATTTGTACTCCAAACCGAATGAGATATTGTATCGTGAAATAAGTTTAATGCACTATTGTTTGATTTTGATAGGTTCATGTCAAACCACTTGCCTTTTTGGACTCTTGAGTGGTCACAATGTGTTGCTAGATACTGCTCATAATCCGCTGAATATGGATTTGTCAATTACATAATTAATAAATAAATTCTTATTCAAACTAATATACCAATTCTAAAATTATTAAGGATTATTGATCTCAAAGATGTTTAGGTCAATTCAAATTTTACTGCCAATAGACTATGAAACCTAATAGGTCATATAAAATAAAGTCTTAAGTGCTCGATATATATTATTTGATAATATATAGGGATTAATTATGAGAAAAGAATAACTTTATAGACGAATTATAAGTTTGTTATAATTCAGGAACTTAATTATAGTTATATGAACTTCAAAGACTTAATCAAAGTTAATAAAACTTGGAGTACTTAATTGTAATTACTGAAATTCCTAATACCTATAAGGATAAGGAAATTGTTCTTTTTCCAGTGGTGAAAAAAAAACCCTGGAAAAAAGATGTTTTTCTGGTGAAACTCTTCTTCTCTTCCACAAAAACTACCTTAGTTGCCATTAATCCTTCTAGTAGAGGGTTTGGCCTTGCTTGAGCAATCAGACTTGCGTGGATTTCTATTAGAGAAAACTATATCCTTGAGTTTTAGTGGGTTGAATGGGACGAAAAATATTATTCTAAGCCTGTACAAATTACTGGATCATGCCAGAAACAGAGAAAAAATTTTCATTCATAGAGGCTCTACCATAAGGTATTAATCTCTCCTGTTTTGATTCCATTAATGCATAAATGTGATCCTCGTTGTGGAATTCCCGCTTTCTTTCCACTACACAAATCTAATTTTTCATGGGGAATTCTAACATGATCTTAGATTCACGCATTTTGTATATGGTGTAATGTACCATTCACTTGAATCGTGATAGTTGAGAGTTGGCTTATAATTATTTGTATATACTCTACCATGATTGACGGTAGAATTTATAAGCTTTATTTGGAATATGAAAATTTTAGTTGGAGAAATTAATTTACCAAGAAATGTAATTTGTGTGTTTTTTGAGGATTATGATAGAACAATAGACATGGAATGAATGCCAAAGCAAGGAGCCTAGATTACTTATAGAAGTAGGATAATACATTTTGGAAGATCGATTGGGTGAGGTGAATTGTAGGTGAAGTAAGGTAAGAGAAATATAGTACTTTATATCGGTATGAGGAATTGTAAATTGTCGGTGAAGGATTGACTAGAAATAACTAGCTCCATTAGTTGAGGTACCCATGAAGAACGAGTTTAGGTTGATACTTAAGTAGCTGAAGGTTTCTTAATATATTCCAAGTGAAATTAAGTCCATTACATATACCTAGGGTAGAATATGTGATGAAGATGGTGATATACTTGGAATAATTGAGATTGGCTTTAGTAATGATGAAAGGGAAAAAAAAGAAGAAAAAACCTCTTGACTAGTTTGGTAGTGTGAATTTTGGTTGAATGCAGTTTTACTTTCAAGACATGAAGTAACTCAGGATAAGAATAACATAAATCCAACTAGGTGGAGAGTTTTATCACTTCAAGTTACCCGAGTCTGTTACGAGAAGTAAGAATTTAATGGTATTAGTAGAATATTACTGTCATTTCATTTGAGGGAATTCCTAATCCTTGTATTGCCTCCGACGCGATTACTTTAGAAGATATATCATAGTTAGTGAGATAAGAATTGTGAAAGGACCCTCCAAGAGTCTAAGAGAAGGTCCATGCTATTAGTGGTATGCCCTAAAAGTAATCACGTGTATTTTGTATATTGCACGTTTGTTTAATAATACAAGGCATTTTTATCTTTTAGTCTGTTTTATTTATGATTTCGTGTGAAGATAACTATTAGATAAAGTCTCAAGTACAACACAGTGTTAAGAAAATTATGATAGAGATCATGATGTGAGGTTCTTACTACATTAGATAGTGTTCATACTAAAGTTATCCCTAGCCACAGTATTAATAAGATAGGACATCATTAATCCATTAAGACTAGCACGTGTTATACTTCCTGATTTGATTAGGCGGTGGATCTTACATGCTTGGGTATTGTGATACTCAAAGTTAATACATAGATGCTTGTTACATGAGCAAGTACATTGGTTGACTTGACTATGAGATATTCACATGGATATCTACTTAGTTCTAATGATAGAATCTAGTTATAGCAAACGTGCAAGCATCTTTAAACTTGAGATCTCCAAGGTACTTTATTTGCTGAGTATTGTACTTTTATTCTAATCTTTGGAGTCAGATCGAGGGCCACCTATCAGTTAGATATTGGGCGCAACATGTAAACAAATGTAGTTGAGAAGATCAATAAATGATTCACCACTTCCAATAGTAGGGGCGAATATCTCACAATCACTTGTACGAATCACTACTCGAGAAGTCCTTGGCCAAGGCAATTGTGTGTTGGAAATAGTTCCAATTGATACATATGATGAGTAGTGGATTCTAGGAACAAGTATTAAAATATTCGGGCTAGAATTAATTAATATTCTAGAAGGAGTTGGTACTAATTCTATACTCCAAACTATATGAGATATTACATAGAGAAAGGAGTTTATTGCACTATTGTTTACTATTCAAAGGTTTATATCAAGACATTTGACTTTTTGAATTTTTTAGGTGGTCATGATGTGTTGCTAGATACCGCTTATGATATGTTGAATATGAATTTATTAATTAAAGAATTAATAAAGCAACCCCATTTAGAATTAATATGTTAATTCTAATTATCAAGGGTTACTAATACTAAAGATGTTTGGATTAATTAATATTTTGTTACCAATAGACCAGAAAACCTAATATGTCACACACAATAAAGATTTGTGTACTTAATATATTATTTGATACTATTATGGGGTTAATTGTGACAAGAAAATAAATTTATGGGTGAATTATAAGTTTGTTATAATTCATGGGCCTAATTGTAATTATACAAACTCAAATCTTTAATTGTATTTAATTAAACCTTAAAGGACTTAGTTGCAATTAGTTAAAATCCTAAAACATATAGAAAATAGGAAAAACATTTCCCTTGATATACAATACACAAAAACCATTCTATAGGTGTGGTCTTCTTCCGTTCTCTTCTCTAATTACAATCCTAGATGCTGTATAGTTCTGCTAGCACAAAACTAAGTAGGTTTTGTGAGTGCTCAAACTTTATGCGGATTACTGCTAGAGGGAATCCTATTCTTGGATTCCGGTGGCTTATCTTGGACGATCGTGGTAAGGCTTGTTTTCAACAAGCAATAGACACTTGCTGGATCACGCCATTAGAGTAGCACAGAACAAGGAAATTTTTGAATTGCTGAGGCAACACCACAGATATTTTTCTTACCTTTTCTTTGATCTATAATTGGCATATAAGTGATCCTAGAAGGTTTCTCGATTTGATTTTTGCTGCGCAATCTGATTGAATGGCCAAGTAAACCAACACATGTCTGCAACTACATTGACTCCATCAGAAAAAGTATTTAATGCATCATGAAGTGATGCATCGAAGGAAGGATTGGATGCCGGTGTGATTTCTTTCAAGAGCTAGTTCTCTGAGGCGCCCTTAAGAACTTCACTTATGGTTTGCAATTGCTTCTCATTAAACTTCTTAATGTAATACCTACTTTCTCCTGTATTACTTTCACATTCACTACATATTTCTTGTTATATTAAGACCTTAGTCGACTACATCATGATTATCTTCATTCTTTGGACTTAACATGTCATGATTGGTATTTTTCCAATAATAGTTCTTTATATCTCCCAAAATCCTAGTGATGTTGTGTACTCATTCTTTAGCTCAATGTCTTCTACTACTCCTTATAAATATGCATCGATTTCTAATTAGTAGAAGGGTCAGTTTTCTACAATCATAATGGCTTATTGATAATCAACTATGTCAATCTTTTCCTTTCTCACTCTGAAAATGTTATCTTGATCACTATTCTTCCCTTGATGTTGCGAAATCTTCTAATCTTCTATTCTATTGTCTATTGATTTTGTAACTTAACTACAAGTTTACCTAGGTAGGTTTATTTTACCCTACTTCTAACAAAGGACTTGAAAATTCCAAGTCAATGATCAGACCTTGAAGTTGATTTTTAGTAAGGGAATCCTGAAACATCCAAAATGAGGTAAGTTATGTTAGAGATATTTGGATCCATTCTTGAATATATTGAATATTATGTCTGTTACTTAAAGATTGAACCTATCAGATGGTTTAATAGGAATACATGACATGTTCCACATGTTACAGCTACAAAAATATAATCCTGAGCTAAAGAACATGTTAAATGATAAGCCTTTGAATCTGTAACCCGATTTGAGTTACGCAGAGAAGTCTTTTAGGATTTTGGATCGAAGCATCAAGACCCTTCGAAACAAATAGATACCGATAGTAAAGATCTTATGAGAACATCTCGGAACTTAGGATGTTACATGGGAGACAGAAGAGTAGGTGAAGTACTGATACCCTAATTTGTTATAAATGTATGAAGCTTTAATTTAAGGACAAAATTCTTTAAAGGAGGTAAGGATATAAAACCCCATCTGATACCCCCCTTAGGAGTAAGGGGAAAGGATTGCATTTCATGGCATAATACATATGCATGTGTTTTATTAAATAAATTTTATGGTTTCTAAAATCATTTAAATGTGCTACCATTTTATGTTAGAGGAATGGGACTTTATTTGGAACTTTTGGAAGATTTTTATTTATGGTCCATGTGAAAAGAATTAGGTAGCTTTAGATCTAAAGGAAAAAGGGAAACTATAATGGAAAAAGAACAGAAAATATGATATGGTTAAGTAGTTAGGGATTAATGTTTATATCTTAGAGACTTGAGTTCAAAGCCCACTTGCTATAAAATTATTTTGGTTTTTAATCTCCTCCTATCTCTTTGGTTGGTTGGAAGATCCCAACTAATATTTGAATTCCTTCTTACATTCCATGGACTAAGGAAGGATGTCTTGGGCAGTTTAAATTGAAATCTCCTAGCCTTCTTGATCTTGTCTTAAAAGAAAAAAATCTAAATGAATTTCAACTACATATTTTTATTGCTTATGTCCAAACAAGTTCAAAATTTAAACTCCTTTTCTTTTTAAATTCTCCTATTCTTAGGTTCCTGTCCTAAAATTTTAAGAGAGTTGCTTGATCTAAACATTCAGTTTTAGTTGAGGAAGAAGTAACCGAAATATAGGAAAGAATTAGAGAGAGGAATTTCAAGGAATCTTTAAACCGTGGTTGAGAAATTGTTGCTTACTCAAAATTGAACTACCTATTTTATCTCCTAAGGAAACTTCATCTTATTAATTTTTGTTTTAGCTAAAAAGCTGGAAAATTCTTTTGTTCATTTCCTTTGGCCATTTAGTTAAAACATTCTTTTCTTGTGACCAAACGTTTCTACTAGTTTTACATCTTCATTGCTAATCAGTTTTCTTTAATGTGTGCAAAAGCCAAAATTGTTCTTCACTGATTTCAGCCCTCCAAAACTGAGATACTTAGGTGGCAAACATAACCAACAGCTTCACAAAAACAACTTTCCTACTCTTAACTCTTTCCATCAAAAAATAAATATTTTGTTAGCTTTTATTTATGCATTCTTCTTCTATACTAGCTTTGGAATTCTTTTGCCATTAGAAACTAAGAATTATCTTCAACTTCATTCCTTGTTCTTTATCAAGGCAGCTGGTCAAGCCCCTATTACAACACCTCAAAACTCTCCTACATCTTAGCTGCGAATGCTTCATTCAGTATGTTTTCAATTGAAAATTTAAAACTCCAACTATTCCCTTGTAATTCTCCATACTCTTACTCATTATAATAAGAAATTTCTCCAGCATTCTTGTAGCTTTATAATCAGAATTTTCTTCTCTCTTCTTCTTTTTTTTCAGCCTTCTTGAGCACCCTAGTTGATCATTATCTTTTTTGCACCATGGCAGCCGAAAATCTACATAGTTGTACCTTCAAACACTCTTAACTTTTCTCCATTCAATTTAGTCTAAATTTGGAAATTAAAATCCTTAAATATCTCCTCTAAACTCTCAACCAAATCAGAATATAGCTCCATCCCAAGGAACTAAAATTTTATTTTCTTTTCTTTTCTAATTTCAGACAACACAAGCACCAAACCACTCATTTTTCTTCTTTCTTCTTATTAACTGGAAGAACCACTATTGAAGCACCTTAGATAAATTCTAAGCTTCAGCCAGGGCCCCTTCATCTTAGGTTCTTGAAATTCAAATTCAGAACCCAAGCAAACCGTGGAAAATATCCACCATTTAATCTACTCATTCTTCACTAGTAACATCACTAATTCCTCTACCATTTATCTTCTTCATCTGTTCCTTCCTTCTTCTTCATTTCTCCACCATCCGGTCACCTTGGCAGTGCACCATTACCATAGTTTCCACCATTCTCTCAATCACTTTCCAATTTTAGAATTCAATGACCACACTTGACTCCTACAATCTCTGTACCATCAAACCAACTACGACACTACACTAACACCCTCCATTTGGCCAACCTCAACCTAAACACTCTCAAATTCCTTTTATTTGCTCAACAACAATAACACCACTTGCATTCTTCAACTTAAACATTTCTTAGTGCTCCAGTTCACTCTAAAACTCTCAAATCACTTAGAACACTCTCTATATTCTTCAATGTCATATTTTATAATATCAAATCAACTAAGAACTTGTGCATTCAATAATCAAATCGAGGTTTCTTGATCACGATTTTGGGAAGTTTAAATAGGAGCATTGAAGATCAACCCTTGAAGCAACTTTTGGACAACAAAACATATTTATCAACTTCAAAGAGGATTACTCTTCAAATAAATAGGAATAGGTTACCATGATTAGGGAAATAGGAGATTTTATCTATAAGACAAAAGGAAGTAAGTAATAATTGCATGAAAATTATTTGTTGAATAAACGTACTATTGTAAGTCATGTGATATTTTGTTATACCAAATGAGATATTTAATCAGAATGCAAGCATGATTATTTCTTTTCTTTTTTTCTTTTCGAGATGTTTTACTTTCCTTTCCTAGAACACACGTTTTGAACATATAAAAGCTTTCAATTAAAATTTGAACTTTCTTAAGAAAATATTCAAACTAAAATTCTAGTTGTGGTTGCATTTTCAAAATGATAAAACTTTTATGGATTTCCTTTGCATGGAATAGCACATGTTGTCCACTTAATAAGAGTAGGCTAATTATAACTAACTTTAGAAGGTTAGGTTCAGTGTTACAGTGGAGGTCTCCATCGGGAGATAAACTCTTTCGGGATAAGGTGTCAGTTCTAGTTAGTTAGGCCGGTCCGAGCTAGCAACTCAGTCCAAGTGGACTATTTTCTCAGAAGTGGACAACCGGTATGTTTGGGCGTAGAGATGGAGAAGTATCTCACCCAGTAAGTTGATCACCTAGTTGTATTGTGATGCACGGTTTCACAGTACATAGTTATGATACAGGGTTTCATGGCCTCGACTTTGATGCAGGGTTTTATTATCACCTTTATTTTAGTGTGGTTATTTCTTTTCCAAATATGCATTTTTATTTGAGAAAAGTAAATGCAAAACACCATTCTATGTTCAAAAGCATAATGTTATGACTTGCAATCCTTTCCAAGACCTGTTTAAAGTTGCATACACGAAACATTTCTCAAACTGACATGAGCACATACAAGAATTGCTAGGAAGTAATTATCACTATGTTTTGTATCATGCTTTCAGAAAGACACTATTTTGAAGGCTGAGCTTGCCTTTAGATTGAAGATTTTATTTCTACTTTTGATGTATTATCTTTTCAAGATTTTATTTGAATAATTTTGGAGACATGTATAAGCATTGATTGAGTTGTAATGTTTTGAACTTATTTTATTTATTTTTTCTTCTTTTGACCTAATTATAAAGACCTCTAACCCTAAGGATGGGAAGACATCCCCGCTCCTTTTTAAATACGTAGGTAGTTGGGTGTTATAGAAATAATCACATTCGAAGTAACATTATTTCCATAAAGTGAAGATCTAAAAGTAGGTTCACAAATACTATTAATATCTCCTAAAACAAAAACAATTAAAGTGACAATAAATGGGGCTACAGGCACAAATAGCATTAAAAAATCTATACTTTTGCAATTCTACCACTCAAATTTAAAATTCAATAATAGTACCCTTTTTAAATTTAACTCTTTTCAAATATATCACTCATATTTAAAATAGTACTCTTCTTAAATCCTAATACTTTCAAATATACCACATTTAAAATTCAATAATAGTACTCTTCTTAAATTTAAATCCTTTCAAATATACCATTCTGTCAAGAATTTAATAAAATGCTCCACAATTGATCGTTTAAAAAGAAGTGATTGCAATATGCTTGTTATTATTAACAGACTCAGCATTTATCTTTTACAAACAATAAATGTTTCTTGGTGAGAATGAAAAAAAAAATTTACTCTATTTTTGTTAATCTTCCAAGAGCCATTTTGATTATAATAAATCCCCTTTACTAATAATTTTTATTACAATCTTCAATGGTTATATATTCTCATTATATATTTTTTCATAAAAAGCATATTACCATTGAAGATTACAAAAATTCCGTTTACCAATGATTTTTATAATAATCTTCAACAGTTTATTATAATAAAAACCATCTAATCAAAATCCCTTCTAGTAATGATTTTTATTATAATACTCAATATTTGGGAGATTTACAGAAATAGAGAAAAAAAAATTTCATTCTTACCAAGAAACATTCATTGTTTGGAGAAGATAAACGTTGATATTACAAATTTGCCCTTAATAATAAGGAGTGTATTAGAATCATACCCTTTTAAACGGGCAAACATGAAGCATCTTGTTAAAATCTTGACAGAAGGATATATTTGAAATTATTTAAATTTAAGAAGAGTACTATTGTTGAATTTTAAATGTGGGGGGGGGGGGGGGGTTATATTTAAAGGTATTAAATTTTAAAAAGAGTACTATTGCTGAATTTTAAATATACGAGATATATTTTGAAAGATTTAAATTTAAGAAGTGTATTATTACTGAATTTTAAATGTAAGGAATATAATTATACAAGTATGCATTTTTGCCTTTACCCTAACAAATATGGAAGTTACAATCAATAAGATTCAGATTATCGTAATACCATACCATCTAATGTAAAGATAGTTCTTACTTAGAGATGGAACAAATAATTTAGAACTGGGGAAAAATTATATAAAATATATTAGAGGATTTTTTGAATGCTTTTTAGGGATGAAGGGTAAAATGTAAAGAGACTTTTGTAAAAAAAAAATTAATTTTCTAAAGAAAGATAGAATTTTTAAATATTTTGGAGTTAGAAGGGGGGTGGCATCACCCCTACCCCCTATCTCTGTCTTTGTTCTTAGTGCTAGTTATCTAATAACATAATTAATCCTTTAGACTTTCATATTTGAGTCTTTCTAAAATTTCAATCATTGTAAAATATTGGTTTATTTGAGTATCATGAATTCACAAGCACACAAATTTCCATTTTAATTTATCTACAAGAAAGGACATGTTATTCAACAATATAACACGACAAATATTATATACACCGTTAGCCAATTCCTTGATAAAAATGGCCCACAATAAGGATTTTGCAAAATGAATCTCTTTATATTAAAGAAATTTGCTATTCTTAACATGTTTCACCTTAATCATTATTTGTACAAGTAAAAGACCCCATTTTATTTTAAGTGGAGATAGCATTTCTCTTTTGCATGTCTATGAAATTTAAAAATACCCAAACATCCAAGGGAGATAGTGTAATGACCCAACTTAGAACCTTCAATTTGTACTCCATTTCAATTTGAAAATTTCCAATTTTACTTAATTTTTCAGGCATTTTGATTTCATTAATCATTGGGAACTATTCAAAATTCATTTTTCTTCTCCTTACAATTATTTATAAGGCCATTTTGAATAAAATTTCTTAAATAATTTCCCTGTACACAATTTTGTATTTCTATAAGGGTCTTATTGTAGATATCATAATGTTTTTCTCAACACTCTAAAATTTGGAAAACTAAGGACCCTTATGCAAATAAGAAAAAAATAGAGTTGGACTAGCAGATGTTTCTATCTTCTCTGGTAGCTTTCCTCTACCCTTGCATTCCAAACTTAACAGCACAATCCTCATCCTTGTTGGCCTTTATCACTACTCATTCACATTGGAGAACTTCCATAGTGAGAAAAGTAATAGAAAGAAACTGTGCTCCATAAACAAATTTTAACACATCCGATTGCAAGTGTTTACGGTCAAGATGGGCTTCATATTTTGGCTAGCTTTAGGCTAAAAAAATAGTTTTAGCATCTCTCAAATCCTAGGAATGTTATAGTATAATCTGATTGGGGAGCTGTTTACTATATTCTACTATCCAGCTTAAGAAAGTTTAAAACTTGGATATTTAAATTGAAGTCTATATTGTTGATTGTGCTTGAAATTGATGTTTTATACAGGTTGTTGAAGTGGTAAGGATCATTTCTCTATAAATGAAATTAAGGTCTTTTTTTTTTGTGGTTTAAAAGTTTACAATGGTTATAGTAGAAAACCCAGAGTGGATTTATAAATTTACAAATTTTAATGATATATTTGGATATTTGTTACACTAAATTTGGATTCTACGTGAAAAATAGAATTAGGTAATGTCTTTAAAATTTCGAAAAACAGTCGGGTAATTGGCAACGGTTGGCAACTTTACGCGGGTGGTGATGGCCGCGGTAGGTTGCTAATGCATGTTTAAGCTTTCAGGGCATTAAGATAGAAAAAAGTAGGACTATCACAGGTTGGGTGATATGATATTGAGAAGCACCAAAATTGTGGATTAAGCTCAAGAACAAGAACCCAAACAAACTCACACACAAAACAACAAAATGCTAGGAAATTAACACTTTTGTGATAATGTAAATCTATCGTATTTCGAAGACACTATAACACCCTAATCTAACTAAAGATTGGAACACTAAGAATAAGAATTTGAAGGTACCTAAGTCAATCATACCAAACACACTAGGTAACCTAGCACATAAGAATAGAGAATGGGTGGAGATTATCCCTTAATCTTTAGAGATAAAATCAAAGTGGAACAAAATCCTTTGATTTAGTCTTAATATTTATGGGAATCACCCAAAAGGATCACCCTCAAGAACTCTCTCTAGAGACAATACAACATTTCTATATTTCAAATATCATCCAAAGCTATGTTTACAAAGCTATAATAGGGTATATATAGTCCCCCAACATGACCTAACTAATTAGTAAACTAATCAAGGAATTAGGTGGCCTTAATACAAGTATTGAGGCCCTATTACATGCCTTAAAATAAGTAAAAACATAATAAAAGTCATGAAAATTAAAATACAAATGAAAAGGATGAAAACAAAAAAAATTACAAAAAGTCAGGACCGGCCCGACTAGGGTCGGCGCCAACCCTAGCACATGGAGTTGGCTTCGGCTCTATTCTATCCAAGAATGAGCCTGCTTCGGGCTAGCACTGGGTCCACCACCCTAAACTGGCACTGGTTCAGCTTTGGGCAACTTTGTTGTACTTCTACTCTGGCTCATTTGACCTCCATTTCCTTTCCAATTGTCCCCTTGATCTTCCAAGTAAAATGTTAATCACTTTTAGCTCTTTGTGATACTCATTTGGTCTTCAATCCTTGTTTAAAGGTTAACTTGTTTCTCTATATGGATTGTTTCTTGTGTTTGTGCATTTTTTGGTCCTTCCTTTACTATCCATCTCTTCACAATCTTCTTAGACCAAGATTTGTTGAATTTGTTGTCTTGAAAATCCCTCTGAAACCTCTTGAAAATGGATCTCACCCAAGGAACCATGAAGTGTGATTTTGTCCTTCTTCCCCATTCTTGAAATTGGCCTTCACGCCTAATTTTATTCCTATCATTTTCCTCTTCTAGAAGATGATTCATCCATGAATCTATACCTGCATTACAATTCAAACAAGACATTTTGTGCGAAGGTAAAGCTTTTGGCTTTAGATCCTCACCAACTCCCTTGCTTTCTCTCTTCTCAATCTAAATTTTCATTCTCACCTTACCTCCACTCTCTTTTTCCTCCTTCTTGTTGTGTTTCACCTCTCCTAACCCAAGTTGGCACTCTTGTTTTATCTTCATGCTCCCTCGTTTGCTCTCTCTCCCCCTTATTTTTTCTTGCATTTGGAGCTCTAAACTCTTTTTTTCTTCTTTTGATCTTCTCTCATTTTCTCTTCTCTCTTGCTTTTCTTACTTTTTTTTATCTTCCTCCCTCAAAATATTTTGATCTTTTACAATCTCAGTTGGGGATAAAGGAAGTAGAGTAAACTTTTTTTTAGCTTTTCTCAAAGAATAAGTGTTCTTTTTCCTTTTATGGGTTACATCTCTATCAAACAACCAAGGTCTTGCTAACAAAATATGCCCTACATGCATGGGAAATACATCACAAACCATTTCATCCTTATACTTTCCAATAAAAATAACAACATTGGCTTGTTTGTTCACCTTCACATCTCTATAATCTTTCAACCATTGTAACTTGTAGGGTCTAGGGTGTTTTAAGGTCTCCATTCCAAATTCCTCCACCAATGTGGCGCCAATCATATTTTTACAACTCCCTCCATCAATAACCAAGCTATATGGTTTTTCTTTGATTTGACACCTTGAATAGAAAATATTTTCTCTTCGTAAATTCTCTTTTCCTTCAGCCATACAAGCTTTAACAATTTCCCTCATAACACTAATTATTGCACAAGGTTTCTCAAGTGTATCCACATCTTTTCCATTCACTCTAATTTCTCCACTAGATTTGGGATCTTTTTGTGAAATTGAACGAGATGGCTCATTCTCACTAGTTTCACTTATTTTCATTTACTTTTGCACCACCTCTAGCCAAATCTTATTTTCCTCCTCTTGTTGATGTGAGCTTTCTCTCATTTCATAAGTACTTAAAGCATTTTCAAGACCTTCATCTATAGCATGCATTTTCTCCCCCTCTTCCTCATTCCTAGAATGTATTTGCTCTTCAACAAATTCGACTCCATTTTGCTCAACTTCTTTATGCTCATTCTCTTCTAACACATCTAGTGGATGTGATGCTTCATCTAGAAAGAACAACATATTGTAGAACTCCTTAGTCACCCCATTTGTTGGACTCAATTGATCCATTTCATCTCTTTCATGATCACTAAGCTTATCATCTTCTTCTAATCTCATCATCACCTTTTGTTCAAACTTTTCAACCTTTTCTTCAGTTTCTTGCACCATATCTTGTTTTATCTTTTTATCATTTTCCTTACATTCTTCTCTTTCTTTTCTTGCTTCTTTTTGCTCCTCAACAACTACTACATTTTTCGTAGCCATCTTAGTCTTAAGTCTAGCTTTTTGCTTCCCAATTTGTCCCTCTTCTTCGCAATTGTGCACCCCATAAAATCTTTCATATTCTAATTTATTTGGACAATCAATGTTTGTGTGCCATGTACTACAACAAATCTCACAAGTTAATCCTCTACGACTCCTTTGTTTAACTCTTTTTGGCAATCATATGGAGTGTGCTCAAAACTCTCATACATTTTTGCATTCACGCTCCCTCAAGTTCTTTTACACCCCTAGTGGCCATATCTTATGTTAAAAACTATCTTAGGTATATTGTCCTCCTTAGTCTACACTTAATAATATCCCTATCATATATCTAACTTGGAATAGAAGCTGGAAATTTGTAATTGATTGAATAGTTCATCTATCAGAGGTAGTAGATACTTGTTCTTGATCGTCAGGCTATTCAAACCTCTATAATTAATGCAAAGCCTCAGTGTCCCATCACTCTTCTTCACGAATATCATGGGTACTCCCTATGGTGATGTACTCAGGTTGATGTATTAATGATTCATCAGTTCCTCCAACTGTTCATTTAATTCATTCAACTCGGCGAAGGCTATTCAATAAGATATTCTCAATACCAGCTGAAGCTTCTAGTATTAGATCTATGGTGAACTCGACTTCCTAAGAAAGTGGAACTAAAATGAGTTTAATAGGGAAAGTGTCTTGAAACTCCTTTACAATCACGGTATTCTCCAAGGTATACTAGTCCTTAGGTTTATTTATTAGGTACACTAAGTATTCCATGCATCCTTTGTTCAATATTGATAGGAGTAAAATTCATCACTAAATTTCTAATTATTTGAGGTTAATTTGAGATACTTTTTATGCAATAAATAGGTATATTCTTTTCTATTTGATATTTTTCTTGTTGAAAGTGTTTTGAATGAATTTATGCAGGAATTAGAGGATTTTAACCAAAAAATGGAAAATTCCAGACTTGACCTGGCGCCAAGTCAAGCTCATGCACCAATCAAACAGAGCAAATGTCAAGAAGAAAACCAAAACGCACCTGGAGCAAGGTCGGTCGAAGTGACCCGGTGCTAGGTCCAATCTACCCAGTGGCAGTTTTGTGCGTGAATTTGGTATTTTCCAAAGGACTTTGGTATTTTATAAATTCTACTTGGACTAGACTTCTCAAGACATGAATTTTTGTATCATGGCAGCTTATAAATACAAGAAAAATGAAATGAAAATATATGAATTGAAGCATCCAAGCTAGCTACTTATTGTTCAAAGACAAATTCACCACTCAAAGAAGCATTGTTCAAATGAGGTTTCCAAAAGAAGAAGAAGGGCTTGTCTATGAGTTCTACCTTTTATTCTTTGCTCACTATTCTGGAACAATGATGTGTTTAATATTTTAATTGTAATTGGATATTATTTTGGAGATTATAACTTCAAGTTAATTGGGATTTTGATCAATCTATTGTTATCCTTGGTATTTAATTACTTGTTATCATTGGTTATTGATGTGTTTTCTTCTAATTGACTTGGCAAATGATGTTAGAAATTCATTGCATTGATTTTATTATTAGATCTTAATCGACTTGGGAAACAAATTTAAGATTAAAGAACTAAAGTGATTAAAAATTGATTGATTTCACCTAGAGCATATGGTTATTGGCTAATTTCATGTTTATGAGGTGTGAGTTTAATGCATCTTTTGGTTGCTTTAGTTTGATTGGGAAATCTACTAAATTAATTAAGAGACAGTGGTTCCATTGATTGGGAAAGAAGTGGAGTCTACATGAGCGAGTTCATGACTTGGAAAATGATTGAATTTTACTTAAGTTTCTTCTTGATACCAAGACAACAATTGATTGTGATGAATACTAAGTGATTCAATATTATATATTCAAGATAATTGTCTAGTTGCATAAAATTGCATCCTTTAGTTATATATGTATATTTTAATTATTTTTCCTTTTTATTATTTTATCATTTTAATAGGTTGGTTAAATAATGAATGGAAAATGATTAATGTGTACTTATTTCTTTGAAAATTGATACTCGTTAATTTCTTATATTATGCTTGCAATGAGTATACTTGCTCATATATGTAATTCAGGATTAATGTTTTAATTAAAACTTAGTTATAGATGGATTTAAATTTAAAAATTTTTATACACCTAAAATTTATGCATCAAGTTTTTGGCGCTATTGTCGGAGAACAATATCATGAAAGCTTGAATTTTATTGATTTAACCATGATTATATTTTTATACATCTATATGTGAATATGTATATATGTTCTTTGTATGAATAGCTATCATTTTTGTTTTTTGTATAATTGAAATTTAATTTCCTAATTTCACTATATGTTGTAATTTTTCTAACTTGATTTATTAATTTACAGTAATTGATTAACTTGTAAACTCTATAATCTCACTATCTTCTTTTCTCTGTAGATCAAGCCCTTAGTGTATGACCCAACAATCTAAAGATGACATAGTAATTCTTGATCTTAATATTAAAAGGACATTAACAAAGATTCAAAGGGTGGTCAGACAAAGAGTGAAAGATGATATGGAGGTTAAGCAACCAAACAATGGTGGTAATGATGGCAAAAATAGGAGGACTATAGACGATTTTGTGAAGCCCACAATCTCAGGTGTAGGCTTAAGCATTACAAGATCTAGAATAGAAGCCAATAACTTTGAAATTAAGCCTAACAATGTCCAGATGATGCAACACATAGTGCAATTTGACGGGCTACCTGAGGAGGATCCTAATGCCCACATTGCGAGTTTCTTAGAAATTTGTGACACGTTTAGAATGAATGAGATTTTCTGAAGATGATATCAAACTAAGACTTTTTCCTTTTTGCTTGAGAGATAGAGCTAAATCTTGGTCAAAGTCTTTGCCAGCCGGATCCATTACCACTTGGAATGTTTTGGCTAAAAATGTTTTAGCAAATACTTTCTCCCAGCTAGAACTTCCAAGTTTAAGACTGACATTTTCACCTTCCAACAGTTAGAATCTGAAAATCTCTATAAATGTTGGGAAAGGTTTAAGGAGATGCATAGGAAGTGTCCTCATCATGGATTTGAGTAAGGTATGCAAATGTAAATCTTTTATAGTAGCTTAAGCTTTGTAATAAGGCAATTGGTTGGTGCATCTGCAGGAGGTTCCATTAATTCCAAGACCCCAGTGGAGGTGTTTGATTTGATTGAAAATCTTACAACAAATAACTATGCATGGGGTAGTTCAAAATCAAAAGCTCGTGCTCATGGAGTGCACAAAGTGGATACAATGGCAGCTTTAGAGGCTAAGATGGAGGCACTAACATAAAAGATGAAACAAATTGTGATGTCTCCTACCCAATGACATGTAATGAATGTTTGTTATGATTTTTGTGGTGAAGGGTATCCAAATTATGAGTGCCAAAGCATGGGGTCCTCACAAGAGTCATTAGAACAAGTTGCGTTTGTGGTCAATAGAAGACAAGGTAACAATCCATATAGTGCCATTTACACTATTGGTTGGAGGAACCATCTTAATTTTTCATGAAACAACCAAAACCAACCTATGCAGACTTTTTTCTAACTTTTGAGGAAATCAAAGGACTCGACCCCCTTACCTTAGAATGCACCACCACCTAAGCCATCATTAGAGGACTTAGTTAACCAAAAGGTAAGTAGCACAGAAACACGGTTCCAATGAGTTGATGCAACCATGAGGAATTTAGAGGCGTCCATACACAATCTCAAAAATCAAATTAGACAATTCACTAAACCCCTTGGAAACTGTCAAACGGGATCTCTTTTGGGAAACATTGAGACAAATCCGCGTGATCAAAACTATGGAAAAAGATGATTTTTACTGATTTGGTTTTTGGACATCTCTTTAATTTTTATGTACTTTCATTTATTTTTATGTCCTTTTGATTTTTAGAATAAATTTTCTTCTTGATTTCATGGTTTTTGTTGTTGCTGTTGTTTTCAGTAATTAATTGATTACATTAAATTAAATAAAAAAAATACCCTTGTTGGTTAGACAAAGCTGACATAGTGTGAGGCTAGACATTTTACCTGAGCACTGGGTCTATACGGTAAAGAACATTGACGTCAAACAGCCTTGGCCCAACACCAAGCCCAGTACCATGACCTGACACCAGGTTATGTCAGCAATAAGGCCACTAACAACCAGTTTTAGCCATTTTTCAAACCACTTCTTCATCCCTCTCGTTTTTTTTTCTCCACCCATCGCCAGGTCATACTTCAAACATCGTCAGATCATTTTCTATCCCTCCAAAACACTTTCCAAACACAAAATCCTTTCTTTGTTCTTGAAGTTTTGGATTGAAATCAAGAAAATTTCAATTTCTCTTCACAAATCCCATTTTTCAATCCCTCTATCCAGTGCACAATTTCTTCGTTCTTTTTGCATAGGATTGTTGCCCATACATTGGAGATTATTGTGGTATGAGTTTTCTCCAATTTCTATGGTTCAATTTTTCATATTGATTATTGGATATTTTCATGTGAATTTAGGTCCAAAAATTCTCGTTTTTCTTTGTTTATTAGATTATATGGAAATTTTGCATTCTTAGAGGTTTGAATAGCATGGGTATATGTTGGGCATGTTATTTTACAGATGCGATTTATGTCTTCAATCTATTTTGATAGCTATTGAGCATGCTTTTCATGTGCATAATGTTGAGCCTAGGAAAAGTCGCTCTTCATATATGAAGGGAAAATTGTTGTGCTTATCTGTTTCAATTGACATTGTGATAATGAGTTTTACATTATGATATGAATGGCCTTGTTAATTTAATCATATGTATTGATATTGTGTTTTGGGATTGGACAATGGCTATCTTCTTGCAGGCATTGTTGGGGTAGTTGGTGTTGTATTAGTAAGGTGTTGCGTGGTATATTGAGGTGGTGGATGAGTTAAGTAGGGGTTGTGATCTTGAGAAAGGTGAAAGTTGTGCTAACTATGTATTAAGGAGTGATTTTGAGTGAGTTCTATCCTCCTTCCTTTAACCTATTGTTGTCTATCATCACATCTTCATCAAGTCTAGGAAACCCAAGAGAATGGCACCTGGGGCCAAGAGAGCCAGAGCTTCATCTTTGTCTACACCATTTTTTGAGCCTCTACCTACCTATCCTACCTAATTCTTTGATCCTACATGTCAAATATAGTACCAAAGTCACTAGCACAACAAAGTCATAGTAGAAAAGATGCACAAGCCGTCTTTAGATAATTCATTGTAGTTTTTCACTATGTTTAGGAGACTAGGTTGAGAGCCTATTATCAGACTTTGGGGAGCTTATTGTCCTGTGAAGTGAAAGAATTTTATCCCAATATGTAGGACATGAAGAAAAATAATCTCACAGTCATCTCCACTATGGTTAAGAGGGTGCCTATTGAGTTTGATAGGGCTAGATTAGCCAGGATCTTGGGTGTGCCTAGTGATGGTCCATGAATAGCTATGCATAATCATAATCAAAAGATTATGTCTGACCTTACTCAGGATATGAATGCTGACATGAGTTTGGATGGAGAGATTAATGAGCCGATCACTGAGCGGGACTTAGTGACCGAGTATACCTTGGTTCAGTGTGGCTATAGATTTGATGAGAGAGAGAGGAGGTGGAAGAAACCTTATGAGGTACAACATTTGGGGATACTGGAACTTCCCCATATTGATAATGAGCCGTAGGAGCAGTCTACCAGACCTAGCACTCGTGCCAGTAGTTCTCGTTCTAGTGTTGATTTTGAAGCACGAGTGGAGACCCGACTGGAACAATTGAGCCTTAGACTCAAGACATAGACGACCATTCTCCTTAAGTTGTGAAACTCAATAGTTGACCTCCATAGATGTTAGGATGTTCAAGAGTAGAGGTTGGCAATTTTGATACAGCAGTCCATTGGTGCCTCCATTAGTAGGGCCATCAGAGATCTTGATGATGCTGAAGCTGGGACTGATGATGATGATGAGTCTGAGGACTCTTGATTTACTGCTTACTCATTTTATTTTTTTTTTGTTGTTTTTCTTTTATTTCTTTTCATTTTAATTTTAATTATCTTTCTTAGTTTTTAGCTATTATTTTTCTTTTCTTTTTCTAGATTAATGCTTTTTGGTTTGTTTCTTTATTTTAGGAATGCTCCAACATTATTCAAGGACTATGCTGTGATGAACCTCAGCACTCTTTTGTGGAACTAATCTGCAATGGAAGTATTTTCTTTTCTCTATTCTTTTCATTTTATTATCTTAGTCCTTTAGCTTTGCTTTCATTATTATATTTTTTGCCATTGAAGATAATGTCCAGTTTAAGTGTGGAGGGAGAGTTTAGTATTGAAGATATTTTTCATATACATACATTTTGGCAATTTTTGTTAAAATTTTCAAATTTTTTTGTGTTTTTCATTACTTTAGCAAGGTTGCTATCTTTCTTACTTGGATACAAGTTTTGTCATTCATTTGGTAGATTTTTATTAATAAAATTATTTTTTGGATGGGATATATTAAGACTTGAGAATTTTTGTTAATCTTGTTTATGCATTAGTGGTTGAGTATTATTTGACTCATCTAGCTTAAATGTTGAGAATATGATGAATATAGGGAAAATTGTTGGCTAACTCTTGTATTATGAGTTTAAACTTTGCTTAACTTTGAGTTTTGATAAGGAATGTAAGGAGGAAATATATCTTTGAGTAGAAAGATTGTGAAAAAAACACTGATTGTAAGTGGAAAAATAAGAAAAATGAGTTAATTGTTGTTTCATCTTTGAGGGTGGGGAACAATTTTTTGCTTGATTTCGGGAGCCAATATGGATAGTGAAGAGAAATCCACTTTCTTGAGGCTATTAATTCCTAAAAGCAAAAGAAAGAAAAGTGTTGAAAAAATGATGAGTGATGACTAAAAGGTGCCAATACGGTGCGTGAAAAGAAATTTATTCACTTGAGGCTATCAATTCCCTAAGTTATTGAAAAATTTTGAAATAAAAAAATTGAGTGTTTTCCTTAAATCATGACTTGAGTTGTGTAATTTTTAGATTTATAGTGCTTAAGTTGGTAGGTAGCTTAACTTGTATGATTCATATTATCTATGTTTTTGCTTGAACGTGAAATAATTTTCTTAGAATAAAGTATAAACTTACTTAATATGACTTCTAGATTTTTGTTATGTCTTATCAAGTTCAAAGGATTTGATGAATGGCAAAAGTTCTATATAAAGTTTGAAGGGAGGTTATAAGCCTTATTGTGATCAAAATTTTGGAAGAATAAAAGCTTATGTTTTCTTGTTATTTTCTTCTTCACTTAAGTGTTTTGCTTGAAGACAAGTAACGGTTCAAGTGTGAGGAAATGTGATAGGAGCTAAATTCATCACTAAATTCCTAGTTATTTGAGGTTAATTCGAGATAATTTCGATGTCATAACAAGGAATATTCCTTCCTAATTGATATTTGCTTGTGAAAAGTATTTTGGATGAATTTATGCAAGAATTAGAGGATTTCGAGAAAGAAATGAAAATTTCTAGAATTGACCTAGCTCTAAGTCAAGCTTATGCACCAGGTGCCAGGTCTACTCTGGAAAAGTAGAGCAAAAACAGAGCAAATGTTGAGATGAAAACCAGAATGCACATGGCGCCAGTTTGGTTGAAATGACTAGGCGCTAAGTCAATTCTATCCATAGGTAATTTTGTGCACGAATTTGGTATCTTTCAATGGATTTTGGTATTTTTTGAATTCTTCTTAGACTAGACTTCTCAAGCCATTGAATTTTGGTGTTAAGAAAGCTTATAAATACAAGAAAAACATAAGAAAAATATGTGAATTGAAGGATCCAAGCTAGCTACTTGTTGTTCTAAGACAAATTCACCACTTAAAGAAGTATTATTCAAAAGGGGTTTCTAAGAGAAAAAGAAAGGCTTGTCTATAAGTTGTATCTTTTATCATTTGTTTACTCTTCTAGAACAATGATATGCTTATTGTTTTTATTATAATTGGATATTATTTTAGAAATTATGATTTTGAGTTAATTGAGATTTTGATCAATCTATTATTATCTTTAGTATTTGATTACTTGTTATCATTGGTTATTGATGCATTTTCTTATAATTAACTTGGAAAAACATGTTAAAAGTTTATTGTATTGATGTCATATTTGTTAGATCTTAATGGACTTAAGAAATGAAGTTATGATTAAAAAACTAAAGTAATCAAAGATTGGTTGGTTTCACCTAATAATAAGAATCAAATTAGGCATAAAGGTCATTTTCAATAAGGGCGAAGAACGACAAAATTACACTTCATAGTACCATGGGTAAGAGTAACATTCAAGAGGAATCAAGGGAGTTTTCAAGGTAACAAGTTCAACAAACATAAGTCCAAAAAGATTGTGAAGAGATGGATGGAAAAGAAAGAGCCAAAAGACGCACAACAAAAATAACAATCCATGAGAAGAATCAAGCCAACCTTTAAACAAAGATTGAAGGTCAAAAGAGTATCAAGAAGGGCTAAAGATGACCAATGTTTCATTTAGAAGATCAAGGAAACACAGAGAAAAAGAATGGAGGCCCAAGGAGTAAATTTTGAAGTGCAACAAAACAAGGGAGGACGCTCAAAGCCTACCCGGCGCCGGTCGAGAAGAAAGGACCTAGCGCCAACCCTAATGTAGATACAAATAGTCATCAGGGCAGATTACACTCGGCACCAGGTGTAGTCCTTGGACCCCGCGCTAGGTCCAATCGGGACCATCCCGGATATTTGGAAATTTTTCGTATTTTCAGCCTTTTCACTTGTAATTTAATTTTTATGACTTTTATTATGTTTTAACCTATTTTAAGGCATATAATAAGGTCTAAAAACCTATATTAAGGCCATCTAATTTCTATGCTTGTTCGCTAATTAGTTAAGGTAACTTTGGGCTTATAAATACTCTATTATAGCCTCTTTGTAATTAAATTCAGATTTTAGATTTTTTAATAGATTGTTGAACTCCTGGAGGGGAGAATTCCTTCTTAGTTCTTCTTTTCAAGACCAAGCAAAGGAATTAAACCCACTGTTGTTTAGAGTCTCTAAAATCCTTAGGTTAATCTAACTTGTTTCTTCATCTTGGGCATTAGGAATATTTATTCTTATCTAGTGTTCTTGTTGAGAAACCTAGAAAGGTGCCTACTTTTCTCCATCGCACTTATTCTTGAATTCTTCATAGATTCAAGAGTGTTTGATTATTAAAGTAGTTGACCAAATCCTATTAAAATTTTGGTTCTAGTTGTTCACTCACTTAGGGTTCTTACTTTATAGGCATTTTGATATAGAATTAGGTGACCAATTCTTAGATCTTTGTTATTGAGTCTAACTTTCAAATTTTGGTGCTTCCAAGCTCATATCAAAATCTTGTTGGGCAGCCCCTGTAGTGGTACAAGTCCAGTCCTGCAATTGCGGGTGTATATGAGAGGGGTATGCGCCCTCACTGACAGCTAATTCTTTTGTGGAGTTGGTCATACCTTACTCATATCATTTGGTATCAAAGCTAGATCACGCGTTCGACTCCCAGGTGGAACTCTTGCTAATATTGCCTAAGGTTCAAGGTCAAACCTTCTCGTGAAAAGTGAGGGCATGTTGGACAACCCCTGTGATGGTACGGGTCTGGTCCTGCGATTACGGGTGTTTATGAGAGGGGTATTCACCCCCATTGACAGCTATAGCTTTTGATGGAGTTGGTCATGCCTTGCTCATATCACCTAAAGAATATGGTCATTGGCTACTTTCATGTTTATGAGGTATGAGTTTAATGCATCTTTTGGTTGTTTTGGTTTGATTGGAAAACCCACTAAATTAATCAAGAGATAATACTTCCATGGATTGGGAAAGAAATGGAGTCTACCTAAATAAGTTCATGATTTGGGAAATGAATAAATTTTACTTAAATTCCTTCATGATATCAAGACGACAATGGATTGTGATGAATGCTAAGTGATTCAATATTATATTTTCAAGATAATTGTCCAGTTGAATAAAATTACATCCTTGAGTTATATACGTATATTTTACTTATTTTTCATTTTTATTATTTTATTACTTTATTTGGTCGATTAAAAAATGAATGAAAATGATTAGTATGTACTTGTTCTTTTGAGAATCGATACTCGTTAATTTTCTATGATATGCATGCGATGAGTATACTTCCTCGTGTATGTAATTTAGATATAATATTTTTATTAAAACTTAGATATGGATGGATTTAAATTTCATGATTTTTATACACCCAAAATTTACGCATCAAATATCTTCCGAGCCTTTTTCGTAATTGTCAAAATATTCAACTCCTTTACATATATCTCATTAAGTTCTATCACATCACATCACAACCTAACAAACCGCACCGTCTTAATTTTGCAATCTACTTTACCTCTATATCTAGCCAACCAATCCTACCCAAGATTTGGTCATAATCCTCAATAGATAAGACTATAAGATCCATTCTAATAACTTTCTTTCCCATCTTAATTTCATATTATTGCATCAAATTTTCTACTTCTATTGTTTTTCCTAAATGGGTACTCACCAATAAGGTATAGGGTTGTTCATCTCCATCCCAAACTAAATCACGTGCATGACTTTCATTTACATAACAATGTGTGATTCAGGGTCTATAAGTACATTAGCAACATAATATAGGATAGAGAACATAGCTTCCACTATTGCTACATTAGTTCCAACTTCTGCTTAGTTTAGAGCGAACACCTTTACCTTCACTTGAGGCTTTGGTCCTCCACTTCCGGTAGCTCCAGTGGTTGTCCCTCTGTTAATGCCAGTAGATAGTGCAGAGGCTCACTATCCATTCCCCAACAACTTAGGACGATTTTTTCAAAAATGATGTGGGTTTCCATAATTATAGTACTTCCTGGCCACTCCTTTCGACCAACAATCTTTCTCCACATAACCCTATCTTTCGCAGTATTGACTTATTAGTAAAATCGAAGTTGTGCCTATTGGAGTAGTCCAACTTGCTTAACCTTATTGCCTTAATAATATGTAGCTGGGTGTTTGTGGAACTGTTGTCTTGTTGGCGGCCTCATCTGATGGTATGGTTTAAGCACCACGTGATGCTTGTCTTCATTTTCTATTCTCTAGTAGCGACATCTACCACGACTATATAAGTTGGGGGTGGGGAGGATGCTAAAGCCCTTCTTAGCTCTTGCTTTTAACCCTTTAATGAATTACCTTGTTTGTTTATATTCTGTATCTACTAGACCATTACAGTATTTTGATAATTGCATGAATCGAGCAGCACACTATGCCACAGTTATACCTCCCTATCTCATACCTTAGAATTTATCCTTTTTATTCTCCATTATACACTATGGAATCTATTTTTCCATGAAAGCCTCAATAAAGTTACTTTGTGATCACTCCTAATCAATCCTCCTGGATACGTTGCCACCACAGCGTAGTCGGTCCTCTCAGCCTAAAGGCTACGAACTTCACCATCCTCTCTCCAGTGTGTTTTATAGTGAAAAATATATCCTATATCTGTTCAATCCATTGCTCTGCTTTCTCATCCTATTTTGTCTTTCCATAAAAAACTAGTGGCCGGAACTTCATAAATCATTCCAAAGCTACATCGTCACCCGTGGATGTCTTATTTTCAACCTTCTCCGACAGAGATCAGAGGATCTCTGTCATCTTATAGAACGCTTGCACAAAGATCACCTCCAAAAGTCCTTTAGCCAATTTCTCATGCTTTTGCCCGTAATCCTTTCCTATCTTGGGTGTGGAATGCTGCATAGGTCTGAACTCCAGAGTTAAGGATGCACTTTCCCGACTCATTTTCCTATGTATTATGGTTCTTCATCTTGGTGCCATCTTTAACCACACAGAGTTGCAAAAGTGATAATTTATGCATACATATAATGATGGAATCATGTATAAACAAGTTATGGGTATTTCTACAATATAAATTTCAATCTCGACTTATGCCTGATAGTAAATAAAAAAAAATTGGAAATACTTAATCATTTAAAAGAAGTAAACTTATTATTTATTCATACTACACAATTCAATTAAAGAAAGAAAAAACATGCATAGCATCCTCATTTTACATAAACATAAGTCCCAAAATTACTCATAGCTAAGGAACACCCTATTTAAGGCTTCCTTATCTCTATCACCAGGTCAGATCAACTATCTCACTCATCTTTTTCCCCTTTTATCCTCAATATCGGGCTCATAAAGCTAACCCACTGTGTTTTTGGAAAAAATCAAACCCTTTTCCATCTGCAAAACCCAAAGTCCAAGATTCCTTTGTGACTCTAACAGAATTCCCTACAGTTTAAATGGGTCTCTTAGAACTATCCGCCTTTGTAAAACTTACTCTCAGTTCCCTAACTCGCTTTCGGAGTTGTACCATAAACTTTTCATATTTACTTCTTGGTGCCTCAAATTCTAAGTCTCTTGAATCATCACTATCTAAAATCAAATCTTCCTCCTACTCTGGTCGGTCAGGGGTAGGCTTCTCCACTTAAGTTCTTTTATTCTAACTATCTTGTTCTGGCTCCTCTTGCTCAGACACAGATTCAGACTCTCTAGATGGAAGGGCTCTGGGTGGTGTTGGTGCATTAGGTCCACAAATAAAAGGTTAATCCCTTAGCACAAATCTCCTAGCCATCCTATTCACAAATAACAACCAGGGTTAGTAAAGGATTCAAAAACTTAAATAAGAAGATCTCATCATTTATATGTGTATTGTCAAAACTTAGGCTCTGATATCATTTGTAAAACCCCACTATACATGCACCCCAAAAGAGTGAGGGTATCACCATATCTAAAGAATCAGGGGTCTTTATAATTAGGCAATGATATAAACTAACATGAAAATAACCTTAAAATCTCATTACAAGGGAAAAACAATGTCTGCAAGTCTCTTGTTACACATGGAATAAAACAACTCTCTCAAATAAAACCAAAATTAAGAATTAAAAAAAGATATCTTCTAAAAGCGCTTAACCTTATCAAAGCTGGCAGATTCTAAAGTATGACATCAAAAGGAGCGTGAGAAATATAACTCAGTAAGACCTGTGTGTGCTCTTGTTAGATACAAAATAAATTTCATAAATGCACTTAGAAATCATTTCTTGAAAGCAAGTTGCAAGTCAACTCTGACTAGGCACATAAAATTAGGTCCATCAATATAATATTCACACCATAAGCATACCACCAAATGGAGAATAAAAGGTAGCAACAACAACAATAGCAACAATAACAATAGCAGCAACAGCAAAAGCAGATACAACAACAATAGCAACACCAACACCAACACCAACACCACCAGTAGCAACAACAACAACAGCAACAGTGGCAACAATAATAGCAACAACAGCAGCAATAGCAACAGTAGCAACAGCAACAACAACAACATCAATAGTAACACCATCAATAACAACAACAACAACAACAACAATAGTAGTAACAGCAACAAAAATAGTAACAATAGTAGCAACAATAGCACTAGCAGCATGCAACAGCAATAGCAGTAGTAGGAGCGGCAACAACAAAAACACTAGCAACAATAATAGTAGTAAAAACAATAGCACCAATAACAGTATCACTAACAGCAGCAATAGCAATAGTAGTAGCAGCAACAACAGCAATAGTAGCAACAACAACAGCAACAATAACAGCAACAACAGCAATAGTAACAACAGCAATAATAACAACACCACCAACAATAACATTAATAATAAAAATTATAGTAGTAATGGCAATAATAAAAGTAATAATATTAAGGATTCGGTAATAGTTGTGACAGGACGTAGTAAATAATAATTTTACTAATATCAATCAATAATAAATAACAATTAATGTTTAATAACAATAATTGATGTAAAGTAGCTAATAGTCAATAGATTAAATAATAGTTATTAATATGAATGCTATTATAATAATTAATTAATGGTATTAAAAATAAAAAATTTGCAACAATTAATAATGCTTAAATAATGACAAATAGAAACAATAATAATTAATCATTTTAAAAACCAATAGATAGTATTTAATAATTTAAATAAAAATAAAAAATATTAAGAGTAACATATACTAATATATATTATGGAAGAATAATATAATCCTCATATCCTATTAATTGAACATAATAATAATGCACTTTTCATTAACAATTACTAATAAATGTAATATATCTTGGCAATAATTTTAACAATCAACAACATGGTATTGACTATGATGAAACCTTTTCACCAGCAGCCATGTTAAATCCATCAAGATACTCCTAGCCATTGCTGCTCATCATGATTATGAGATTTGGCAAATGGATGTGAAAACAACTTTTCTAAATAGAAATATGACTGAGAAAGTGTATATGACATAACCAGAGGGTTTCACATCCAGTAATAGCACAAAGGTGTGCAAGCTGCAAAGGTCTATTTATGGACTTAAGAAAGCTTCTAGAAGTTGGAACATCCGTTTTGATGAAACAATCAAAGAGTTTGGTTTCATTCAAAACATGAATGAGCCTTGTGTATACAAGAAGGTTAGTGGAAGTGCAATCGTTTTCTTACAGCTTTATGTAGATGACATATTGCTAATAGGAAACGATATACTTATCTAGCAAACGGTTAAAATTTGATTGTCCAAACAATTCTCCATGAAAGACCTTGGAGAAGCAACCTCTTAGAATAAGGATCTATAGAGATAAATCCAAAAGGTTGCTTGGTCTTTCACAGTCTATATACATAGATAAAATGCTAAAGAGGTTTAGCATGGATCAATCCAAAAGGGAATTCTTACCCATGTCATATGGTGTAAGCCTTTTAAAGTCGATGTCTCTCAAGACACAAGTTGAAAGGGATCATATGAGTAAGATTCCACATCCTTTGGCAGTTGGATCTACCATGTACGCTATGGTATGTACTAGGCTCGATATATCTTGTGCTCTCAATTTGACGAGCAGATACCAATTTGGCCCTAGATAGGGTCATTGGGAGGCTGTAAAGAACATCTTTAAGTACTTACGAGTGACTAAAGATATGTTCTTACTATATGGAGAAGGTGATTTGAAAATAAACGGGTATACTGATGCTAGTTTTTAATCTGACAAAAATAACTTCAAATCACAATGTAGCTACATGTTTATATTTTGTGGAGGGGCAATAAGTTGGAAAAATCCAAACAAGAGACTATTGCCAACTGTATGACATAAGTTAAGTACATAGCCGCTTCTGTAGCAACTAAGGAAATAAAGATAGAGAGAGTTCCCATGGATGAGAACATCGCTGGACCACTTACAAAAGCACTATAACAAAAGAAACATGATTGTCATGATGAGTCATTCGGTATTAGATACATGAATGATTGGCTCTAGTATAAGTGGGAGTTTATTAGTGATATGCCCTAAATGCAATTACTTATACATTGTGTATGACATATTTTATTTTAATAAAGGCATTATTTATCTTATAGTTTCTTTTGTTTACTTTAAGTAATATAACTATTCGATAAAGTCCCTAGTACAACACTGTGTTAAGGAAATCATGATAGAGATTATGATATGAGATTCCTACTACAATAGATAGTGTTAGTACTTAAATAGTCCCTAGTCATAGTATTAATGAGACAGGACATCATTAATGCATTAAGACTAGTATGTGTTAGACTTCCTGATTTGATCAGGCGGTGGTTCTCATAACCTTGTGTATTGAGATACTCAAAGTTAATACATGGATGCTTGTTAATGGAACAAGTTTATTAGATGACCTAACTTTAGGATAATCACATGGATGGTAACTTAGTTACCTATAAAGCATGACCAGTTGTGAAGGGTTATCATCAATAACTTGGTATTGACTATGATGAAACCTTCTCGCCAGTAGCTATGTTAAAAACTATTAGGATACTCCTCGCCATTGCTACTCATCATGATTATGAGATTTGGCAAATGGATGTGAAAACAGCTTTCCTAAATGGAAATCTGACTAAGGAAGTGTATATGACACAACCCGAGGATTTCATATCCAATGATAGCACAAAGGTGTGCAAGTTTCAAAGGTCCATTTATGGACTTAAGCATGCTTCTAGGAGTTAGAACATCCATTTTGATGAAACAATCAAAGAGTTTGGTTTCATTCAAAACATAGATGAGCCTTGTGTATACAAGAAGGTTAGTGGGAGTGTAATCGTTTTCTTACAGCTTTATGTAGATGACATATTGCTAATAGGAAATGATATACTTATCTTGCAAACGGTTAAAATTTGGTTGTCCAAACAATTCTCCATGAAAGACCTTGGAAAAACAACATATATTCTAGGAATAAGGATATATAGAGATAGATCCAAAAGGTTGCTTGGTCTTTCACGGTCTACATACATAGATAAAATGCTAAAGAGGTTTAGCATGGATCAATCCAAAAGGGGATTCTTACCCATGTCACATGGTGTAAGACTTTCAAAGTCGATGTCTCTCAAGACACAAGTTGAAAGGAATCACATGAGTAAGATTCAATATGCTTTAGCAATAGGATCTACCATTTACGCTATGATATGTACTAGGCTCGATGTATCATACGCTCTCAGTTTGACGAGCAGATACCAATTTGACCCTAGAGAGGGTCATTGGGCAGTTGTAAAGAACATCCTTAAGTACTTACAAATGACTAAGGATATGTTCTTAGTATATGGTAAAGGTGATTTCAAAATAAATTGGTATACTGATGCTAGTTTTCAATCTAACATAGATGATTTCAAATCACAATCTGGCTATGTGTTTACGTTGTATGGAGGGGCAATAAGTTGGAAAAATCCAAACAAGAGACTATTGCCAACTCTATGACATAAGTTAAGTACATAGCGGCTTTTGTAGCAGCTAAGGAAATAAAGATAAAGAGAATTCCCATGGATAAGAACATAGCTGACCCGCTTATAAAAGCACTATCACAAAAGAAACATGATCGTCATGTTGAGTCATTTAGTATTAGATACATGAATAATTGGCTCTAATGCAAGTGCGAGTTTGTTAGTGTTATGCCCTAAAGGCAATTACTTGTACATTGTACATGACACATTTTATTTTAATAAAAGGAATTATTTATCTTATAGTTTCTTTTGTTTACATTAAGTAATATAACTGTTCGATAAAGTCCCTAATACAACACTGTGTTAAGGAAATCATGATAGAGATCATGATTCCTTCTACACTGGATGGTGTTAGTACTTAAATAGTCCCTAGTCATAGTATTAATGAGACATGACATCATTAATGCATTAAGACTAGCATGTGTTAGACTTCCTGATTTGATCAGGCGGTGGTTCTCATAACCGTGAGTATTGAGATATTCAAAGTTAATACATAGATGTTCTTTAATAGAACAAGTTCATTGGATGACTTAGCTTTGAGATAATCACATGGATAACTATTTAATGCCAGTGATATAATCTCAATATAGCAAATGTGCAAGTATCCTTAGACTTGAGATCTCTAAGGTACTTTGTTTGCTAAGCATTGTACTTTAATTCTAATCTCTGAAGCTCAATCGAGGGCCGCCTATGAGATGGATATTGAGTACATTGTAAGGTAAACGAAAGTAGTTTAGATGGTCAATAAAGGATTGACCACTCCTAATAGTAAGGGCGAATATCTCACAACCACTTGTAGGAATTACTACTCGGAAAGTCCTTGGCCAAGGCGATTGTGTATTGAAAATAGTTTCAATTGATACACATCTAAAGTAGTGGGTTCCTGGTACAAATACTATTGTATACAGGCCAGAATTAATTCTGGAGGGAGTTGGCACTAATTCCGTACTCCAAACCGAATGAGATATTGTATGGTGAAAGGAGTTAATTGCACTGAAGTTTGTTATTGAAAGGTTCATGTCAAGCCACTTGACTTCCTGAACTCTTGGGTGGTCATGATGTGTTGCTAGATACCGCTCATTATCTAGGAATATGGGTTTATTAATTGATGAATTAATAAACTAATCATGATTAGAATTAATAGGATTAATTCTAATTATGGATTATTAATCTCAAAGACGTTTAGATTAATTCATGTTCGCTACCAATTGACTGGGAAACCTAATAGGTCACACACAAAAGTGAATTATATACTCAAGATGTTATTTAATAATATAGTGGCATTGATTGAGAGAAAGAGAAGTTGTAGTGGACAAATTATAATTAGTTATAAATTGTAGTCCAAGTTGTAATTTTGAGAACTTGATGTTTCCAATTACAATTAGGGAATTCTAATAGAATTAGAATTCTCAATTTTAGCAGGAATTTTTGTGTGATATAATAGATACACATGAAACCCTAGCTGAATGTGATTGTCACGTCACACAAAAAAAGCATACACGATTCTTCTCTTCTCTCTCTCTCTTGATTGTCTTGAGAAAAAACCTAGCCACCATCTTGTTTTTGCTAGCACATGAAATTTTGGTGCTTGAGTATTTCTCTATGTGGATTACTATTAGAGATAATCACACACTATGATTATAGTGGTTAGACGTCTAACTCTCGTGGAGTTTGCATAAGAGGATTGCTGGATTGCGCCTCGACTTAAAGAAGATCAATTTTGTTCTTCGGATGATCACCCAAAAGTAAAAGCTATTACCTTTATTATCATTATGTCTTGTTTTTCACACATAGGCGGGTCCTGGGATAGTATCTCGTTTATTCTTCCGCTGCACCGTATATGATACGAGCCTAAAATACCCAACAGCTTATAGCTTGTACAGAAGGTATATCGGCTGCTATATTATTTTTTTGTTTGGAGGTTCGGTGCGGTGGAAATGGTAGATGTTATAGATAGCCATTGAATTATTAAATAAAGGAAGATATGCAAGTGGTGTTTTAAGAGAATGAATTGACGGGCAGAAAATAGAGGAGCATGCTTCAACGGGATAAAAAACAGTGAAAAAAAACCGTAAGCCTTAAAGGCCGCACGGAAGCGTTAATATCATACCTTTGTGCACTTTAAATGTAACACCCCACTACCTAGGCCTGCCCGAGCTGGGGATGTCGCCCCGTCCAAAGGAAAAGGGGTCTTTATAACTAGGTCACACGAATAAAATAGCGGAATAAAATAATACTTTAACTTAAAATTTATTACATCCTAAGAATAAATCCATAAACAAAATTATCCACTCTCAACTCCCCAAAGCAATACATAAAAAAAAAAAATAAATGACAACAATCTCTTCCAAGGCAGATAACACTAGCTACTCATCCCCACAGCAGGGTCGACCTGAAATCATGGTAAAAAGGTGATGAGATAGAAATCTCAATAAGTACGTGTGTGCTTTGAGTGTTCAGTGAAAACAATTCATGGATGCAAAGTGTGAAATCTTTATAAGAGAAATATTGACAAGCAATAAACATTAGTCAAAAGCAAGAGTGGTGTTTTCCTCTTTTTGAAACCATACAAGTGCACAATAAAATTAACCACTCAAAAAGGGTGGTCATGGGTTACCACACGTTCAGCCATATGTCTACATGGTCAGTATGCCACACTTTGTGCATACTGTCGGTAAGAATGCCACACTTTGTGCAGATTGACAAAAGGTAGGTGATCAGCTTATCGGGCAAGATATTCCTCCTTCTCTATACCCAAACAATAACCGGATGTCCATTCTGGCATAACACAGTCACTTGACTGGAATAAAAACTGCTAGCTCAGACTGGCATGACTAAGTAGTACTGACGTTTCTCTAAGTTGAGCTTATCTTCTGGAGGTGGCCTCCTACTAGAAGACTCACTCTTACTCTTCAAAACTAGTACTACTAGCCTACCCTTATTGAGTACTCAACGTAACGTATCCCACTTGGGAAAAATGAACAAAACATAGTTCCACTTGAAAATGGCAATTAAGGTTTTCCAAAGTTTAGGGCAAAACTAGTTCTAGAAAGAGTTTAGGTTTTGAGTAAAATCGACCCTTGATTTGCAAATAATTTATTTATCTGAAATGAGAATGGAAATAATCCTCAATTGCCTTTACAGAAATGAGTGACCATGCACTCTACATTTGGCTTGCCATAAAAAAAATCATTTTTCATCAAACAGGTTTTATGCAGGAGCTTACCTGATCCTTGCTCACAACAAAGATCTCCAACAGCTAACCTAACCCCGCATGGGGTAAATACAAATCACAATCAAACTCAAGCTAAAATCCACTTTCACAAATAAACTAACTCAACTGACTACTACAACCATGATCCTAGTATCCCAAACTTTAAGGCCAAATAAAAAATAAAAAGGTTTATAAGCCAAGGCTAATTTTGATATTTAAAATAATTAGAGTTTTGAGAAATAGGTACTAATAAGTTGAAGGTTTAAATCTTGCTAAAATAATTTAGAGTTTATTTGATGAAAAGTCCTAGGTGGTACTAGGTAAAATAATAATTTATTAATAATTAATTGCTAGAAAATAATTGATAATTAAAATTAGTTGAAAATAAATTTTAATGAGTCTTGATTGAAAGATACTAAATAAATTTTAGAAGGTTTTGGTTAAAAGATAATAATTAAATTTTAATAGTAAATATTTTACTTATTATGATTATTTTCATAAAAGGCTTTATTTGATATTATCATTTTATATATAATATCTATATATTTTATTTTTCTAGCAAAAGCTATTATTTATTTGACTAAAATATCCTTATTATATATATAATATTCCAAATCTACCCCTCCTAGGGTTTTCGAAATTACTAGCCAAAAATCATAATATTAAATATTTTATTGAAGAAATAAAATTAGCTTAGGGACAACTAGATCATGAACATAGTTCTATTGCTAACCACAAACATGAACATTTACAACCTTTCAATTCATTAAACCATCCAAATCATGCATATAAACATAGATCTAATGATATCAAGACACGATCTAACCGTTTCTAGCATAAACATGATCATGGCTTCAATAATCCAACATGAATATAAATCCTATTCACCAAATGTGACATAACCTCTAGCATACTTGATCACAAATACTACCTATGACATAGAGATATGCATTAAACCTCAAATCATCATACAATCAACCAAGATAATCCATCCATGCATAAATCCCATCTCCTTCATATTCATACATATATTCATGCTTCAACCTCAACAATATATACTCAAACCTTATCCGCAATCCATCTTCTATCAATATCATCCTAGAGACATGAATCTAGAATTTAAAAGAAGGGTTAAAATGGCTTACTTGATTGATGAATTCCTTGAAGGAGTTTCGAATGGATCTCAACTCCTAGAGGTCTAAATTCGTCCAAGGAAGATGAAGAAAGCATGGCCATTGTGAAGAAGTCATTCGGCCAAGAGGGAGAGAGAGAGAGAGAGAGAGAAGAGAAGAAGAAAGTCCATTAGCATGTTTATTCATATATATATTCATTAGAGTTCAAGATTAGAGAAGATGAAGTTGTTAGAACAAACCTACCTTGAAGGTGTTCTTGAGTCTTCACAAAATTTCTGGTTTTTTTTTATCCAAACTAGCAAGTTGGATTTTGGAGTTTTATGTTAAGAATGGTGTGGATGGACTCACGGTAGTGAGTAGATGAATTCTGGAGTTTTTAGCAGTGGTTTGAAGTGATTTGGAGAGGTATTAGGTGAAAGGAAGGAGTAGGTGTTTTTGGTGTGCTATGTGTTCTTGAGGGGTTGAAAGGAATTGAGAGGTTTTGATTTGCAGCTGCTGATATTCTGAAGGATTAGGGCTGGCCAAATTAGTTGTAGGGTTTAGGAAGATGATTCTCTAGTTTGGAAGGAAAAAGGAAGGACTAGTTGTTGAAATCCTTGAAGAATATTCTTAGGAAGCAAATTTGGAAACTAAATATTCAAGAATATCTTTGATTATTGGAGAGCTTTTGGAAGTCTGCCATGGCCGAATTGTTGGGCAGTGTTTTGGCTAGAGGAATGTTGGTTGAGGGAGGCTAAGGGTGGCCGAAAATAAGGAGTGTAATAGTGAAGGGAAGGTCTGGTTGTTTGAGGTATATTTTATGGAAAGTTGTTAAATCATGGTGGCTGGAATTTTGGTATCCAAATCAAGGCATGATTGCAGAATTTTTTTGGAAATCTTTTAGGCAGCCATGACTGGATTTTTGTGCAAAAGCTTGAGGAGGATAATGGAGTTCAGTTACTAAAGGTTTAAGTGTGATTTGTACAGAATAAGGAAGGAGTTTCGTCTAGGGATGAATTAGGAAACAAAGCTGGAAAATTACTGCACACAATTTTTGCAAGGCTGGAATTTCTGGGCAGTTTTCGGCTGCCATTTTCCAGCCAGCTTGCAGAGAGTTTGAAGGAGGTTTCAGGGGTCTTTCAAGGCTGGTTTCCAGCCTTCTTTAGGGAGGAAAAACGTGGCTAAGGTTCTGAGCAAAAACTAAAAGAAAATAGCTTAGTTTTGGACCTCCAAAGTTGCGAATTTGCCCAGGAATTTTCCTGGTTTTGCACCACCTTTGTGCAGTCCGAAAATGGCCAGAAAAATTTAGGTTGCAAGCTAGTCCACAAGACCATTTTCTGGCAACATTTGGGAGGGAATAATGGCTAAGAATTTCGACACCTTGAAGGCATAAGAATCTGAAAATTTTCAGTTCATTCCAAGAAGGAAGATGAACTTAGCTAGAGGGAATTTTTAGAAAGTTCACTAGAGGAATTTAATTCACCTGAAATCCTTCGCCCTCTTCCATTGCTTCGGTCCATAAGATGTCTTTTACTAAGACATTTTGAACCTTCAAAGCCATAGCACCTTGTTGGAATTTTTGGAAAGAAAATGGCTAGAACAATTTGATCAAACTAATGAGTTGAGAAATAGGAAAAATTAAGGATCAAGAGGAAATGAATTCCCCTTAAAAATTTTGTGTAGAGCAAAGGAGTAGGATTTGGATATTCCTATCATGTCTCTCTTAGGACAACATCACTACCCTACTCCCAACACATAAGGCCGAAAATGATACTTCCCAAGCAAAAATACAATTTAACCAAGTTAAAGCTCCTATAATGGAATTGGAACCCAAGACCTCAAGAATTAATTCCAAAGCCTTAACCACTAAACCACAACAACTCTTATTCTTATTTTCCCCCTAAAAATATTTTCCTATTCAATCCTCAAGCTATCTCCCTTTTTCCACCTCAAGCAAAAATTACCATCTTGCCCTTCTCACACAATAATCATAATCAAGCCCCCTAGACTATAAAACATAAATTCAATGCACATAAAATCATATAAAAATATATTTAAACATGTAATAAAATATTATATGCATCCGAACCTCCTTAATCTAAGGTTGATTTTGATTAGGGTTTCACATTAAACCAACTAGGTTGAGTAGGAGTGGATTGAACGACATGAATTGCTTCGCCTTGCCCACTTGAAGAAGCTTCCGGTTGAAAACTCGCTAACTCCTACTTTGCCTTGTTTGCATAACGCCAAGCCTTTCAGCTCTCAGAATGTCACTGCCCAATCTCTAGTCGGTGAAAACAACAGTGAAGAAGAACGGTCTCAAGACTCATTGGTTCTCTTGCTATTGGTTAGCAAAGCTCCAAGGAGAACAACAGAGGAGAAGGAGACGTTAGAGTAAGAGAGAGAGGCGTGAGTCTCTATTGTTGTTAGGGAGATTAGGGGTTTTCTTTCACCAGAGACTTGTTTATTAGTCCGCCAAAACTAGGTCTCTAATTCTCTGATAAACATATCCCTGGGATGTCATATATCAATCAACTGGATGTTATCCTGAGAATAAGTTTGGCTTAACCCTAAACTCATCTGAACCGTATCTGGAAAAAACCCTATGGTCCAAGCTATTGGGCCAAAATAATATTTATTATTTTTCTTGGACCAAAAGGCCCAAAATAATAAACACTAAGTACTTATTTCCTGGGCTTCTATAAATAACCCAATAAATAATTAATGAGCCCAAATGAACCAAAATAATTAATCTTTAATTATTTATTTCTTGGGTTTATATAAATAACCCAATAAATAATTAAACATTAATTATTTCCCCTAGTTTAAGCCCAGGTTAATTTCCTAATTATTCCACTGGACCTAGGCCCTGAATAATTAATTAACCAATTAAACCAGATAATTAATTTCTCTCAACTCCTATTTATTTATTTATTTATTTTATTCCAGTCTAATAATAAATTAGACATACAGAATAAAATAAAATAAAATAAAATCCTCTTCAACTGAGACCAATTCCTCAACCCAAAATTAATTAGGACTTACGGGCTATTCTGAGAACAAAAAAGACACATCGCCTTGGCTGCTTAAATGACCAAAATACCCTTGCTATATAAATAACTGTATTTTACATTTTAAATATTTTCTAATATCACCATAAGGAAATATTGACCCCAAGGACAATGCTGCATTAGCAAAGTCTCTGACCTACAGGTGAAATTACTAAAATACCCCTCTACACATTGCCGTACATTTAGAGAGGAAGAAATGTACTAACACCCCTTTAAATGACATTTACCATCCTTAGGCTTCTAGTCCAATGATCCACGACTTCCTGGAGTGTTTCCGCTTTCCAAGGGAGCTACGCTAAAGCAAACATCCAAGTCATGTTTCCCAAGGCCCTGGACATTTTAGACCATTCGGACAACCACAAGGGACGATATAGTGTAGAAACTATCTTGTATAATTTGTCTTAACTAACTAGTTACATATTCCCAATACACAAGTATATTGGTTCTACTATAGAACATCAACTATAGTATATCAAAGCATATGCTTCCAACTTCATCAGACCACCAACTCATACTCAAGTCGTAAAGTACTAGTCCACGCTGTAGTGGTAGTAGTCTAGGTTTCTATCATATAGTACTTTCAGAAACCATTACTACAGGTCCTGTCCTACGTATTCGAAATATGCTTATGTCATGAAATGAGTGGACTACTCACTGACTAAAGGTACGACATTTCCCATTTGGAATTCATAACATAATAACCTAAACATGATGAGATTCCCAGTCTCATCAACAGGTTAAGAACAAATGTTTATGTGTTAAATAACCTGTGATCCATACCTTACTGTGAAAGACCACCATTTACATGGATCACTTATTTAAACACAATGGGTCTGTTCCAAACACAAATTGTGCACAAACAAAAAGTAAATTCACAAAAAATTTCTGAAAATAAATTCTTTTATTAAAATATTCGATTCTACTTCAGAAACCTAGTCTAAAAAGGCATACAACCCAACAATCTCCCACTTGCACTCTAAGACTAGGTAAGTCCATAGGTGCCCACCTCTATGGCGTCTAAGTGTCTCTTGAACACTCTCTCAGCCAAAGGCTTGGTGAATGGATCTGCTAGATTATTTTCTGACGCAATATGTTCCACCACAACTTCTCGTATCTGGATGAAATCCCGGATCAATTGGTACTTCCTCTCGATGTGTTTCTCCTTCTTGTGGTTCCGAGGCTCCTTAGATTGTGATACAGCTCCTGTGTTGTCGCAATACAATACAATCGGCCTGTCCATATGTGGTAAGACTCCAAGTTTTGAAAGGAACTTTCGGAGCCAGACTGCTTCCTTGGATGCCTCCGAAGCTGCCACATACTCAGCTTCCATGGTTGAGTCAGCAATACAAGATTTTTTGATACTCCTCTATGAAATTCTCCTCTAGACAAGGTGAAGACATATCCACTAGTGGATTTTCTCTCATCCTTATCCGCCTGGAAGTCTGAGTATGTGTATCCTGTACGAACCAAATCATCAGTCCTGTAAACCAGCATATAATCTCTCGTTCCCTTGAGGTACTTTAGAATATGCTTTACAGCTTGCTAATGAACCTCCCCAGGGTTTGACTGATATCTGCTAACTAAGCCCACGGCAAAGCAGATATCTGGCCTAGTATACAGCATGGCGTACATGAGACTTCCCATAGCCGAAGCGTAGGGAATCCTACTCATTCTGTCTTTTTCTTCTTGAGATTTAGGACAGTCCCTTAAAGAAAATGACAACCCATATCTACAAGCGATTAGAGCTCCCTTGCATGAGTCCATGTTGTACTTGGCCAACATCTTGTCAATGTATGTTGCTTGGGATAATCCTAACATTCTCTGCTTCCTATTTCTAAGAAGCCTAATCCCGAGAATGTAGTTGGCTTCTCCCAAGTCCTTCATACTGAATTGACTAGATAGCCAAACCTTTGTAGACGACAATGTCCCTACATCATTTCCAATGAGTAGAATGTCATCCACATACAGGACAAGAAAAACTATATTAAAGCCTTCAAGTTTCCTGTACACGCATGGTTCATCTTCGTTTTGAATAAAACCATAAGACTTTATAGTCTTATCAAAACGAATGTTCCAAGCTCTCAATGCCTGCTTAAGTCCATAAATGGACTTCTTAAGCTTGCAAACCATATGTTCTTGGCCTTCAGCAATAAAGCCTTCCGGCTGGGACATATAGATATCTTCGCTAAGATGGCCATTTAAGAATGTCGTCTTGACATCCATTTGCCATATCTCGTAGTCATAGTGACATGCGATGGTAAGGAGGATGTGGATAGATTTAAGCATGGCTACCGGGGAAAAGGTTTTCTCATAGTCGATTCCCTCTTTCTGAGTATACCCTTTCGCCACAAGCCTAGCTTTAAAGGTTTCCACCTTCCCATCCGCTCCCCTCTTTCTCTTGTATACCCACTTTCACCCTATGAGTTTTATCCCTTCAGGTGAAGCTATAAGATCCCAAACCTAATTGAGGTACATAGACTCAATCTCGACTTTCATTGCTTCATGCCACAGATTTGCATCGGCATCAGCAATAGCCTCCTCGTATCTAGTGGGGTCTTGTTCCTGATGGTCGGAGACCAGCTCAAAAGCTTCTCCATTCCATCTATTCGGAACCCTAGACACTCTCCCACTACGACGAGGCTCCATCTGAATAGGCTCTTGAGGCTGTGCCTCTTCTTATTCCACAATCAGGTCAGAAGAAATTGATTCTGTAGATAACTTCTCCTCAAGTTCCAACCTTGTTGAACCTTTAGTGGAAGTACTTTGATCATCTTCCAAGTATCTAGCATTAGTACTGACTAGTACATTCTGCTTCTTAGGATGATAAAAGTAACCTCCTTTTGTCCCTTTTGGATACCCAACAAAATAACATAATTCTGATCTTGGTTCCAACTTGTCTCCCATGACCAGTACATAAGCTGGACAACCCCAAATCTTGAGATGATTCAGACTTGGCTTAGCCCAGTCCACATCTCAAAGAGAGTCCTAGGTACTGACTTAGAAGGCACCAAGTTCAGAATATATGCCGCTGTCTCCAAGGTATATCCCCAAAAGGACACTGGAAGAGTAGCATGAGACATCATGCTTTGGACTATTTCCATCAATGTCCTGTTCCTTCTCTCAGCTACTTCATTCTGCTGGGGTGTCCCTGGCATAGAGAGTTGGGATACTATCCCATGATGTACCATGTGATCCTTGAATTCACCTAGGAGGTACTCTCCACCACGATTAGATCGTAAGGTTTTGATTAATTTACCTGTCTGACGCTCCACTTCAGCCTTAAACTCATTGAACTTGTCAAAAGAGTCAGACTTGTGTCTCATCAGGTAAATGTAACCATACCTTGTACAATCATCCGTGAAAGTGATGAAGTACTCAAAACCTCTTCTAGTTGGTGTAGACAATGGACCGCACACATCAGTGTGAACAAGACTCAATACCTCCTTGGCTTTATCCGCCTTTGGTGTAAATGACCTTTTGGTCATATTTCCTATCAGGTAGGATTCACACTGATGCCAACTTTCCAATCTCAATTAGCCCAAAGGCCCATCATGGATTAGCCTCTGAATCCTGGTTGAGTTAATATGACCCAACCTTAGATGCCAAAGGTATAAATCATTGATATTGGTCTTTTTCTTCTTAGTTAAAGGTTCAGACTGAACGTTATTTGATTGGTTGTTAATAGGGTTTAAAAAGAACAGATTTCCATACATGTGCCCAGTACATAAATTTCTCCATCTCTACTGATAGAAATACCAGAATGGAAAGATACAGAATATCCTTAATTTATAAGTTTTGCAACTAAAATCAAATTCTGACGAAATCTAGGTACATATAAAATATCTTTTAAAACCACTATTTTATTACAATAAAAATTAAGATCCAGCTCTCCCACTGCAAGGGCCCAAACTTGTGCTTCATTACCCACTCGTAGCCTATGTTCGCCCTTCTTGAGTCTTCTAATCTTTCTAAACCCCTGCAAGGAGTTACAGATATGATCAGTGGCTCTTGAATCAACAATCCAAGTGGAATTTGATCCTAACATTGATATAGACTCTAGATAGAAAACATTACCTGTGGGGTTTTTCTTGGCTTGAAGATCTGGACCCTCCTTTTTTTAGTGTCCTTTCTTCCCACATTTGAAGAACTTGCCCTTTGGTTTGTCCTTGGGCTGGGTCTTGGGCTGGGCTGCTGCATTCCCCTTCTTCCTCTTGAATTTTCTGGGTTTAGGCCCAGTTCTTGAGGAAGAAGCCTTAGCAATATGGCCTTTGACTGTGGCTTCATGACCTTCTCCATTATCTGGAGCTCCTTTATCAATTCAATCAAACTCATGTTCAATTTGTTCATGTTATAGTTCAACTTGAGCTGAGTGAAGGAACTTGGTAGAGATTCGAGAATCATGTCCACTTAGTTCTCGGGGTCAATGACAGCCCCTTAGATTTCTGCCTCCTCAAAAGCAGCAATCATCTTGAGTATATGCTCTTAGACTGATGGTCCCTCAGCCATCTTAGTGTTTATAATAGTTCGAAGAGCCTCCTGCCTTGCAGGTCGGCTCTTGTCCGCGAACATAGTAGCCAATGATTGACTGATGTCATATGCAGAAGCCATGTGCTCGTGTTTTGACTGGAGTACATTAGACATAGAGGCTAACATATAGCAACGTGCCATTTCATCAGCCTTCTTCCATGCCTTCTCAACCTCTCGCTCTTCGGCGGTAGAACCTTCCCTGATAATAGGATAGGTCTCATAAAGGACATACTTATACTCTTCGGCTGTGAGTATTATGTCCAGGTTTGCTCTTCCAGTCCACATAGTTTGGACCAATTAACTTATTCTCTCCGAGAATAACGGCCAATGGACTAAAAGAACCTCCCACCATTTCTGAAAATCGAAAAATAAAAAAAAAAAGAATTTAGTTTGTGAAAACAAAATAAAATATGTGCACTAAAAATAATTTGGCTCTTAAGAAAGCTGACATAGCTTCTTAGGAAGATTAACAGTTTTCTAAACTAAGTGTAATAACCACCACAAATTAATTTCCCTTCTAGGTAATGATCTAGAGGATAACTCTATCGTGGGATGGTCGTTTCCTCTCATTTCATATGGACATATCTCGCACTATAACATCCAACGTGGGCTGGCCGATCATAGTACGTGCCCTGGGTTATTAATTACATCCTTCCGTTAGATCTAGATCCTTGTGGTATCCCCATCCTATACGGGTTCACTCCCAGGGTGACGCGAGGGGACCCACGATCTCTAATGAGGACCGTGATGGAAGCCGTGGGGCCGTTGGAACCCCTCTCCCACTTAGTCTTTTAAAATAAAGGTTTTCTGACAAATATCCTTTTGAAATTTCCATTAAGTTTTTCCTTAACTCAAAAATAAAATATCCAAATCCATTAAAATCTCTATGTGAAGGCTTATATCCTTTGAGAGATTTCTCCATGGACTAATTTTATTTAAGTTAAAAGTTAATGATTTCAAAAATTTTTCCAATTAATATTTTCTAGAGACTTTAGTCTCAAGTTTATTTGACAAAACAATTTTTCCTAGTGCAAAATAAAACAAAATGGCTCTCCATTTTAATTTACAAAAATATCTAAATCCAATATATTTTCTATGTCAAGGATTAAATCCTTTGAGAAAATATTCAAGGATTAATTTTTGTACAAATTAAAATAACCATTTAATTTTTGAAGAAAAATATTTTTCTTGTCAAAAAATGTTCCCAAAGACTTTGGTCTTTGAGAAAAGGCGCACATAGGTACACAAAAAAAAAATAAAAAATAGCATGCTAGAAAACAGTAAACGTTTTCATGCTTTTCTACTTTTAAACCTAAGTGCCCAAATAATAGAATTAAACACATTAGTTAATTAATTAGTGATCTTGTTTAACCCTAAAATCCCTTACTAATATTTTTCATGCAAATATATTCCAAGAATATAAAATATTACAAAAAATATTAACTTCACCTAGTATGGGACCCAAAACAAAAAAGGAAAAAAAATATAAAAAATTGCAAAAAATAGCTGGCGGTCCACTGCACTGGATGCACCGAATCCCCGCCCGAATGGCCTGCCGTCCACCACGGCCGCGGTGCACCACACCGCACCGCACCGGATCGCCTTCCAACTGTAGCCCATGGATCCGCCCGCACCCGCGACCGCTTCTCCTCTGCTGCCCCGAGCAAGATCCACACATCGACCCGTTTCGCCTCCTCGGTGCAACGCTAACCTACGCGCCAATTGCAATGTCAATTGCAAATTTTGCACTTGAAAATGGCTGGAAATTCATGGAATTGGCTCGGCTTACGCGGCTCCTCTCACAGAATTCTCGGCTCGGCTCGGTGCGACCGGCAGCTTAGGAACAGTTCTCCTTCTTCATTTTTTCTCTTTTCCGCGTGGAAGTTGCAGAAGACCTTCTGGTTCATCTTTCGCTTATTTCTTTAGCTTCTTTGGACATTTTTACTTACAAAAACACAACTACCTATGCCCATTTAAATTGGGTTTACACGATCAAACATCAAAGCCAAAAAATTTTTACAGAGAGTCCTATGGTTCAACGATGAAGCTCACAGTCATCCTATCCCATACCAAAACAGTGAAGGATCATAGGTATAATCACCAAACAATCATATTTTCTATTTTTATTAACTACCATGCTCCCTAAGTTGAACAAAGAACCATTAGATCTGATACCATATTGACGGGTAGAAAACAGAGGAGCATGCTTCAACGGGGAAAAAAAACAGAGAAAAAAAACCGCAAGCCTTAAAGGCCGCACGGAAGCATTAAGATCATACATTTGCGCGCTTTAAACCTACTAAGTTGAGTAGGAGTGGATTGAATGACAGGAATTACTTCACCTTGCCCACTTGAAGAAGCTTCCGGTTGAAAACCCGCTAACCTCCTACTTCGGCTTGTTTGCATGAACGCCAAGCCTTTCAACTCTCAGAATATGCCACTGCCCAACCTCTAGTCGATGAACACAATAGTGAAGAGGAACAGTCTCAAGTCTCCTTGGTTCTCTTGCTATTGGTTAGCAAAAGCTCCAAGGAGAACAATAGAGGAGAAGGAGACGTTAGAGTGAGAGAGAGGCGTGAGTCTCTATTATTGTTAGGGAGATTAGGGTTTTTCTTTCACCAGAGACTTGTTTATTAGTCAACCAAAACTAGGTCTCTAATTCTCTGATAAACATATCCCCGGGATGTCATATTTCAAACACCCGAATGTTATCCTATGAATAAGTTTGGCTTAACCCTAAACTCATCTGAACCGTATCTGGAAAAAACCCTATGTTCCAAGCTATTGGGCCGAAATAATATTTATTATTTTTTCTTGGACCCAAAAGGCCCAAAATAATAAACACTAATTATTTATTTCCTGGGCTTATATAAATAACCTAATAAATAATTAATGAGTCCAAATGAACCAAAATAATTAATCTTTAATTATTTATTTCTTGGGCTAATATAAATAACCCAATAAATAATTAAACATTAATTATTTCCCTTAGTTTAAGCCCAGGTTAATTTCCTAAGTATTCATACTGGACCTAGGCCCTGAATAATTAATTAACCAATTAAACCAGATAATTAATTTCTCTCAACTCTTATTTTTTATTTTATTTATTTATTTTATTCCAGTCTAATAATAAATTAGACATCCTGAATAAAATAAAATAAAATAAAATCCTCTTCAACTAAGACCAATTCCTCAACCCAAAATTAATTAGGACTTACGGGCTATTCCGAGAACAAAAAAGACACATCGCCTTGGCTGCTTAAATGACCAAAATACCCTTGCTATATAAATAACTGTATTTTACATTTTAAATATTTCCTAATATCACCATAAGGAAATATTAACCCCAAGGATAATGCTGCATTAGCAAAGTCTCTGACCTACAGGTGAAATTACTAAAATACCCCTCTACACATTGCCGTACATTTAGAGAGGAAGAAATGTACTAACACCCCTCTAAATGACATTTACCATCCTTAGGCTTCTAGTCCAATGATCCACGACTTCCTGGAGTGTTTCTGCTTTCCAAGGGAGCTACCCTAAAGCAAACATCCAAGTCATGTTTCCCAGGGCCCTGGACATTTTAGACCATTCGGACAACCACAAGGGACGATATAGTGTAGAAACTATCTTGTATAATTCTATCTTAACTAATAAGTTACATATACCCAAAACACAAGTATATTGGTTCTACTATAGAACCTCAACTATAGTATATCAAAGCATATGCTTCCAGTTTCGTCAGACCACCAACTCATACTCAAGTCGTAGAGTACTAGTCCACGCTGTAGTGGTAGTAGTCTAAGTTTCTATCATATAGCACTTTTAAAAACCACTACTACATGTCATGTCCTACTTATTCAAAATACGCTTATGTCATGAAGTGAGTGGACTACTCACTAACTAAAGGTACGACATTTCCCATTTAGAATTCATAACATAATAACCTAAACATGATGAGATTCCCAGTCTCATCAATAGGTTAAGAACAAATGTTTATGTGTTAAATAACCCATGATCTATACCTTACTGTGAAAGACCACCATTCACATGGATCACTTATTTAAACACAATGGGTCTGTTCCAAACGCAAATTGTGCACAAATAAAAAGTAAATTCACAAATAATTTCTAAAAATAAATTATTTTATTAAAATATTCTATTCTACATCAGAAACCTAGTCTAAAAGGGCATATAATCCAACATGAATGCTGATCTTCAGCTGTAGAATTTTCGGTCACCAAAGTGAAGACAAGAAGAAAATATTCCAGCTTGAGTAGCTCACCGAAACTCTGAAGAAAAGATGATAAGGAAACTCTAAGGGATTAAGATCCTAAGCAAATTGGAATTCTGCTCAACTGACAAGGCCTCTAAGCTAACCCTCCAAGAATTTGAATTGTAGATTATTCGAATTACTTAGGCGGCTCAAGGCCGAAAATTTTCCTGGAATTCTAACGCAACTATTTCTCTCAAATAAAAGATTATAGAAAATATTTGCAAAAGCTGGAATAATTTTTATATAAATACTAGAAGAATTTTATCTAAAATATATTTTAAGTGATAGATAAAATTTATATCATTATTCTTTTAAAATAAATTCTAGGAGATAACTATATTTTTATATATGTGAGTGTTTGTGTATGTATATACATTGATAGGAACTAAAATATTAAGGTGGATATTGGTTTTTTTTTTTTTTTAATGACAACTTAAATGTTTAGATAAATAAATGTTTTATAACAAAACCTAGCAACACCAAGGAAATTAGAAGATATTTCCAATTACCTATTATTATTATTATTATTATTATTATTATTATTATTATTATTATTATTATTATTATTATTATTATTATTATTATTATTATTATTATTCCCTTTAAGAAATTCAAGGAAAATATAAATAGGAAAACCCAAGTGGCAACTAAGAAGAGGAATTTCAGCCAAGGTGGAAAAAATGGGGGAAAAAAAGAAAATAATTTATGCTAGAGTTAGGATTCAATCTTGAGCCTCCAAGAATTACACTCCAACCATTATCCACTAGACCATAACCACTCTTGTGCCTATATCATACAACTAAATTCTCTTCACTCTCAACCCAAGCATTTCATATGCCAATAAGAAAAAATTCTAAACTTTTGACATCCCATCTTTCCTAACATCAAGACATCATAAATTCACTAAGCGAAATAAAACATAATTAACTATATGAACACATATGCACATATAATTACACATATCCACCAATGCTTAGGCAAAGGTAATTTAATTTTCTTATGTTCATGCAAGATATTATTTACTGCTCCCATTTCCCACATACCAAGGTTAGGGTTTAGACAGTGTATCATAAATATTATGTCTTATTTTACTCTATGAAGGAAGTCAAGTACACCTGATGATACTCCACCTTCAATTTCAAGTGATGATCCAAGTAATATGGTGGAGTCATAGGGTGGACCTGGGGAAGATAATGAAAGGACTTTAACCTCAAGTAGAAGGAAATTAACCTCTAAGATATGGGATGAAATATCAATATTTACATGTCCTTCTATAGTTGTAATACCCTGCCCAAAATCACCTTTGACCTATGGGGAAAAAGTCATACATTGCATAGCATTTCGCATTTCATGTGATATCTTAAAATTATTTTTGCATGGGTGCATGTGATTTTCAAGGTTGTGCTTGCATTAAATTATTTAAATGTGTTGTTGCATTATTTGAGAGTTGTTTTAAGTGAAGTTTAGTAAAGGAGATGGAGGGATGAGAATTAGGATGAAAAGAATTTCCTAGAGAAATGTTATCATCGGAGTTGGTTCGGAATAGAGGTAAGGTTTGGTGATTATCCTATGGTGACCCGAGTTCGAATCTTACCTCTTGCGAATCTTAGCTTTTCTTTTTGAATTCTTTTCCTAGATTTCCTCATGCTTGGCCGAAAATCCCAGCTTTCCTTTTTAAATTTTCAGCGCCATCTTCTTAGGAATAAGTCTTCATAATTATCTCCTAAAATTCAAGAACTTTTAATGAGGGTAAAGAATAATTTTATTTTCTTCTTTTATCCTTTTTTAATTTCGAAAATTCTAGGTAGAGTAATTAAATTCCAACTTGATTTTAAGTTATCAGATTTTATAGTTGATAGCTGGAATTAAATTGTTATTTTTCTAGTTAAATATCTTGGTGATTTGATCAAGGAACCTTAGCTGAAAAATCTGGAAATTTTTCTAACTTAGTGCCGCTACCTTTGGAGAAGTTCTAGCTCAACTCAAACTCTTCCAATGCTAGGAAATCTTATCCTAGATCCTTTAGAAAATTAGAATTTATTTCAATCCTAAACCAACTAGGTTTTATTCTTTCTTCTCTTGCAGAATTTCGGCAGCCTTGTGCATGCACAAGCTACACGAAAATCCTGCACTCCTAAGTGCATTTAAACTCTTCAAAACCTAGCTCAAATCACCTAAAACACCTCTCACCAATTCATATTACCTTAGCTTCACAAATCAAATTTTTATCCACCAAAAATCCCAGAATTTTGACCAGCTACTACATAGAAATTTCGACCATCTTATGCACAGAAATTTCGGCCAGCTTTGCACACCATATCACACGAAAATTCTGCACTCGACAACATACCAAAACTCCTTGTTGATTAAGCCAAACTACAGCACCTGAAACTCTCATTTTTCTCTCTGAATTGCTGGCAGAATAGCAGCCAAAATAGCCCAGAATTTTCCCTCTTTTGCTCATATATTTCGCACAGAATTTCTGGTTACCAAAGCTGTACAAACTCCTTCTTGTTTTGGCCAAAAACTTGAACACGCACAGCCCTATTTTTGAACACTATTTTGACCAGCCTAGGAGAACAATTCTAGACTAATTTTCTCCTCTTAACCCCTCTGAAATTTGGCCAGCAATAAGAGTACAGTAAGCTGTAATTTTTCGCCATTGCTGCTAAAGAAACCTAGAGCCATTAGGAGTCCTCTATAGCAACAACTTCTAACCCTAAATTAACTTCTTCTAACCCTAAACCAAGATAGCCGACCACTCCCTCCTTACTACACGAAAATTCCAGCAAATACTCTTCTGCAATTTTTTAAAACCACAAGAGCAATCCCTAACCAAAACCGATCACACCATAAGGTAAGCAAGAGCCATCTTAACTTCTTGATTCTTTTCTTCCATTGATTCTTCTATTTTTCTTCCATTGAATCACGCCACATTGAGGCTAATTTCATCCTCTTTATCTACTTTTGATCAAAAGGAGGTAAAGAAGACAGATTTTCTCTTCTTCTCAAGCAACTCGGGACGATCACCATAGGAGCATCGAGATCTTATTAATCCGGTTGTTGCAAGGTAAGGGAATTCTTACCCTTGATATCGAAATTAAGATCTAATGAGATTGATGAGGTCTATGGAAGTATGATTGCATGATGTATGTGCTTAGTTGCGGTAGATGAATATTTTGTGTCGAGTAATTAATTAAACATATTTGAAGGATAGTAATGCTATGTTTTACTGTGATAATGATGGATGTGAATTGTGATGGTCAAGTCAAGACCTTTTGATATATTTTATTCATACCTTCGATGGATATATGATCATAGTGTATGTACTTGGAGGATTAGATGATTTATTTAAAGTTAGATTATGGATCATGATTTATTTTGGGAACAAATAAGTTTAATGCATGCTTGAGTTGATTGAGACCCTGATCATGATATTATATGATTCTAGATCATGAGGGTATTTGAAGGAAGTAAGCTGTGATTTTATCTTGTTTATCCGAGGGATATCAAGCAAGTCATTGCATAAACTCTTTTGTTAAATACTTGTGGTGGCAAGTTGAATGTTGTAAAGCTTTGAAAAGCTATTGTTGATCTATGATTGTTTGGGTTGTAAACGTGGATGTGTATTCTCTACATAGTTTTGTCAACTAACGCTTTTATCAAGAACTGTCTTTTTCTTAAACTTTTCGAAAACCCTTTTGTTAAAGAAAGCCATGTTTTATAAAGACAAGGTATGGAATTATTATTGTGAATCTAGAATTGATGGATATATTCGTTGAGTACTCAATAAGGGTAGGCTAACAATACTAGTCATAGTAGGCGTGAGTGAGTCTTCTGGTAGGCAGCCACCTCCAGAAGATGAGCTCCGCTCAAAAAGGCGACAATATTGGTTGGTCAGGCCGGTCTGAGCTAGTATTTGTACCTGGTAAGGTATTATTTATTTTCTCGACATGGACACCTGGATGGTTTTATTGGGTGTAAAGATAGAGGAGTATCTCACCAGGTGGGCTGTACACTCACCTTGATCAGAACACCCAAAGTGTGGTAATTTGATCCTGTCTTGGTACACAAAGTGTGGTGCCTTGACTGTTTCCTGTCTTGGTGCACAAAGTGTGGCGCCTAGACTGTTTTCTTATCATAGAGCACAAAATGTGGTGACATGACTGTTTATTCAAGTCGATGATTTATTTTGTACAAAGTGTGACAATGAGGAAAACCCACTCCTTGCAAAGAGAAATTATTTATGACTTGTCAGATATTTCTACAAATATTTTACTATGCATTCACGAACTGTTCAAAGTACCATGTGCACACACAGGACTTACTAAGATTTAATCTCACACTATTTTATATCATCTTTTTAGGAGCTTAGTTGTGCTGTGCAGGCGAGACGTGAGATGGTTGAAGCTTTTGTTATTTTCCATTATGTTTGAGAGACAGTTGTTATTTTATGCTTCTGGATCAGATGATCGTTCTTATTTAGTTTTCTCTAGTTTTGAGCCTGATGTAATAAGAGTTTTTCTTTATTTATCTAAGCCTGATTTCTTAGGTTTGCCTTTGTGTACCTCGTTTTAAAGACCCCTTATCCTCAGGACGGGGCGACATCCCCGCCCTTTTTAGGGTACATAGTAGGGGGGTGTTACAATAGTGGCTATAGCTCAATATAATTGGTGCAAAAACAAAAACAAAAAAAAAACCTTAGTGGGGTAAGTCCTAGTGGAACTACTCACTTAAAAAAACATTTGGAACGTTGTCCTCTAAGAAAATATAAGCAAGCATGACAAATGAATGTCATGAAGGTAAAAAAGTCCATTAACTAATTCTGTTGAATTTCGAAACCAAAAATTTGACCAGGAAAAAAGTAGAAGGATTTTAGCAAAAACAATCATCAAGCATAATTATCCTTTTAATATGAGTGAGCATGAGTGGTTTGTGGAATTTGGAAAAAGTTTGAATCCAAATTTCAAGCTTATCTCTCAAAACATAATATGGTCAGATATGATTTATTTGCTTAAGAAAGAGAAGGAAAAGTTGTATAAGTTGTTGGATGATTGTTCTTGTAGATTTATCCTTACTATTAATATTTGAGCACCTGATCGTTCTAATACTGCATACGGTTGTTTGATTGCTCACTATGTCAATGGTAATTGGGAATTGAAAAACAAGATCATTGCATATAGACCTAGTCCTTACCCTCATGATGGTAAAACACTATTCAAATTCATCAATGATATTATCTTAGAGTGGAATTTGGATAAAAAAACTATTTTCCATGGTTGTTGATAATGCATCAATGGTTGTTGATAAGTCGTGATCTCTTTTAGGTGGAGATTTATTTCATGTTCGTTGTACTATACATATTTTTAACTTGATTGTGTAAGATGGTTTGGCTCATTTTCGTAATACCCTTCAAAAAATTCAAGAAACTTGCAAGTATTTGAAAAGATCACCTCATGGGTGCCAAAAATTTGAGCATGCATTGCAACAATATAAGCTAAAAAATAAGAAAAAAGTGTCCTTAGACGTTCAAACTAGATGGAACTCTACTTTCGTAATGCTTGATTATACATTAGCTTTAAAGAAAGCTTTTAGTCGACTTGCTCAAATTGATAAAAATTACAAGCACAATCCAAGTGAAGAGGAATGGGACGTTGCTAGTATGGTTCATGTTTTTTGAAAATATTCTATCAGCATATTTATCATTTTAGTAGTATTTATTTTCCCACATCAAATGAATTCTTCCTCATTATGTGTAGAATCTAACTTAAGCTAAAATAATGGGTATCTAGTGATAAAGCTTTGCCTAAATCCATAGCTAATCCTATGAAAGAAAAGTATGAAAAATATTGGGATGAGTATTGTTTGGTTTTAGGCATTGCTATTATTCTTGATCCCAGATTTAAAATAGATTTAGTGGAATTATATTACAATGAAATATATAGTAATGATGCTTTTAGTTATATTGAGAGGATTAGGAGTGGCTTTCTTAATTTATATCTTAAATTTGGTGGTTAGTTGGGATTTGATTCCATTAGTGATAAAGTGATGGTAATTAAAATGATGGGAATTTGAGATTTGATGTGCTAAATAGGTTTGACCAATAGTACAAGGTAACTGAATCTTCTACACTTCATGTATGCTAAGGGGATGAAACAGATTAATATTTTTATGAACCAATGTATCCTAGGAATGCCAATTTTGATATCTTAAATGGTAGAAAGTTAATTCTTTGAAATATCCAATTATAGGAAAGATGGTGATAGGAATCTATCCAAGCAACATGCCAAAGCTAAATAAGTGGGATGGAGATTCAAACCACAATCTATGGAGCCTTGGAAAAATTTAAATCATGGAGATTTTCAATGGAGAAATCAAGAAAACTAAGCACACAAGCCAAGGACCAAGAGGTTTGTCAAGAGATGGATGCGAAAAGGAAGTCCAAGAGGAGCTCAAAGTATCCCACAACTCATATAGAAGGATAAGGACATCTATGTAACAAGCAGGAGATCAAGAAGATCAAATTTAGAGTGTAGAAATAGGGGATACACTGCCAGAGTATATAAGCATGCAATTGCCCATGCAATAGCAGAAGAAATTGCTCCCAACATCTTGGGTACACAATCGTACACCAGGCCACACACAGTTGCACAACCATATGCGCGACCATGCATATTGGTTGTGCGTGCGCGCATATTGGTTATGCGTGACTAATTTTGAGCTGCCTACCTGTAGCATGGTCGTGCACTGCATGTGCAGGCCATATAACACCCCTAAAGGCACTAAAATATTTGTTTTAGATTAGTTCCAGCTCCTGTTTAAGTTCCTACGGATTATAATGTATTTTGAGGCTAACAAACTTATTTTAAAGCCTCTATTTGATTAAGTATGTAACCTTTCTTAGGGTTTGGACTCTATATATACCCTTTTTATTTCATTATAAAAATAACTTTTTGAATATTGAATAGAAATTAAGAAGTCTTTTAGGACAAAGATCTTGAGAGAGGTGACTCATTTTAGGTACTTCCCATAATTATCAAGACTATTCTTAGGGTCCAATCATTCCCTATGTATTGAGTCTACAAACACTTTAGGATAGATCAATTAGCTTGCTATCTTAGGTCTTAGATTCTTAATAATCTAAGGTTCTTGTTACAGATCAAATTGGTTTCTTAAATCTCTTCTTCAAAGTGTTCTTGATGTCTTGTTGAATTAAGGGTCATTAGTTGTGAGTTGGATAACTTGGTTCATTGTTCTTGAGTTCTAGTTTCTTTATTTTGGCCTAGGGTTCTTGCATTTTGAGTTGGGTGTTTGTTTTTTACATGAAATTTATGTTTTGAACCTATATTTGGGTCTAATATTTTCCTCCATTTTTAGCCATGAAATTTACAAAAAACTTAGCTCCCAAGATCATATTAGATAACTTGCTATTAGAGTAAGGAGAGCTTTGATCCTTATCAAAGCTTGGTTCTAAGAAGAAAGGCTTCAAAAATGTTGAATCTCGTAACTCAAATTTGAGCTTCAAAGGGGGCAAGTTGTCTTTGAGATTTCTTTTGTTTTCCATACTCTACTTGTGCCTTGTTGATAGTATATCATTGGAGATTGAAAATTTCTTGTGTTATTGAAAATTTAGGCTAGATATTCTTTAAAATTCTGTGATATTTTGAGTTTTGAAAATTACACACAAGGTGTTTGAAATTTGCTTGAGTAAACTTGTGGTTGTGAATTATGGTCTAATCTTTTGTGAACACTTTCTAAAGTTGTTTATCCCTTGAACATGTATATTCTTGGGGAACTACATATCAAAATTGAGCTTTCTTAGTTGTGAAATTTTGTTCATGTTTATTGGCTATCTATGATCATCATGCCTTGTTCTTGCATGTTGTGATCATTGGAATTTTTGTGTTGCTTTGAATCAATCTTGCTAGTTGAGTCTTGTTATTCCATATAGTGCTAAATTTAGTTTGTTGAACTCTCAAATACATTGAGTCATCTCCATTTATCTTATTCATTAGGCTTTGTTGTTTATTTTGATCAAATTCCGTTTAAGTCACCTAGTTGGTTATCCTTAAAGGGTTAGTAAACTTGTTAAGTTGGACTAGATCCTAAGCAATTAGGGAGGTTTTTGTGGAAAAGACACATTAAGGAAATTAAATTCTTGAAACAATAAAATGGTGATCTTATTCTTGTTAAAAGCTAAGGGGGAGCTAAACACAAGGATTGAGTGACAATTCTTGAGTGCTACATGAGGGAGTGATAGGAATTTGTAGACACAACAAGGAACATCTAAATAAGGGGAATGGAATGTCAAGACTTACTTCAAATATTTTTGGCAATATTCCACATTCAAAAAGTTTTAGGAGGATTTTCAAGATATCCAAGTATACAAGCCAAGAGCCAAAAAGTTTGTTAAGAGATAGGTAGTGAAGGGAGTTGTAAATGGGACACAAAAAGAACAACAATTCTTGTGAAGAATTAAGTCAATATTGAAACAAGGATGATGTCTAAAGGAGTAACAAGAAGAGCTTAAAATGACCAATATTTCATTTGGAAGATCAAGGGAACATATGGAAAGAGAATAGAAAGAATGGAGGTCAAATAAGCAGGGATTGAAGTGCAAACAAATAAAAGAGGCTACCCAAAGCTGACCTGACGCTAGCCTAAATCGACAGACCTGGCACCGGCCAGGATCTGGCTTGGTTCTATCACTTAGGTGGAACCAAGCCGACGCCAACGCCGGCTCCGTGTGCTAGAGCCGGCGCCAGCCCAATTCGGGCCAATTCCGACTTTTTTGCAATTTCTCTTATTTTCAGCCTTTACAGTTGTAATTTTAGTTCCACAACTTTTATTATGTTTTAACCTATTTTAAGGCATGTAATGAAGCCTCAAAATATGTATTAAGGCCATTTAATAGTTAGGATTAGTTTCTAAGTAATTTAGGTCAAGGTAACTATAAATATACTCCTATAGCTTTGTAAAAAAAAAAAAAAATTAGAGATATATAAACTTTTTGAGAGTTCAAGAACTCTTTGAGAGCTTTGGAGGTGGTGATCCTCTTGGGTGATCCCAGAAACACCAAGACTAAATCAAAGGATTGAGTCCCACCTTTGATATTGTCTCTAAATCTTAAGGGATATCTAAACTTCATCTCTATTCTATGTGCTAGGTTACATAGTGTGTTTGATAAGATTGAGTTAGGTGCACTCAAATTCTTCTCCTTGGTGTTCTTATCTATAGTTAGATTAGGGTGTTATGGTATCTTTGAAGTAGGATAGAATTATATTTACACAAGTCATGTAAATCATCATAGGTATGAGGGCCATTTTCAAGAAGGGAGAAGAATGACCAAGTCACACTTCATAGCTCCTTAGGAAAGATAGTTATTCAAGAGGATTAAAGGGAGTTTTCAGAATAACTAATTGATAGGGGCTAAAATCATAATTATTTTACTAGTTATTTGAGGTTGTTTTAAGTTACTTATATTGTAATAACTAGGCATATTCCTTCCTATTTGATATTTTTCATGTAAAAAGTATTTTTGATAAATTTGTGCAGATTTGAGTTGATTTTGAGCAAAAATGTGAAATTTCTGGAACAGACTTGGGGCTAACCCCAAAGGGACAAGACACCGGGTCTATTCTAGTTAAACAGCAAAAATAGAGAAGAACAAAAATACTTGGTTCCAGGAGGGTCAACTGGACTCGACGCCAGGTCCACTCTGCCCAGAGGCGGTTGTGCGCGAATTTAATATTTTCCAAAGAATTTTGGTATTTTCAGTATTCTACTCAAGCTAGACTTCTCAACAACAAATGTTGTTATAAAGAAGGCTTATAAATAGAAGAAAAACACAAGAGAATGGGGGGATTTGAAGGATCCAGGCTAGCTACTTAATCACCACTCAAAGGAGCATTGTTTGAAATAGGTTTTCAAAAGAAGAAGAAGGGCTTGCGTATGAGTTTTATCTTTTATCCTTTATGTACTTTTCTAGAATAATGATGTGTTTAATGTTTTGATTGTAATTGGATATTATTTTGGAGATTATGATTTTGAGTTAATTAGAACTGTTGATCAATTGATTTGTGTTCTTGGTATTTGATTACTTGTTTTTCTTACGGAGTTGGTTGATTGATTTTTGTTATTGACTTCATTGAAAAAGAGGTTGGTAATGACTTTAATTAATTAATTTCATATTTGTGTATCTCTTAACTTGCATGAAAAAGGGGTTTATTGGTTAGAACATTGGTAATCAAATGTTGGTTAATAATTGCTAGAATATAGATTCATTGACTAATTTCAAGTTTTAAATCACCTAGAATATAGGGGTTTATATAATGATTGATTTTAAAGCATCTTTTGGGTAAATTGGTTGAGATAGAATATGTTTGATAATTTAATTAGAAGATAGTGATTCTATAAATTGAAAACAAAGTGGGTCTATATTAAATCCTTCATGATGCCAAGACGACAATTAATGGTGATAAATGCTAAGTGATTCAATATTATATTTTCAAGATAATTGTCTAGTTACATAAATTTGCATCCTTGAGTTATATCTATTTTTATCTTTATTTATTTTCCTTTTTATTCTCTTCTTATTTTATTGGCTAAACAATAAATATTTGGATAAACTAAGGTGGGAGCCTAAGTTCTCATGGATTCGATACTTGCTATTCCATATACTATACAATGGGTGTACTTGACTATATGTATGGTTTTAGCAGTTGGCATTTTAATTAAAGCTTGATTGATTGTGTAATTTGTTGATAATATTTTCTACACTAAAAAAACACACATCACCAATTTAAGAAACCAAGGACCAAAGCATGTGAAAAGACATAGATGCCAAATGGAGTACAAAGAAGACAACAATCCTTGTAGAGGGTCAAGCAACCACATAGCTAAGGATTGAATATCAAGAGAGATAGAGATGGAATACAATCCAAGGTAGCTTCAAGAAGGAACAAACTTGACTTCAAGTCTATTTGGAAGGTCAAGGAAACAACCAAAATGATCTTGGAGGTCAAGAACAAGATTTGGCCTACAAAACATCAAGGAAATAATGAAGAAACGAAGCCACCCGGGAAAAATCGGGCAGCTTAAAATTAGCTACCCAGAAGGCAGCCATGCCAGCCCACCTGATGTCGACTATAGTCTATTGAAGATGCTAAAGGACCAGTATTGAACTGGTGCAGGGTCAACCACTCAAACCGGCGCTAGCCCATGTCAGGTCTAACCCGAAATCGTCTTGTTTTGCCTTGTTTTAGATTTTTACATTTCTATTTTGATCTCCATGTCTTTTATTATCTTTTTACTTATTTAAAGGCATTTAAAAGGACCTCAAACTTGTATTAAGACCACTTAATTCCTAATTTTAGTTTACTAATTAGCTACGGCAACTTGGGGCCTATATATACCTTATTATAACTTCTTTTGTAAAAGAATTCAGATTTTAGGTTTTAAAAGATTGAATAGAGTGTTGAACTTTTGGAGAGGAGAATTTCTCCTTAGTTCTTCCTTTAAAGACGAAGCAAAGGAATTAGACCCACCTTTGCTTAGAGTCTCTAAAACCCTAGGGTTAATCCAACTTGTTTCTTCATCTTAGATATTAGGTAGATTTATTCTTATTTAGTTTTCTTGTTTGGAAGCCTGGAAGGGTATCTACTTTTCTCCATCCCACTTGTTCTTGAATTCTTTATAGATTCAAGGGTGTTTGGGTATTAAAGTAATTGTCTAAATCCTATTAGAATTTAGGTTCTAGTTGTTCATTCACCTAGGGTTCATATTTTGTGGGTGTTTTGGCATAGAATTGGGTGACCAATTCTTGAGTCTAATTTCTGAATTTTAGAACTCCCGAGCTCTATCAAATTGGTATCAGAGCAAGGTTGTGTTGATTCTTATTAACGCAACTTTCTTTAGGTAAAGGTACAACCTTTTTCAAGAGCTTGTTAAATTTTCTCAAATTTTCATTACTTATTTTTGTGCTATTTTTGAATACTTGGAACACAATATTATACCATAAACTTAATGTTAAATTGATCCGATATGTTGGTATAATATTTAAAGAATCATTTAGCATTAATGTTTGTTGATTTTGCGCTTAAGCAATGTGGATATCTTATCAAAACCATTGCTACAAATTTGAATCCCGTAACTCATTTTCTTGAGATTTTTGACAGTTGAAAACTTCAAATTATGCCATGGGTTTATTTTGAAATTGAACCTACATGTTTGGTTGATGTTTAGGTATCTCTTTGAAATTTGAAATTACAGAAATTTTGAGGTTTCGTGGGTGTTTTTGCTGCAAAGGTTTTAACACAGAAAAATCTCGTAACTCAACTTTGAGCTGATTTTGTGAGTAATTAAATTCTAGTTTTGGACTTCTATTTATTGTGAAATTGCTCTTTGGTGTTATATCTATCATTGGGAATGAAATTCACTTGTGAATTTTGAGTACTGGAATGGCTATATGGTTGACAATTTTGAATTACCTTAAGTTGCGAGGTTGCACACTAAGTGTTTGATGTGTGGTTTCATGGCTTAGGAATGTGCTAATATGACAAGCAAAGCTTTGTTTATTGAACCCTTATAAATTTTCTTGTTTGTTAACTTGATTTTTGTGGAATTAAACTTTCTAATTTCTACTAGCAAATTTTCTTGTGAATTGTTAAGTAGCTTGGAAAACAAATTGGTGCATCTTGGTTTATATCAATTTAACTCTTTAAGCTATTGAACTCCTTGTGTTATCATTATTTTGGGTGAGTTGATTGTGTTAGTGTTATGCCCTAGAGACAATCACTTGTACGTTGTATATGACACATTTTATTTTAATAAAATGCATTATTTATCTTACAGATTCTATTATTTACTTTTAAGTAATATAGCTGTTAGATAAAGTCCCTAGTCCAACACTGTGTTAAAGGAATAAAGAAAGAGATCATGATATGAGATTCCTACTACACTGTATAGTGTTAGTACTTAAATAGTCCCTAGTTGTAGTATTAATGAGACTGGACATCATTAATGCTTTAAGACTAGCATGTGTTAGACTTCCTGATTTGATTAGGTGGTGGTTCTCATATCTGTGAGTATTAAGATATTCAAAGTTAACACATGGATGCTTGTTAATGGAACAAGTTCATTGGATGACCTAGCTATGAGATAATCACATGGATAACTATTTAGTGTCAGTGATATAATCTCAATATAGCAAACATGCAAGTATCCTTAGACTTGATATCTCCAAAGTACTTTATTTGCTGAGATTTGTACTTTGATTCCAATCTCTGGAGCCAGATCGAGGGCGGCCTATAGGATGGATATTGGATACATTGTGAGGCAAACGAAAGTAGTTGAGAGGGTTAATAAAGTATTCACCACTCCTAATAGTAGGGGCGAATATCTCATGGCTACTTGTACGAATTACTACTCGAGAAGTCCTTGGCCAAGACGATTATATATTGAAAATAGTTCTAATTGATACACATCTAGAATAGTTGGTTCCTAGTACAAGTATTATTGTATTCGGGCCAGAGTTAATATATTTTGGAGGGAATTGGCACTAATTCCGTAATCCAAATCGAATAAGATATTGTATAGTGAAAGGAGTTAATTACACTGTAATTTGTTATTGAAGGGTTCATGTCAAGCCACTTGACTTCCTGGACTCTTGGGTGGTCATGATGTATTGCTACATACTGCTCATGATCTGGGAATATGGGTTTATTGATTGATGAATTAATAAACTAATCCTTATTAGAATTAATAGGATTAATTCTAATAAATTATGGATTATTAATCTCAAAGACGTTTGGATTAATTCATATTCGCTACCAATTGACTGGGAAATCTTACAGGTCACACACAATAGAGGATTATATACTCAATATGTTATTTGATAACATAGTGGGGTTAATTGCGAGAAAGAGAAGTTGTTGTGACCAAATTATAATTAGGTATAATTTTTCGTCCAAATTGTAATTGTGAGAACTTGATGTTTCCAATTACAATTAGAGAATTCTAATCATTTTAGAAATCTCAGATGGAGGATTTTAGCAGGATTTTTCGTGTGATATATGTGATAGACATACGAAACCCTAACTTGAGGCCTAGATAGAATTTCTTCAAATTTCAGAAGTTCTTCTTGAGGCTAAGAGATTTCAAATTGGCGACCTCTTGTTTCAAGCATGAAATAAAGCTGAATATTATTTTAAGAGAAAAATGGGGTGGTGTGAGTAAGGAGTGAGAGATGAAAAGAATTTCCAAAGTTCTAGAGAATTAGGATTGCTAGAACCCTTTTGAATTTGAAAAAAAAAATGATTTTGTCTTTTGTAATTCAACATACAACCGATGGTGTTGAAATGGTCAAATTTGGTGGCTGCATAAGAAGAAATTATTCAAGACATGAGCATTCCTATAGGATTTGACAAAGCTAAGAGGAGATTGGGAGAAAGATCTATTTCTAATTCAAAACTTAAAAAAAAAAAAAAATCGGCTTGGATGAAAATATTTTTTTAAACAAATTAATAATAATAATAATAATAACGAAAGGATGACATTTCTTATAGAAATGAACCCCTAAATTGACGGCTGGACAGCATGAATGACGACATGGATACTTAATATATATTTATTCCACAAATGTGTGTGTGTGTGTGTGTGTCTCTCTCTCTCTCTCTCTCATCTCTATATATATATATATATATATAGACACATAGTATTTTAATATAAAATAAAAGAAAATCATTTTAATGTTATAATATTATTATGATATTATAATATCATTATAACTTATCAAGTGGAAATAATTATAACAATAGATAATAAAATTTTCAATAACAATAATTTAAATGATATGTAATAGCTATATAATTATAGTTAGTATAATTATAATTATTACTACAATTATAAATAATTAAGGGGTGATTGACCAAAAATAGAAGATATGAGAGTTTTGAGGGATGATGATGATGATGATGGTAATAGTAGTAGTAGTAACAACAACAACAACAACAACAATAATAATAATAATTTCCACGTAAAATATTTTATGGCACAATAATTAGATGATGCCTTCCACTATTCCTAAATCACTATTAAAAATTTAATACATCACATATAAATATACACATATCACCAAAACACAAGCTTCGAGATTCATGAAATAGGCATATATCATGTTCGGATACATATTTTCATGTTCAATGCATGTTAATTCTCATAAATTGGGTGTGACCAGAGTGGGGTATTACATGTTGAGCATATATTGTTTGGAAGGCCTTAGCTATATGATAGGGAGATAGTTCACCATAGAAAGAAAAACACTTACTCTTTGTGCAAGGATGGACGAAAATTCATACTTTACCCTATGTCCCCAAGTGAGGTTATAAAAGATCAAAACATTTTGGTGGAGGAGGATAAAAAAGGAAAAGAACAAAAAGAGAGGGAACAGCGAGTGAGGGAAAAGCAAGAGCAAGAGAGGACAAAAGAAGAAAAAGAGAGGTTAGAGCTCCAAACACAAGTAAAAACGCGGGATGAGAGAGAACACACGAGGGAGTAAAGAGGTAAAAAAAAGAGTGCTAACTTAGGTATGGATAGGTGAAAACAACAAGAAGGAGGAAAAAAAGCGAAGTAAGGTAAGAGTGAAAATTTAGGCTGAGAAAAGAGGAAACAAGGCAGGAGTTGTGGAGCAAAAGCCTAAAATTTTACTTTAACATACGAACTCTTGTTTGAATTCTTATGCAGGAAAATCCATACAAGCAACAAGGTGCATCGATTCGAGGACTAATCATCTCAAAGAAGGGGCAAATGATAAGAATCTATCCATGCAAGAAGGCACATCTAAAGAATGGGGATGAAAAGTCAAGACCTGCTTCAAATCTCTACGGGAATATTCCAAATTCAAGAAGTTTCAAGAGGATTTTCAAGCCATCCAAGCATACAACCAAGAGCCAAAAAGTTTGTCAAGAGATGGGCATTGAATGGAGCTGTAAATGGGACACAAAAAGAACAACACTTTGGTGGAGAATGAAATTTTGGGAGAAGATTTGATAAATCTTCTCATAAAGGATTATAATGCTATTTTGGGCATGGATTGGCTATTTCAGCATCATGCTCTAGTTGACTATAGACATAAAGTAGTACGGTTCTATCAGCCTGGGAAACATATATTGGAATTTGTAGATGAGGCTGGAAGGAAAAGTAATGCTTTTCTATAGGGACTCAAGGCCCGGAAGATGATTAGGAAAGGGTGTACTGGATACTTAGATTATGTAATTAATAAGCCAGGAGACGTTAAGAAACCTGAAGATGTTCTTGTTGTGAATAAGTATTTAGATGTTTTTCCACTAGAATTGAAGGAGTTACCCCCAAAGAGAGAAGTAGAAGTTTATATTGATTTGGTGCCATCGGCAGAATCAATTTCAAGAACTTCTTATAAAATGGCACCTACCGAATTACAAGAGTTTAAGAAACAAGTACATGAATTATTGGAGTAAGGGTTCATTCGACCAAGTACTGCACTGTGGGGAGTACCTGTGTTGTTTGTTAAGAAGAAAGATAGGTCATTATGGATGTGTATAAATTATCGAGGGTTGAATGTAGTAACGAAAAAGAAAAAATATCCATTGCCCATGGTTGATAAATTGTTTAATCAGTTACAAGGAGCAGGGCGATACTCAAAGTTAGAATTTGAGGTAAGGATATTACCAGGTATGGAATCGGGAGGAGGATATACCAAAACTATATTTAACACACGATATGGACAGTTTGAGTTGGTAGTGATGTCCTTTGGTATTACTAAAGCCCTATTGTTTTCATGGACCTAATACACCAGACATTTTGGCCTTACCTAGATAGCTTTGTTGTTATATTCATAGATGATATCTCGATGTATTTTAAGAATCCTCAAGAGTATGAATAACATATTTAGAAAGTATTGGGAAGTTAAGAGAGGCCAAATTATATGTTGAATCCAGTAAGTGTGAGTTTTGGCTACAAGAAGTAGCATTCATGGGACATGTAATGTCCAAAGATGAGATTACAATAGATCCTGTGAATGTTGAAGCAATGATGAATTGGAAACGTCCCGAGACTCCAATTGAAATACGAAATTTTTTAGGATTAGCAGGATATTATTGGAGATTTATTAAGGGATTTTCTAAGATAGCTTCACATTTGATTCAACTCACCCAAAAGAAAGTTCTTCATGTTTGGACTTAGAAGTGTAAGAGAAATTTCCAGGAGCTGAAGAAAAGGTAATTTCTGCTCCTATTTTGCTATTGCTAATGATGGAGAAACTTTATGAAGTGAACATAGACGCATCAAGAAAGGATAGGGAGAAGTATTGGTGCAAAAGAAAAATGTGATAGCTTATATCTCTAGGAAACTAAAACCCCAAGAAGAGAATTACCCTACATATGACCTGGAGTTAGCCGTAATTATGTCTGCCCTTAAGAAGTGGAGACATTATTTGTATGGAGCTAAGTTTGAAATTTTCAACGATCATAGAAGTTTGAAGTGTGTTTTTACTTAGAAAGATTTGAATATGAGATAACAACAGCGGATGAAGTTTTTGGAAGAATTTTGGTGTCCAATTAAGTATCATCTTGGGAAAGCAAACACCGTAGAAGATGCCCTTAGTAGGAAGGCGAATTTATCAGCTTTTCGAATGTTACAAATCTTTGAATTGGTAACATTTATCGTAAACAGAGAAATAAGGTTGAGTAATATTTCTATTCAACCTGTTTTCTTACAATAATTGAAGGAAGAATAAGATAAGAATGAAGAGTTGCAAAGGTTATTGCAAAATAAGGTAAATAAAGGAGGAGATGAGTTTTGAAAGGATAATGATGGAATTATCTATTACCAAGATCGGTATTTTATCCCAGAACGATCAGCAATGAGGCAAGATATTTTAACAGGAGCACATTGGAGTAAGTATACCATCTATTCGGAAGCAGTAAAGATGTGTCATAACTTGAAATGGCATTATTGGTCGATTAGTATGAAGAAGGATATTTCAGATTTTGTAACTTGATGTTTAATTTATCAGCAAGTGAAAGTTGACCTGCAATGGCCTAGATGGTTACTACAACCGTTATCTACTCTATCATTGAAATGAGATGGACTTATTATAGATTTCATTACAGGATAACCCATGCCAGTAGGACAACAAAATACCATATAGGTGATAGTGGATCGACTACGTAAGTATGCTCATTTCATCCCCATTAACTAACAGAGTTCCCTAGAGAAGTTAAGGGAAATCTATATGGAGGAGGTAATCAAACTACATGAGTAATCTCTAGTATTGTGTCAGATCGAGATCCTAGACTTACCTCGGAGCTGAGTTAAACTGCAACAGAGATATGGGACAATATTAGAGTCCAATATAGCAGCATACCCATAAGCGGATGGATAGATTGAACGAGTGAATAGAGTTTTGGAATTCATGTTGAGAGCCTATGCTTTGGATTTTGGAACTAAGTGGATTGATAATTTAGTGTATGCAAAATTAGCATACACTAACAGTCATCAATCAACAATTGAATGGTCCCATTTGAATCTCTATATGAAGGGAAATGTAGGCTAGGACGAAGGAAGTATGAATAAGATGCCTTCAATCCTGAAAAGTTCGACAAGCTGTGGAGATGATCAAAATCAAGTGGGAGGCAGTCGGAGTAGATAGAATAGTTATGCGGATCAATATAAGAGAGATTTGAAATTTGCAGAAAGAGATCATGTATTCTTGAAGTTGTCTCCACAATGACAATTGGGAATTAAAAGGCCAAGAAATAGCTGGCACCTAGTTATAATGGACCATTCTCTATTGTCGAGAGGATTGGAAATGTGACTTATTGATTAGAGCTACCAATAGAACTTCAAAGTATTCCCGATGTATTCCATTTTGCCCAACTTCAAAAAATACGTAGCCAATCTCGCTCACATTTTAAATGAAGAGTCTATTAAGATGACTCCAATCTGAAAGTATAAGGAAAAGTGTATTTAGATCTTCGAGTATACTGTAAAGGGTGTGCGAAATAAAGAAAATTTCACTTGTAAGTATTGTGGAATCATCATCCAGTGCAAGATGCAACTTGGGAAATGGAAGAGAAGATGTTGAAAACTATCTAGAATTATTATAGGCACAAAACAATTTCAAGGACAAAATTTTTTGTAAGGAGGGGAGAATGTAATATCCCACATTTTTACCTTCGATTGGCTACTATTTGTAAGAGGATGAGAATTTGTATCAGTGGCCAGAACAAAAGATGACTAGTGTCACGAGACGAATATTTTGATATCATAATATCTTGTCGGGACCTGGATGTAATTATGGAATTTGGTCTACCTGTACCCTAAATCTTTGGAAGGTTCCTATTATTTAAAAAAGAATTTGAGGGTATGCTGCGAAGAGAAATGGACAAGTGCGATGAAACACACATTTTGGAGTAAATTATACTATCCGAGTCGCAGGGGGCATTTTCGTTATTTTGACTGCGCCCACGACTTTGACTGCAAATTTGACCAAATAGAGGAGGAATTGAAGAATTTGAGTATTGCCAATGGATTCAGTAGAATTTTTGACATTGAATGGTAAAGTAAAATATTTTTCCATTCTGGACTCGATTTTGGTCATTTCTGGGAAAAAAGAGAATCGCAATTAAAAACGGTGCGTGTGGTATTTTGTGATTGGTGGATGAAAAAAAGTGTTAAAATATCATTAAAGGAATGAAATATTTATGGGATTATGTAATTGGAAAAGCTTATTAAATAAGCTTAAGAAATAACAAGGAAATTGGTGGAAAATTGAGAAAATGACATGTGTAAAGTTAGCCACAATGTGTGACCAATTTGGCCACAATTTTGACCAGAAAATGGCTGTGGAAATGTTGTAAAAACAGCCAAATTTCGTGCAGTTATAAGGGAGGAAATAAAGAGAAAAGAAAATAAAATCAAACAAGAGAGAAAAAGCTAGTATGTGTTCTTGGTGTGCTAGGTGAAGTCTTAAGAGTTCTTGGAACAATATCACCTCAAATACAAGGTAAAACCCTACCTTGATTCAATTAAAGTTGTTATTAAGTGAATGATGATTATGTTTATGTAAATTTTAACATGAAAACATGAATTTTATGTCTTGATATTTGATCAAAGCTAGGGTTTGCGAACTTTTGTGTACGAACCTTGTATATGCTTGTATATGTGCCGGCTGCCTAAGGGCCTTTGAATGATGTTTTGTGAGAGAAAGAACTGAATAAATATGGTGGTTTGAAGGGCTGTTTCCAGTTGGGGAGATGATGATCAAAGTAGGGTAAAAATGGAATTTACTTGGTTGGAAAAAATAGATTATACTAGTTTTGATTAGAAAAGATGAATTTGTGTTCAATAAGTGTATCTCTTGTAAGCTATTGGAATCTGGAAATTACAGAATTATAGAGGATTTGATGGAAAATTGAATGAATTAATGGTTCCAAGATGCTAAAGACAAAAGGAGAACAAAGGAAAGAATGAATAGTGGATTTGAACGAAAACTACTAGGGCTGTTTTTGACCAGTAGTGTGTCAGGGGAACTATAACTCTAGAGAGAATGTATACATAATTAAAGTTAAGAATCTCACAGTTATTTTGGTATATCATAGATCCCAATTGGAGTTGTATGTTGAAAGTTATGCCCAAAACAAAATCATGTGTCAAAGTAGCAAAATATTAGAATTTTACTTAGAAAGTGGATGAACTTAAAGATGATTAATTGTGTAATTTTGAATAAAATAATTGGAAAATAAGAAGTGAATCCTATTTATATGAAGGGAGAAAGGATGTGGAAAAAGGAAAGTGAAAGAATCGATCAAACGACGAAAAAATGATGTGAACGAAAGTCGAATCTTTTCCATAACCATCGGCCCCGTCGGCTATTTTTTGGCCGAGCATGAATTGACCTAAAAACAATGTTTGGTGTATGTTTATCGATAAACAGCCAACAAAATATTGGAAACAGTAGCGACAGTGATTAAATGGCCATGAACGGAATGAGTTAATTAGGACACGAGGTGAGTCCCTTAGATTTCTAAAACCCTCTTGAAAGCTAGTGTGCCTTGTTTTTTCATGAAATGCTACATTTTATTAGAAATCCCTGAATATGTTTAAGGTTTATCTGGACAAGATTTCTTTTATGCCATTTTGGACTTGAATGAACTTTATGATTGGCTTGGAAACCTTAATGGACGAGTAAAGCATGAATTTTGTGAATTTAGTCCTTTTTTGGATTAAATACTTGGAATTTTTGAAAAATGGTAAATTTTGGAATCAATTATTCATAAATTGACTGGAATGCCCTTATTAGAACATTTTATGGAAATGTGTTTGGAAACTTTGAATTTAATCTTCTTTTGGGATTAGAATTCTGGATTTCTTGAAATGAGTTCTTTTTGGAATCTAGTATTTAGAAAATGATCCAAATGTTATTATTGGAATGTTTTATGAAAACTTTTGGAATCAGGTGTTTAGTAAATGACCGAAATATCCTTATTGGAACTCTTGTGAACATTTTGAAATCGGGTATGGGTAAAATGACCCGAATGCCTTTGAAAATGACTTTTGTGATCAAATACGTGGAGAAATGACTTGAATACTCCTGAAAACTTATTTTGATGTATGAAAAGAACTCTTTACCCCGTTTGACATGATTTTGAAAAATGACCTATCGTAAAGAGATTGATTTTTGATCCCTAAAATTGTTTTATTGACCTGATGTGCCTATAGAATGAATTGATCGGCCCTGTGGAGCCTATGTGAATGATGATCTGACTTGTGAGTCTATGGGATCAAATTCTGAAAAGTGTTATTTGCCCCAAAAATGTTTTGATTGAAAATTGTACGGGATCAAATGACCCTCTAGCCTAATCAGTCCGAAGGGGTTGGTTATGGAGATATTGAGTACTCAACAAGGACTCTGATCTTTGTACTAGCCTACGTTAGAGTTAGACAGTGCTAATAACCTGGCATAGTTCTAAGGATTGTCTTGCTCTAAAAGGGGTGATAGTTGTTAGTGTTGTGCCCTAGAGGTAATCACTTGTACATTGTATATGACACATTTTATTTTAATAAAAGGCATTATTTATCTTACAGTTTTTTTTGATTACTTTAAGTAATATAACTGTTCGATAAAGTCCCTAGTACAACACTGTGTTAAAGAAATTATAATAGAGATCATAATATGAGATTCCTACTACACTGGATGGTGCTAGTACTTAAATAGTCCTTAGTCATAGTATTAATGAGACAGGACATCGTTAATATGTTAAGACTAGTATATGTTAGACTTCCAGATTTGATCAGGCGGTAGTTCTCATAACCGTGAGTATTGAGATACTCAAAGTTAACACATGGATCCTTGTTAATGGAACAAGTTCATTGGATGACCTAACTTTGAGATAATCATATGGATTACTATTTAGTGCCAGTGATATAATCTCAATATAGCAAACGTGCAAGTATCCTTAGACTTGAGATCTCCAAAGTACTTTGTTTGCTGAGCTTTATACTTTGATTCCAATCTCCGGAGCTCGATCGAGGGCCGCCTATGGGATGGATATTGGGTACATTGTGAGGTAAACGAAAGTAGTTGAGAGGGTCAATAAAGGATTCACCACTCCTAATAGTAGGGGCGAATATCTCACGGCCACTTGTAGGAATTACTACTCGAAAGTCCTTGGCCAAGGCGATTGTGTATTGGAAATAGTTCCAATTGATACACTTCTAGAGTAGTGGGTTCCTGGTACAAGTACCATTGTATTCGGGCCAGAATTAATTCTGGAGGGAGTTGGCACTAATTCCGTACTCCAAACCGAATGAGATATTGTATGGTGAAAAGAGTTAATTGCAATGAAGTTTGTTATTGAAGGGTTCATGTCAAGCCACTTGACTTCTTGGACTCTTGGGTGGTCGTGATGTGTTGCTAGATACCGCTCATAATCTGGGAATATGGGTTTATTAATTGATAAATTAATAAACCAATCCTGATTAGAATTAATAGGATTAATTCTAATTAATTATGGATTATTAATCTCAAAGACATTTAGATTAATTCATGTTCACTACCAATTGACTGGGAAACCTAATAGGTCACACACAATAGAATATTATATGCTCAAGGTGTTATTTGATAACATTGTGGGGTTAATTGAGAGAAAGAGAAGTTGTTGTGGACAAATAATAATTAGTTATAATTTGTGATCTAAGTTGTAATTGTGAGAACTTGATGTTTCCAATTACAATTAGGGAATTCTAATAGGATTAGAATTCTCAGTTTTAGCAGGGTTTTAGGTATATATATATGATATAACCGAAAACCCTAGCTGATGTTGAGTCACACAAAATCCAGCCAAAAATAGCTGAACAACACACGATTCTCTCTCTTTTGTTCTCTCTTTCTCGTTTTTCTTCTTGAAAGAGAAACCCTAGCCGCCATTAATTTTTTCTAGCACATAAATTTTGGTGCTTAAATTATTAAATATAAATTCATCACTTAGCCAAGTTTTAATTAAAACATTAATCCAAAATACACATACAAACAAATATACCCATTGTATAGTATAGGGAATAGCAAGTATCAAATCTACGAGAACATAGGTTCGCACTTTACTTTACCCAAATCTTTATTGTTTAGCCTATAAAATAAAGGAACAGAAGTAAATAACCTACTAATCTAATATACTGGAGAAAATCAAGTCACACAAGAAAAGTCACAAGTATAATGAAGGAGTGAGAATAAGGAGAAAATATATGTAAATAGATAGAAATTATTGACTACACATAATAGGGGCAAAAATTATCACTATTTTTCTAGTTATTTGAGGTTATTTTGAGATACATTTGTTGTAATAAATAGTCATATTCCTTCTTACTTGACATTTTTCTTATAAAAAGTGTTATTGACAAATTTTTACAGATTTGAGTTAATTCTGAGCAAAACTGGAGAATTTCTAGACCACACCTGGCACCAGGTTTGGCATGTGGACTAGGCACCAGGTTCATTCTAGTCTGATCAAAGAAAATTAGGGTAAAATTGAGGAAAAAAATAGAACACACTTGGCGCCAAGTGGGTCAAAGGGATCCGGCACCAGGTCCACTTTGGAGTACTAAAATCCTATGCATGAATTTAGTATTTTTCCAAAAATTTCAGTATTTTCCAATTCCTACACTACCAAGACTCCTTAAGCAACGAATTTGGCATCAAAGAAGCCTATAAAACCAAGAGAAAACACAAGGGATGGAAGGTAAATCCAAGAGCAAAATTCCCAATCACTCAAAGAAAGAGAAATTCACCATTCAAAGAGAGATGTTCAAGAGAGTCTTCAAAGGAAAAGAAGGAGGATTGTCTATAAGTGCTTTCTTTTACCTTTATTTTCTTGTTCTTAAAAAATGATGTATTCAATGTTTTATTTGTAATTGGACATTATTTTGCGATTCATTATTTTGTATTAATTTAGTTATTTGTCAATTCTTTATCATCTTTGGTATTTGATTACTTGTTACCATTGGTTATTGATGCGAGTTCTTTTAATTGACTTGGGAAATGACGTTAGGAGTTTATGCATTGATTTCATATTTGTCAAATCATAATGGACTTAGGAAACGAAGTTAAGATTAAAGGACTAAAATGATCAAAGATTAGTTGATTTCACCTCGAGCAAAAGGTCATTAGCTAATTTCATGTTAATGAGGAAATGAGTTTAATACATGTTTTGGTTATGTTAGTTTGATTAGAAAATCTGCTAATTTAATCAAAAGATAGTGATTCCATGGATTGGGAAAGAAGTGGAGTCTCTCTAAGTAGATTCATGAATTGGAAAATGATTGAATTTTACTTTATATTCCTTCATGATGCTAAGATGATGATTACTTGGGATAATTACTGTAGGATTCATTATCATAATTTTTTGGATAATTGTCTAAATTGCATATTCTTACATCATTGAGTAGTATATATTTCTTTATTTTTCTATTTACTATTTTTCACTTTATTGGATCGGTTAAACAATGAATAAAAAGTGACTAGAGTGTTCTTGTTCATTTGAGGATTGATACTCATTAATTCCTTATATTATGCTTGCGATGAGTATGCTTGCTCGTATGTGTATTTTGGGATTAATATTTTAATTAAAACTTAACTAATGGATGGATTCAAAGTTGATGATATTTATACACTCAAAATTTACACATTAAGTTTTTTGGCACCATCGTCGGGGTACAATATCATGAAAGCTTGGACTTTGTTGATTTAACCATGTTTATATGTTTATATGTCTATATGTAAATATGTGATTAGGTATATATGTTCCTTGTATGAATAGGTGCCATATTTTGTTTTCTTTTATTCGTGTACTTTAATGTCCTTATATGCTATAGTTTTTCTAACTTAATGTGTGTATATGTACTAACCGTCTAACGTGTAATTTCAATAATCTCACTATCTTTTGTTTTCTGTAGACCTGGCCTGTAGTGTATGACCTAGCGATCCAAAGCCGACATAGTAGATCTTGATCCTGAGATCGAGAGAACCCTGACTAAGGTTCGAAAGGTTGTAAGCGAAAGGTTAAGAAAAGACATGGAGGTAAATTAACCCAACAATAGTGGTAATAGTGGAACTAACAGGCGAACTGTAGATAAATTTGTGAAAGCCGCAATCTCAAGGATAGGCTCGAACATTACGAGACCTAGGATAGAGGCTAACAACTTTGAAATAAAGCTCAACATAATCCAAGTAATCCAAAACAAGGTACAATTTGATAGGCTACCTGAGAAGGATCCCAATGCCCACAATGTGAGCTTTTTAGAGATCTGTGACACTTTTAAAATGAACGGGATTTCTGAGGATGCCGTCAAACTAAGGCTTTTTCCCTTTTCTTTGAGAGATAGAGTGAAATCTTGGTTAAAATCTTTGCCAATCGGATCCATTACTATTTGAAATTTTTTAGTTGAAAAATTTTTAGTAAAATATTTTCTTCCAACAAGAACATCCAAGCTTAGGACTGAGTCTGAAAACCTTTATGAGTGTTGGGAGAGGTTTAAGGATGTAACACCCCAACTAAAGGTAATAGCGGAAGCATATCAACACCAGGTGTCGACCTGTCCAGTTACTCAGATAAGGGGTCTTTATAACGAAAAATCTAACAGAGTATTATCCAAAATGGAAACGTCCGGACCTATTCTACTGTCACTATAGCATCGTCCTCTATCCGTAGGTCCTTCCAACTTCAGATCCTACAAAAAGGTAAGATAAAAGACACGTGTGAGTGAAAAATCACTCAGTGAGTCCTGTGTGTGCTAATGTTTTATTAAATAAGTAGAGTACACAAAACTTTTATGAAATAACATATCATTTGTTCATTAGAAATGAATCCAAAACTCTTTAATGGAGAGTGTATTCAGAACTCAATAATTTTTTGGAAAACGGTGTTTCAACTTTCAAATCATTGCCCCATTTTTTTTCAATCACAGACACTTCTCCAATAGAAGGTCGGCCTATATGCAAGTCCCGTAGTCCTTGCCTTTGGCTACACGGTCTCTTGTGCCAGGGACTGTGCCTTACAGTACATCACCCGTGTCATGCTGAAACGGTGAGTAATGTACAAATGTACCTCACTTTGCACTTAGGGATCTTTTAATTGCCACCATAAGCCAGGGGTCCCAATACTGACGTCAATCACCATCAAGGTGGCAAGGGATTGAACACATCGAGTGTACCCGCCCGATATCATGTGAACAATCCACCATCATAATCAATAGGCAATTGCCAGGCTCTAAACGGCTAGCCGGGATGACTCATCTCAATGTCCTGTCACCCTGTTTAGAGTAAGACAATCCACAGAACCGATCAAGTTACTTGGGGTTGTCTATCTCTAACAAAGGCTAGTACAAAGATTAAAGTCCTTGCTGAGTACTCAATGTCACCAATACTAACCCCGTCTGGCTGATCAGGCCAAAGGGTTATCTGATATCACAGAATTTTCATATTAAAACAGTTTTTTGGGGCAAAACAACATTTTTCCAAAATCATGATGAAACCAGATAAAGGATCCAATTTACACATCAAAACGTGTTTCTAAGAGTAACCGGGTTGTTTTCCCCGTACTCAATCACAAAAATCATTTCCAAGAGTATTTAGGTCATTTTATAGATACCCGATTTCCAAAAGATTTTCCGAAGGTATTCGAGTAATTTTACCCTTACCTGATTTGAGAAATATTCATAAGAGTTCCAATAAGGATATTTCGGTCATTTACCGAATACCCGAGCTCTAAAGGTTTTCATAAAATATTCCAATAAGAACATTTGGAACATTTTCCAAATACCCGATTCCAAAAAGGAACTCATTTAAAGAAATCCATAATTCTAATCCTAAAAGAGGATTAAATTCAATGTTTCCAAACATATTTCTATAAAATGTTCCAAACGGTAAATAATATAGCATTTCATGGAAAAACAATGCACATTAACTTTAAAAGAGTTTTAGAAATCCAAGGGACTCACCTCGTGTCCTAAGCAATCATTTCCGTTCATGGCCGTTTAACCTTCGTTTCTATCGTTTTCGATGTTCTGTTGATCGTCTATCACTAAACCTTCATCAAACATCATTTTCGGATCAATTTGTGTTTGGCCAAAAAATAGCCGATGGGTAGCCGACATCCGGCCGACGTGCCCGAAGGTTAGCCGACGTTCAACCGTCGTTTAGCCGATGGGGCTGACGGTTAGCCAATGAGGCCGATGGTTAGCCGTCAGTTAAGGAAAACGTTTAACTTTCGTTCACATCGTTTTTTCGTCGTTTGATCAATTCTTTCGTTTTCCTTTTTCCAAATCCTTCCTCCCTTCATAAACAAGGGATTCACTTCATGTTTCCCCAATTAATTTATCCAAAATCACATAAGTAGTCACCCTTAAGTCCATTCATTTTCGGACTACTTTCTAGAATTTCACTAGTTTGACACAACATTTTGTTTTACACACAACTTTCAATTTACAGCTCCGATTTGGCTCCATGATATACCAAAATGACCATAAGACTCTTAAATTTAATTTAGTATAGGCTGTTTTTAGATTTCTAGTTCCAGTATTACGGTACTGGGCAAAAACAGCCTCAGTAGTTTTGACTTAGTTTCACTATTCATTCTTTCCTTAACATTCTGCAATTTTCCAGTTTGACACCCTAACTTGTTTTGCCCATAACTTTTAATCCACAAATCCAAATGATGTCAAACCAATTGTAAACTATCCTTAAGACATTCCTTTACAAGTTCCAATTCATGGAGTACCAATTCTGTTGTCCATTTTGTTCAGTCTTGAACACAAAGATCCAGTAGTAAAATCCAGTTACTGATTTGGCACCTTTTACTATTTTCACCATAACTTTTGGTCCGTAAATCCGATTAACCTCGAACTTGTTCTAAAATGTCTCTATGATCCTTAGCTACAAGGATATATGACTTATTTGTTCAAATCCAGAAACTTTACAGATTTACTGACCATAAAACCTCCCAGAATTTTCTGCACACAAGGACAGCTTTTACACAACTTCACCTAACTAGTTTCCATAATTCACACATAAACTTCTCACAATATATATACCAAAATGATCTCCATGCTTTATATAATAACTTTACTTCAAGTAAGGTAGATCTTTACCTTTTCTTTGCTTCGTTTGGAGGCTGAACAGTCCAAGCATCTTCTTGCTTTTCTCTCTCTCTTTCTCTCCTCTCTATTTCCGGTTTCTCTCTCTCTTTCTTCTCTATTTCCTTTTCTTTTCTCTTCTCTCTTTTCTCTCTTGTTTGCTCCGAAATTCTGGCTATCTAAAGCCATTTTAGTTGGCCTTCATGGCCTATATATAGAGAAATATGGTCTTTAAGTCAAAGGTTCATTAAATGGTCTCAAACATTTGGAAGCTCTTGATTGGTCCACCTCGCTACTTAGGTGTCATTTAGAATATTCAAGAATTCTATGGTGATTTGGCAACTCTAGAAGCCCTTAGATCTTTATAGAATTCAAAAGTAAATTGTGGAATATCCTAGAAGGTCTTGGAATTATGTAGAACCTACAAGAGTATTGGAGAATCTTGTAGAAATCCCTAGGATTCTCAAGAACCATTAGATATTTTCTAATCTTGCATGGCCATGCATAATCAACCATGGTTAACTTGCTCAAATCAAGATCAGCTTAATTAAGCTTGGTCAAATGAAGTCAAAAGGCAGTCCAACTTGGTCAAGATTGTCATGCTTATGCGCCATCCTTATTTATTTCTTGTGGGCCCTCTAAATTATCTCAACTTATCACAACCAATCAAATAGAAGCACTTGACCTCATTAACCAATCACTAAATGACACTTATTTTCATCCACCAATCATAAGAAGCCACACATCCCATTTCCAACAGCAATTTCTATTTTCTTCAAAAATGACCAAAATCGGGTCTGTAATGGAAAAATATTTTATTTCACTATCTAACTCCAAAAATTTCACAGAATCCATTGGTAACACTTAAATTCTTCAATTCCCTCTCTACTTGGTCAAATTCGATGTCAAAGTCATGAACGCGGTCAAAATGACGAAAATGCCCTCGATACCCCGTGTAGCACAATTCACACCAAAACGTGCATCTCATTGCACTGATCAATTTCTCTTTCTAGAGTACTCTAAAATTATTATTTTATTAATTTTAATAGCTTTCCAAAAATTTAGGGTACAGGTAGAACAAATTCAATAATTACATCCAGGTCCCGACAAAACTTTATTTTACCGAAGTATTCGTCTTATTATACCGATCAACTTTTGTTCTGGCCATTGATATAAATTCTCATCCCATTACAGGTAGTAGCAAATCAGAAGTAAAAAGGTGGGGTGTTACAAAGGAGATGCTTAGAAAGTGTCGTCATCATTAGTTTGAGTTGGGTGTGCAAAAGCAAATCTTTCACAGTGGTTTGAGCTTTCCTACTAAACAATTAGTTGATGGACCTGCTGGAGGCTCCATTATATCTAAGATCCTGGAAGAGGTATTTGATTTAATTGAAAATTTGGCCAAAAATAACAATGCTTGGGGTAGTTCACGGTCAAAAGCACATGTCAATGGAGTACAAAAAGTGGATGCAATAGTAGCTTTAGAGGCAAAGGTGGAAGCATTAATGCAAAAGATAGATCAATTGGTAATGTCTCATTCCCAAGAATAGGTAATGAATGTGAGTTATGATTTTTGTGGGGAAGGGCATCCAAACCATGAGTGCTAAAATATGGGATCATCACAAGAGTTGTTAGAGCAAGCTGTGTTTGTGGGCAACGAACGACAAGGTATTTATACATATGGCATCACTTACAACCTGAGTTGGAGGAACCATTCTAATTTTTTGTGAAATAACCAAAACAAACCTAGGCAAGCATTTTCTATTTTTAGGACTTGAAGGACTCAACTGCCCTTACCTTATCATGCCCCAACGGCTAAACCATCTTTGGAAGAGTTTGTTAACCAGTTTATAAGTGGTACAGATACACGAATCCATGGAGTAGATACGACCACGAGAAATTTAGAGGCATCCATGCAAAACATTAAGCATCAGATTGGACAACTTGATAAACTCCTTGGAGATCGTCAAACGGGATCACTTCGAGGTAATATAAAGACTAATCCATGTGACCAAGACCTTGAAAAAAGATTATTTTTACGGCTTTAAGCTTGGGGACATCTATTTAATTTTTATGTGTTTTCATTCCTTTTGTTGTCATTTTAATTTTTTTGAATGAATTATCTTTGTGATTTTGTGTTTTTATTATTATTTGTGTTAGTTAATTAATTTTAAAAAAAATGCATTTTGGTTAGCCAGAACTGACCTGGCACGGGCCAGCACAGCCCGAGCGCAACACGGAGGCAAAATAGGCCCAGCGCCAGTCCCAGTCCACGGGCACGGCGCTAGGCCCGATCGGCCATAAGATATCCCATAGTCATTTCTTGGCTATTTTTTCAAAACACTCTTATCTCCCTCATTTTTTCTCTCAACCCATCATCGGGTTCAATTTTAAAATGCCACCGGTCACTTTCTAAACCTCCAAAATACCTTCCAAACACAAAATCTTCACTATGTTCTTGAATTTTAGATTAAAACTAGAAAAAATCCAATCTTTTCTTCCAAAACCCATTTTTCAATCCTTCCATTTGGTGCACAATTTCTTCAATCTTTTTGCATAGGATCATTACCCATACATTAGAGATCATTGTGGTATGATTTTTCTATTCTTTCTACGATTCAATTTTTCATATTAATTTATGGGCATTTTTTTAATGGATTTTTCGCAAAAAATTCTTGTATATTTTTGGTTGAATGGATTAAATGCTAATGTTGCTTCCTTTGAGGCATAGTTAGCATAGGAATATAGTTGATAGTGATATTTGATTGATGCCATTTATGATTTGCATATTTTGGAAGCTATTGAGCATGCCTACTTTAGGTATAATTTTAAGTTGGCTAGCTATATGACAATTGTTATTCATGTCTAAGTTAGCATTAGGATAATGAGCTTTACGTTATTAATTTGTGGCTATTAAGTATTATGATTTGACCATGACTATGATTTGACCATGACTATTGATATTATGTTTGGAATTGGACCATGGCTATATTTCTTGCAGGTTGGTTGGAGGAGATTGTGTTGCATTTTGTTGGCTATCTTGTGGTATTTTGTGTTGAGGTAGTGGATATGTTGAATGCTATGGTAATAGTAAGACTATTGAGGGTTGTGTTTTCATGTGGTGTAAAGAGTGATTTCTGATGGTGTCCTATGTTCTTTTATCCTACCTTTATTTATCATCACATCATATCTAGGAGACCTAGGGGACTGGTACCTGGGGCTAAGAGAGCTCGAGATGCATCTTCATCTACACATTCTTTCCAGCCTTTATCTACCCAACCTATCCAATTCTATGACCACACTTGTCAAATTTGGTATCAAAATCACCAACATAACAACATCATAGTAGAAAAGTGGTATAAGTCTTCCTTAGATAATTCCTTAGAGCATTCTACTATGTTTAGGCGACTGGGGTAGGAGCCTATTCTTAGATTGGACGGTGCTTATCATCTTGTGAGAGTACGAGAGTTCTATGCTAATATGAGAGACAAGAAGAAAAACAGCCTCCAGGTTATTTCTACTATAGTAAAAGGGGTTCCCATTGAGTTTGAGAAGGATGGACTAGCCAGATTTTTGGGAGTACTTAATAAGGGGCAATGGATAGCTACAGACCATAATAACCAAAAAGCCATTTCTGAGCCTACTTGAGATGTGAGTGCTATGAGGGCAAGTTTGAACGTGTGGAGAAAAGGGCAAATAGGTCAAAATCATTACTACTCTAATAATAACCTTGAGGCTCAATTGCATGCCATAGTCTATATCTTTACTTTCAATATTTACCCTAAAGCTATTGGATTTAATAAGTCTAGTGTCCTTGATATGTACATTATGGATAAGATGAGAAGGAGTGAGCTTATTCCTCTTGATCCTATTATTATTCAGTCCATGCAAGAGATTGTTTGCTTTGGCATATCAACTAAATCCCTCAAATTCCCATTGGTTATTATGTGTATCCTAAGAGATTTTGGAATATGATTCAATAGAGAGCTTAGTAAACCTACTACTGACCACGACCTCGTGATTGAGCACACTTTAGTTTACTGTGGTTATAGCTATGATGAGAGGAAAAGATGATGGAAGAAGCCCTTTAAGGTATAGCATCCTAAGATGGTAGAGCTTCCCCCTAATAAGGAGGAGGAGGAGGAAGAGCAGCCTACTAGACCTCCCACCTATGCCATTAGTTCTCATTCTCGTACTGATTTTAAGGCACAGGTGGAGGCTCAATTGGAAAGCCAAATGGCTATCCTTTTTTAGCTCCGAGACTCCATTGCGAACCTCCATCGATGCCAAGAGGTCCAAGATTAGTAGTTGGCAACTTTGATCCAACAATCTACGGGAGCATCTTCGAGTCGTGCAACTGACAATCTTGATGAGGATGATGATGAAGACCCTTGACTTACTCTCTGCACTTGTATTTTATTTTATTTTCTAACATTTTCTATTTTTTTGTTTTAAATTTTAATGTCCTTTCCTTGCATTTAGTTATCTTTTCTTTTACTTTATTTCTCTTTCTCTTTGTAGATTTATGTTTTCTTATTTTTGTTTCTATTGAAGTTAGGTACTCTTGTGACTTTTCTAATGACTACTACTTGTAGTGGATTCAAACATATTGGACCTAGTATGTAATAGAAGTACTTTCTTCTCTTCATTCTTCATTTGTATTGATTTTGGTCTTCTTGGCTTTGCTTTTTTTGTTATATCTTTGGCTATTGAGAATAATGTCTAGTTTAAGTGTGGGAGGAGAATGGTATTGAAGAAATACTTTCCATATAATTTTTATGTGACATTTTGCGAAATTTTTTTACAGTTGTCATTGTTTAAGCAAGGATGTAATACTTTTTCTTACCTAGATATGAATTTTTGTCATTCATTTGGTGGCTTTTTATGAAATTGGTTTATTGGATAGAATATTTTCAAGACTTGAGAATTTGATTAATCTTGTTTATGCATTGGTGTTTGAATAGTATTTTACTCATCTAGTTAGAATATGGAAGATATGATAAATATGGGAAAAGTTTATTGGCTAACACTTATATTATGGGTTTAAACTTTGCTTAGCTTGGTGTTGTGATGAGGAATATGAGTTGATAAAAGATCTTTAAGTGGAAAAATTGTGGAAAATTCGTTTGTGAGTTGAAAATTGAGAAAATGAGTTGTTGTTTCCTTTTTGAAGACAAAAAGGTATTGATTTTGCTTGATTATGGGGGCCAATATGGATAGTGAAGAGAAATCCACTTCTTGAGGCTGTGAAATTGCCAAAAGCAAAAAAGAGGAAAAATATTTAAAAAATGATGATTGATGACTAAAAGAGGGCTAATACAGTTTGTGAAGAGAAATTCATGCGCTTGAGGCTATCAATTCCTTAAGTCATTGAAGAAAAAATAAAGAGAAAAAAAAAAGAGTGCTTGCCTTATATCATGACTTGAGTTGTGCAATTTTTGGATTTATAATGCTTGAGTTGGTAGATAGCTTGACTTGCATGATTCATGTTATTTATGTTTTTAACTTGAAGGGTGAAATAATTTTCTTTGACTAAGGTATAAACTTGATTAATTTAACTTCAAGAGTTTTGTGATGTCGTGCCAAATGTTTCAAGGTTTGAAATATTTTCAAAGGGTTTGATGAATAGCAAGAGTCTTATCTAAAGTTTGAAGGGAAGTTATAATCCTTTCTATGTTTTAAAAAATTGTTGGAATAAGAAAAAACTTATGTTTTCTTGATGATTTTCTTGGCTTAAGTATTTTGTTTGAGGACAAGTAAAAGTTCAAGTGTGTAGGTATATGATAAGGGCTAAAATTATCACTATTTTTCTAGTTATTTGAGGTTGTTTTGATATACTTTTGTTGTAATAACTAGACATATTCCTTCTTATTTGACACTTTGCTTGTAAAATGTGTTATTGATAAATTTATGCAGATTCCCGTAAATTTCAAGCAAAACTGGAGAATTTCTAGACCACACCTAGCATCCAGTCTGGCAAGTGGACCAGGCGCCAAGTTCATTCTGGTCCAGCCAGAGAAAAATAGGGTAAAACTGAGGAAAAAAACAGAACGTACCTGGTGCCAGGTAGGTCAAAGGGTCCCGGCGCCAGGTCCACTCTAGAGCATGAAAATGTTGTGCATGAATTTAGTAATTTTCTATAGATTTTGGTATTTTCCAATTTGAACTTGGCCAACACTCCTTAAGCAATGAATTTGGCATCAATGAAGCCAATAAAACCAAGAGAAAACACAGGAGATGGAAGGTAAATCTAAGAGAGTCTTCAAAGGAGAAGAATGAGACTTGTATATAAGTGCTTTCTTTTACCTTTGTTTTCTTGTTCTTAAACAATGATGTATTCAATATTTTATTTGTAATTTAACATTATTTTGGGATTCAAGGTTTTGTGTTAATTTAGTTATTTGATCAATTCTTTACCATCTTTTGTATTTGATTACTTGTTAGCATTGGTTATTGATGCGAGTTCTTCTAATTGACTTGGGAAATAATGTTAAGAGGTTATTGCATTGATTTTTTATTTGTCAAATCTTAATGGACTTGGGAAACGAAGTTAAGATTAAAAGACTAAGGTGATCAAATATTAGTTGATTTCACCCCTAGCAAAGGGTCATTAGCTAATTTCATGTTTATGAGGAATTGAGTTTATGCATGTTTTGGTTATGTTGGTTAGATTGAGAAATATGCTAATTTAATCAAAAGATATTGATTCTATGGATTGGGAGAGTAGTGGAGTCTATCTAAGTAGATTCATGACTTGGGAAGCGAATTTTACTTTATATTCCTTTATGATACTAAAATGATGATTACTTGAGATAATCGCTAGAGGATTCATTATCATGATTTCTAGGATAATTGTCTAAATTGCATATTCTTACATCCTTGTGTTGTATATATTTTTTTATTTTTCTATTTACTATTTTCTCACTTTATTGGGTTGATTAAATAATGAATTAAAAGTGACTGGTGTGTACTTATTCCTTTGAGTATCGATACTTGTTAATTCCCTATTCTATGCTTGCGATGAGTATTCTTGCTCGTATGTGTATTTTGGGATTAATGTTTTAATTAAAACTTAACTAAGGGATAGATTTAAATTTGATGATTTTTATACACTCAAAATTTACGCATCAAGTTTTTGGCACTGTTGCCGAGGAACAATATCATGAAAGCTTGGATTTTGTTCATTTAATCATGTTTTTATGTTTATATGTCTATATGTAAATATGTAATTAGGTATACATGTTCTATGTATGAATAGGTTCCAAAATTTGTTTTCTTGTATTCATGTACTTTAATGTCCCTACATGTTGCAGTTTTTCTAACTTAATGTGTGAATATGTGCTAACTGTCTGACGTGTAATTTCTATAATCTCAATATCTTCTATTTTATAAAGACCTCGCCCTTAGTGTATGACCCGATGATCCAAAGACGACATACTAGATCTTGACCCTGAGATCAAGAGAACCATCACCAAGGTTCGAAAGGTTGTACATGAAAGGGTAAGAAAAGACATAGAGGTAAATTAACCCAATAATTGTGGTAATAGTGGAACTAACAGGTGGACTATAGATGACTTTGTGAAACCCGTAATCTCGAGTACGGGCTCGAGCAATACAAGACCTAGGATAGAGGCTAACAACTTTGAGATACAGCTCAACATAATCCAAATGATCCAAAACACGATAAAATTTGATGGGCTTCCTGAGGAGGATCCCAATGCCCACCTTGCGAGCTTTTTAGAAATCTATGACACTTTTAAAATGAATGGTGTTTTTGAGGATGCCATCAAACTAAGGCTTTTCCCCTTTTCTTTGGGAGATAGAGCAAAATCTATGTTAAAATATTTGCCAACCAGATCCATTACTACTTGGAATATTTTAGCTGAAAAATTTTTGGCAAAATATTTTCCTCCAGCTTGAACATCCAAGCTTATGACTGATATTTTTTCCTTCCAACAATTAGTGTCTAAAAACCTTTATGAGTGTTGGAAGAGGCTTAAGGAGATGATTAGAAAGAGTCATCATTATGGGTTTGAGTTGGGTATGCAAATGCAAATCTTTCACGGTAGTTTGAGCTTTCCTACTAGATAATTAATTGATGCATCTGCGGATGCTCTCTTAATTCTAAGACCTTAGAAGAAGTATTTTATTTAATTGAAAATTTGGCCACAAATAACTATGTTTGGGTAGTTCACGATCAGGAGCTCATGTCCATGGAGTATACAAGATGGATGTAATGGTAGCTTGTGAGGCAAAAGTGGAAGCACTAACTCAAAATATGGATCGATTGGTAGTGTCTCATTCCTAAGGACAAGTAATGAATGTGAGTTGTAATTTTTGTAGGGAAGGACATCCAAACCATGAGTGCTAAAATATGATATCTACACAAGAGTAGTTAGACCAAGCTATGTTTATGGGCAATGGACGGCAAGGCAATAATCCCTATAGCACCACTTACAACCTAGGTTAGAGGAATCATCTTAACTTTTTGTGGAATAACCCAAACCAACCTTGGCAAGCTTCTTCTAATTTTGGGACTCAACCGCCCTTGCCTTATAATGCCCTACTGGCTAAGCCATCATTGGAGGAGTTTTTTAACCAGTTGGTAAGTTGTACGGAGGCACGGTTCCAAGGAGTAGATGCGACCACAAGAAATTTGGTGGCATCCATGCGAAACCTTGAGAATCAGATTGGATAACTTGCCAAACTCCTTAGAGATCATCATGCGGGATCACTTCTAGGTAATATAGAGACTAATCCGCATGACCAAGACAGTGGAAAAAGATGATTTTTATTGCTTTGAGCTTGTGGACATCTCTTGAATTTTATTGTGTTTTAATTCCTTTTGTTTGTCTTTTTAATTTCTTTGAATGAATTCTCTTTGTCATTTCATGTTTTAATTATTGTTTGTGTTCAATTAATTAATTTAAAAAAACAAATGCATTTTGGTTGGCCGAAGTTGACTTGGCGCCGGGCCAGCACAACCTGACAGCAACGCAGTGGCATAGTAAGCCGACGCCAATCCCAGTCCACGAGCCTGGCGCTAGGCTCGATCGGCCGCAAGACAACCCACGTGCTAGTGTTGTGCCCTAGAGGCAAACCCTTATACTTTGTATATGACACATTTGTTTTATAATACAAGGCATTATTTATCTTTCAGTCTGTTTTCTTTACTTTCGTGTAAAATGAACTGTTAGATAAAGTCCCTAGTATAACACTGTGTTAAGAAAATCATGATAGAGATTATGATGTAAGATTCCTACTATACTGTATAGTGTTAATACTTAAATAATCATTAGTCATTGTATTAATGAGGCAGAACATTATTAATGCGTTAAGACTAGCACGTGTTAGACTTCCTAATCTGATAAGGCGGTGACTCTCACATCCGTGAGTATTATGATACTTAAAGGTAACACGTGGATTCTTGTTAATAGAACAAGTACATTGGATGACCTGACTATGAGATAATCACATGGATAACTATGTAGTGCTAGTGATAGAATCTCGTTATGGCGAACATGCATATGAAACCCCACCTAAAGTCAACCTTAGAGTAAAGGGGGTCAGAATGCATATCATATTATTCTGCATAAAAATATACTTTTTGAATGGTTTTATGTGCTTTAGAATTGTGACTTATAGGTTAATTGGCTTATTTATGCTTATTGGGTAGGAAGGGTAAAAAGGTAATTTTGCTTGAGGTCAAAATAGGAAGATAGCTTGAGGCTTAGATAAAAAGAATATTTAGGTGAGAAAATAAGAATAAGAGTTGTTGTGGTTAAGTGGTTAGAGCTTTGTGAATTAATCTCTAAGGTCATAAGTTCAAATCCCATAACTTAAGTTTTATTCATGATTATCTTAGCTATGTTTGAATTTTTGTTTTTCTTACATTCCTTAAAGATAGGAATATTGTCTTAAGGGAGACATGAAGATAATGTTTTGATCATATGATCATGTCCTAAAAAATAATTCTAGAGGAATTCTTGTCCCTTCATTATCTCTAGCCTTGTCCTAACCTCTTCATAATTTAAATTATCCAAAATCCAATAAATCTCTTCTTTTAATTCCAAAAATTCTGTGATAATTCTTTGGCCTTGAATTTTGAAAACCAGTCTTGAGGGATAGGGGAATGACCGAAAATTGGAGAGGAATTAGGATGGGTTCCCAAGAGAAATAAATCACCATGGTTAAACCTTCAATCCTACCTTCATGTTGTTCATATTTTTAATGAAGGAAAATCTGGATATTTTCCAGAATTTTTGCAGAACAGCTTTCAAAAAATTCAGCCAACAACCCTACCCATTTGCTACTAGAAAAATGGTCATTTCATGTGGCTTGAAGGCTGAAAATTCTGTGCAAATTTTGGACTGTTCAAACTTCACAAAAACCAGAAAATTTTTCTACACAATTCGCAGCTTAGGAAGCTGGAATTGAAGCTGTCTTTTTGCCATCAATTCATCAAGAACATCCTTTGTTTTTCTCCATAAAGAAGGCTGGAAAACCACCTTTAAAAGACCCTCAAACACCCCAGAAAAATAGCTGCAAATCAGGCCAAGTAAATGCAGAAAATCCTGCACGAAAAGTCGTCATTAATTCAAAGCCCTTGAACAAGTTGAAACCAGAAAAATTCCAGTTTTGTCTTTCTATGCCTAGACCAAAAAAACACCTTCAAACCTCTAAAAATTTGATCTTGTTCAGCCATGGACTGAACATCATTGACCTCCACACTTACCTTGAGTACTTGGACTCCATGATCACACCTCAAAAAGCTCCTAAAATCACTCTATGCAAAACTCATTTGAACTTCAAAATAATTCCAGAATTTTGCTCCATTAAAACACTCTTGTATCAAGTAAACAAATCAGAATTTTCTCTGCCATTGTAGACTGAATTTTGGCCAGCCATATAACCTGAATAGCCTCCATTTATTTCAGCAAGACTAGCTTGTTCAGCCAACACCATTGAAGAGCAAAGAGACCTCCCATGATCAATCACCATTAGCTAATCTTCTATCTCAAATAACTCCTCAATTTCCTCCACTTCAATTTCAAAAAATCTAATCACTCTCTCTCTGTCTTGCTAAAGACCGAAACTCCTAATTGCTCTAGACCATTTAGCCAATAGCATTCCAGAATTTTGCAAGCCTTTTCTCTTAAAACACCAAGAACACCAAGAACACACACCACACTTCTTCAAGCCTAAACCTACCCTAAACACCTCCAATCACTCTCAAATACTCCAGATCACTTCTACTTAATCCCTAGACTTCATTTTCGGTCTTTATAACATAAAATCACACAAAAGAGAATTTTCAAACAGATCAAAATCAGCTTTTTTCTTGAAGGTCTTAAGAACATCAAAAAGGTAAAACAAGAACAACCTTCTTGTTCTTCCCCTTCTATTCAATTTTTGATATACCATTCTAATGCTCTCTCACTCTCTCTCTCGATCGAAATGGTTTATCAACCATCAACAATGGCTGTTTTTCCTTTGGACCACTCAAGACTCTCAAATGCGTGGACTTTCTCTAGTCTTCATCTAGTGATCATCTATCAAGTACTTATTCTTAAATCCTCTTTTTTTTTCTAAATTCTTGTCTCTTAGATGTTAATAAGAAGATCGAATATGAATGGGGAATTGAGTGTATGCATGTGGATGAAGGGGTTAGGGTTAGGACATAAGGATTTATACATATGATTAAGGCTTTATGGATTTTTCTTTTGCATCAATGTATGCTCATCATGATTAGTGAGATTTATGGATGTTTGAAGCATGTTAGATGTTATGATACCAAAGGTGATTAGGCTCTTATGTTCTTATTTTCCGTAGAAGCCATGAATGATGATTATGTCTAGTAGGAAATTAGCCATGTGAAAGTATATGTTAATTCAAGTATACAATCATGAATGGATTAGCCTATTAGTTGATGTTTGAGAATGTGTTTATGAATCTTTTCTAGCAATAGGGAAATCATGATGAAAGATTATTTTCTTGTTAATTCTAGGTTATCTTTATTAACAAATTTTATTACTTTAACTAGAAATAACTCTGTATTTTTCCTAAGAGATTTGAAATTCCTAGGGAGATTTGAAATAGAATATTAATTAAAATATTAATATTTTATTGGTCAAATAAATAATATCTTTTATTAAAAAAAGATACTATATATATATATATATATATATATACAATAATAAATAAAAAATTTTATATAAATAATACTAATAAATAAAATATTAGAATTAATTAATGACCTTGTAAACCATAGTTAAAACTTTTACCTATATCCATAAATATTATTTATATTAAAATTTATTTGTTATTTATTAGTTAAAAATTTAATATAATTCATTTATTACTCATTTTATTATTTATTACTGATTATTTATTATCTATTAATTATTAATTAAAAATTAGGTGTAATTTATTATTTATTTATTTATAATAATACTATTTAAATATTACCATTTACCAATATTATTTGGGACTTAGTATTATTCAATATTTAATACTAGTTTATTTATTAGCAATAATACTCAAAATTTATTATTTGAAACTATAACTTACTAGTAATTATTTTAGAACCCTAGTTATTTTAGCTTATCAAACTACGTTTATTTTCTAAAATACATTATCAAACTACCATTAAAGCTTTGGACATCATGGTTGTGGTTAGTTATGGTTGTAACTAGTTGAACTAAGAATTATTTATGTAAGGCAGGTATTGTCCGAATGTTATCTTATGCCTTGTGTTTATCCCAAGCAGGGTTAGGTTGACCTTGGAAGATCTTTGAATCCCAGAAGAGTAAAGGATCAGGTAAGCTCCTGCATGGAATCATTTAAAGACCCAAATTATTGTGGCAAGCCAAATTCGATGTGTATGAACATTCGTTTGTAAAGGCAATTAAGGACAGTTTTTCCGTTTTATTTCAGTCAAGCAAACCATTTGAAAAAATTAAACAAGCAAGTTTGTACAAAATGCTAAACTCTTTCTAAAACCCAACTTTGGCAAGAATTTTAGAAACCTTAATTGCTATTTCCAAGTAAAACATTGTATAATCAATTTTCTCCCAAGTGGGACAACTAACATTGAGTACTTAATAAGGGTAGATTACTAGGACTATCTTTGAAGTGTTAGGGTAAGTCTCTCAGTAAGTGGCCACTTTTGAGAGGTGAGTCCTTCCTGGATAGGATGCCAGTCCGGTAGGTCATACCGGTCTGAGCTAGCAAGTTTTAGTCAAGTAGACTGTGTGCTTCCGGAGTGGACAACCGGTAAGTTTGGGTGTAGAGATAGAAGAGTATCTCACCTGGTAGGCTATAGACCTACCTTTTGTTAGTATGCTCAACGTGTGGTGTTTGACCGTTATATCGTCATGGTGCCCAACGTGTGGTGCTATGGCTACCTCTTTGGGTGGTTGTATTTATTGTGCATATGTATGTTTGGAAAGCAAAACACCATTCTTCATTTTAACATATATTTATTGCTTGTCAACACTTTCTCTTATAAAACTTTTACAACTTGCATACATGAACTATTTTATCTAAAACACTCAAAGCACACACGGACCTACTGAGATATTTATCTTATCACCTTTTATACCATGTTTTCAGATCGATCCTACTGTGAAAGTCATTAGCTAGATTGTTGGCTATGTTTTTGAAGACTCTCTTTTATTTTTGTTATATATTGCTTTCGAGAGATTGTAGTAGATAATTATTTTTTAATTTGTTCATACATTATTGGGTTGTAATAAGTTTAGTTCTGAAGTATTTCTTTTATTTTGTTTTTTGTGACCTAGTTATAAAGACCCCTTACCCTGTGGACAGGGCGACATTCCCGGCCCCTAATGGGCCTAGGTAGTGGGGTGTTACAGTGCATGTATCCTTACAAACTGAGATCTCCATGGTACTTTGGTTGCTGAGCATTGTACTTTGATTTCAATATCTGGAGCTAGATACTTGCACTGTAAGGATCTTATACATGCATGTAGTCCTCTTAGCTGGAATCTTTCTATTTTTGTTCTGTAATGTATGTTTGAAGCATGTAAGCATTCCTAATAGTGGTATCAGAGACTATGCTTGTGTGTGATTTACAGATCATCTATAGGTCATGAAATCATTTCATTGCATCTCTATTGTCTTCGGTGAGAGTTGTGATATCTGAAAACTATTTCAAAGAATCTTGGGTCTCTGTAATTTTTTCTTGAACGAGTTTTGTGGGTTTTGGTTGAAGCATTTTATTCTGTAAATGTTACAGATTATTTTAAACTATCTTCTGGGCTCATTTTGTTCTACATAGAAAGCGTTCTGTGATTTTGGTTGATAAAAGAACATTTGCTGGAAATTATTTTCAGGGATACTGAAACTATTTTCATGAAGAAACTGTTCTTCATTTGGCTTTGTTCTTGTTATCTACTAACATAATCCTTGTTTGAGTTTGAAGACAATTAAAATCAGTCTTTGCACAGAGAATTGTTCTCTGCAATTCACTGCAAAATTTGAAGAAAATCAATCTAGAAATTTTTCTAGAAGTGGCGAAGAAAAAAAAAAAAAGGCCGAAGCTGCGATTCGTAGGGAGCTAAGCCAAGGCTTGCGGCACAATTGGCCCCGTCGCGGCTTGCTTGGGATTTGCTTCCTGAAGCCAGGCTTCCATGGGTCTTTCTCAAGTGATCATGTATACATCCTCCCCAGGATGAAACTTTGTCTTTTTGTGGGTTTCATATAAAAAAAAAAAAATCCTTTCAATTGACCTTCGATTTTGTCTTAAATGACCTACGGAGTGATTTTTTTTCCTTTTCCTCTTGCGCCCAAAGTTTTCTAAAAGTTATGTTTTGTGACTAACCAAGATTAATTTCTAAAATTAGTTTTGGAAATTAATATATATTATCTAAAATAGTGATTTTAGATATGTAAAAAAAAAGCTTTTTTAATTAATTCTCGTTTTGAGAATGAAATCTATTTACTATTAGTTTTTTAATTAAGACCTATGATTTGGGATAAAATTATATTTTGAAAAATAATATATTTTATAAAATATTGATTTTAGATTGTATGTTATTATTTAATTCCTAAAATATGAGTTTAGCAATTAATAAATTATCTTAAATATTGATTTTAGATTTTATCCTAATTAAATTTCTAGAATTTGATTTTAGAAATTAAATCTAAAATATTAATTTTAGATTTTATCTTAATTTAATTTCTAGAATTTGATTTTAGAAATTAAATCTAAATTTGTTTTATTTTTCCAAAATAGAGATTTTGGAATAATAAAATTTTCTATTTAATTTTTATTAAGCATAATTAATTGCATGGTGGATGGTTATGGACTAAAACCAAATTATATCTATTCATGCATTATTTACAGTTTTAGTTTTATTAAATAGGACCTACGAGTCCTGCTTTCTCTAAAATTCTTGTGTAATTCTCTTCTCATCTAACTCCTATCGAATGTAACTCGAGGTTTCTCTATTTAGGAAATTTATGTAATCAGATTACATAGGTTAAATAGGAATAGAATTATTTTAATTTTGGAGATGGCGACCCAAACAAGGCAAGAGGGTAAGACATTTTACTTCAATCATGCATGAACACATAGGATTAACCATGTTAATTTCTTTTTTGGCTCGAGAAAATTAATTTAGGAAAAGTCCATAACCATACCACATAATCACTTAATTACCATGATTATCAATTTATGTGATTTATGATATATTTATGCATGTTATTTGATGAAATCACTAAAAAGAATAAATCCCTCAATTAATATTAAACCTAATTCATTCCGTTGATATAGTAAGAACGAGAGCCCTTTTTCGAGACCAGGTTGTTAGGCTAACCCAAGCCTACTTGACATTGGGCATGTTCAAGCTATGGGACTAAATTTTTACGGAATTAAATTTCTTGATTACTAGGTCAGGTTTAACTAAATTCTTTATCCCAGTTGGGCTAACTCAAGCATAAAGAAATTTAGAGAAAATATTATGGCAGCCCAAAAGGCTTTAAGATTAAAAGATGTTAATCCTCCAATGATCCGGTAATTACATACAATGTAATTGGTATTGGACACCTACTACTGAACTTAAGGGTGGCTTGTTGGGAAAATCCTAGGTTATTCGTGAGGAATTTTGATATCGGTCCACTAGGACAGCTTCCAACGGGTTTTCTTGAATCCTTAGTGGAGGCTATTAGTTTGTGTAAAATAGTGGAACAACAATGCGATTAATTAAAGACCTAATTATTTACATTACATGTGCATATACAACTAGCTAATGTTCATTATCTTTACATCTAGGTCACATGCATCATGTCAATGAACCTTAACTTATGTAGCATCTTGAAGACCAACAAACTAACGGAATCGAACTATCTCAACTGGTATAGAAACTTGAGAATCGTTCTCAAGTTAGAAAGGTTGCTCTACGTGCTAAATGCTCCTATTCTGCTACCACCAGCTCAAGATGCTCATGCTAATGAGCATGCTACCCACAAGAAGCACAAGGAGAACAGTGACACGACATCTTGTATCATGCTAGCGTCAATGACTCCTGGTCTTCAAAAATAGCACGAGCATATGGGTGCTCAATTGATTATTCTCCATCTTCGAGAACTGTTTGACGCCCAAGCCAGAACATAGAGATATAAGATCTTGAAGAAACTATTTCGTTGTAAAATGGCTGAGGGTGCTTCTGTGGCTACTCATAAGTTGAAGATGTTGTGCTTGATTGAGAAGCTTGGATCTCTTAGGTTTGTTATGGACTAAGAATTAAGTGTTGACTCAATTCTACAATCTTTATGTACTAGTTTTTCACAATTTCTAATTAACTATTAGATGAACAAGATTGAGTCCACTATTCCTGAGTTGATCAATCTTCTCAAAACTACGGAGTCCTCTATGAAGAAGAATTACAATGCAGTCTTGATGGTAGAATGATGAGTAAATTTTGGAAATATAAAATCATTAATTTTAACTCCATCACTTAATCAAGTTTTAACTCATCGCAAGCATTGTATAGGAAATTAACAATTATCGATCCTCAAAGGAACAAGTACACACTAATCACTTTTCATTCATTGTTTAACCGACCTAAATAAAGTAATAGAAGAATAAAAATAAAAATAAATAAATATATACAACTCAAGGATATGAAAATATGTAATTAGACAAATATTCTTGAAAACATGACTATGCACCAGTTAGCAATTATCACAATCAATTATTATCTTGGTCTCGTGAAAGATATAATATAGACCCCGCTTCGTTTGTAATCCATGGAATCACTGCCTTCTAGTTAAATTAGTGAACATATTCTGTCTCGACTAACTTACCCAAAAGATGTATTAAAATCAATCCTCATATAAAACTCCTATATTCTAGGCGATTTAAAGCATGAAATTAGTCAATGAATCCATATTCCAACAATCATCAACTAACCTTTGATTACCAATATTCTAAACAATTAACTCCTTTTTCAATCAAGTTAAGAGATAATAAATTTGAAACTAATTAATTGAAGTCATTGCCAACCTCTTTTTCAAGCAAGTTAATAACAAAACCCAATCCCCCAACTCTGTAAGGAAAACAAGTAATCAAATACTAAGAACAACAATCAATTTATCAAAAGACCAAGTTAATCAATAAATCATGAATCACACAAACAATGTTAAATTACAATGGACATATTGAATACACGATTGTTTAAGGAAAATAAAACAAAGGTAAACGAAAGCACTCATAGTCAAGCCTCTTTCTTCCTTGTTGAAAACTCTCTTCAACAACCCTCCTTAATTTGGGTGAACTCTCCTTCAATGTGAGATTGAGAATTTCTTCTCTTTAATTTACCTCTCTATGTTGTTTCCCAAACCCTTGTGTTCTATTGTGCTTTTATAGGCCTCTTGGATGCTAATTTCGTGGCTGAGAAAGTCTTGGCCGAGTAGGAATAGGAAAATACCAAAATTCTTGGATAAGCCCTAATTTCGCATACAAAATTTCCGCCTCCAGAGCATACTTGGCACTGGGTACTTTCGACCCACCTAACAGCAGGTGCACTTTGCTCTTCCCCTGTTTTTTCTCTATTTTTGGCCGTCTCTTCTTGGCAGATAGAAATGGACCCAACACCAGGTACACTTGCCAGACCTAGCACCAGGTTTATTTTGGAATTTTCCCTGAACACTTAATTTTTGCTATTGGAGCAAAATGAACCCGGCACCTGGTCCACTAGCTAGGCCTGGTGCCAAGTACATTTTCATTTCGTGTACTTTCTACTCGATTTTACCTTGAATCTACACATATTTGCCAAAAATACCTTTTACAAGTAAAATATCAAATAGAAAGGAATATGCCTGGTTATTACGATAAATGTATCTTAAAATACCCTCAAATAACTAGGAAAAGAATGGTTATTTTAACCCCTATCACATATCCCCATACTTGAACATTTGCTTGTCCTCATGCAAAACACTTCAGCCCCAAAAAATTATCAAGAAAACATAAGGTATTTTCTCATTCAAAAGTTTCTTCATCATAGCAAAGATCATGTATTCCTTTCAAACTTTAGATACAACCCTTGTCATTTATACCATTTGAAAACAATTTCAAACTTTGAAATAGTGGACAAGACATCACAAAACTCTTGAAGTCAAATTAATCGAGTGTATACCATAGTTTAAGAAAATTATTTCACTCTTCAAATAAAAATATAGATAACATGAATCACATAAGTCAAGCCATCTACTAACCCAAGCATTATAAATCTAAAAATTGCACACTCAAGTTATGATGTGAAGAAAGCACTGCAATTTTTTCTCTAAGAAATTTTCAATGACTTAGGGAATTGATAGCCTCAAGTGTATAGATTTCTCTTCACACACCGTATTAGCCCCCTTTACAGTCGTCACTTATCATTTTTTTTTTCACTAGTTCTTTCTTTCTTTCTTTTTGCTTTTTCTTGCCTTTTTGCCTTCAGGAAAGCCTCAAGAGAGTACACTGAATTCACCTGCTACTTCTTCCCATATTGACCCCCTTTTCCGCTAATGGTCTTCAACAATCATCAATAGGAGCATTTTGTCTCAATTCACACCAACAATAGTGTTGTTTCTACTCATTATTTTTTTACTCAAATAAAAAAATTTCAGCATTCTCATCAATCTTTCTTCTCAAATATTTTTTTTAACTCACATTTTTTTCATCATAACTCAAAGCTAGCAAAATTTAAACTCATAATACAAGAGTTAGCAAAAAAAAAAAAAAAAAATCTTCCTATATCTTCTATATTTTATCTAGATCAGTCAAATAACATTCAAACAACAATACATAAATAAGATTAATCAAAATTCTCAAGTCTTGACCACTATCTTATCCAATAAAACTAATTTCATCAAAATCCACCACATGAATGACAAAACTCATATCTAAGTAAGAAAAAGAATTACAACCTTGCTTAACAATGGAAACTGCTAAAATTTTTGAAAAATTTTCACAAAGATGATATGGAAATATCTCTTCAACCTCATTCCCCCCTGCCCCCCCCACTTAAACTGGATATTGTCCTCAATGGCCAAAAATAGAACAATAAAAGTATAGCCAAGAAGGCCAAAATGAATAAAGAAGGAGAAGAGAGTAAAGAAGATACTGTCATGACGGAGTAGCTCCAATTTTCTGAACTTTGTGCTTAAAACAAAATTGTTTCTCAATTTCAAAATTTTCTAATGTAGCTCAATACCAAGAAAACACTAAGATAATTGATAAAAACTTTGACAAAGTATATCACCAAACCACTCCCCCATACTTAAATTGGACAATGTCCTTATGGGCAAAAAGAAAAAAAAACACACACACAAGAAAGCATCTCCAAAGGGACAAAAAATAATAATGTAGTAGAAAGTTTAAGCAATACTTCCCAAGTGCAATAATTCTCCAAAAAATATCTAAACTTGAGATAGAGAGAAAGGCTTGTCCAAGAGGACTTTATTCCTATAAAACAAAACACAAATACAAGCACAAGGAAAATAATAACAAAATAAAAACATACCTAAATAAAAGAAAACAAAAAGAAGAAGACTTAAAAAAAAAAACTGTTAGATAAATGGATTTTATCTCAGTGGACTCTACCACATACACCTCAACATAATAGAGTATCTAAGAGAAGGAATCAAATCCTTCTAGACATGGTACGGACCATGATGGCTTCTGTAGACTTGCTAAAATCATTTTGGAGGTACACACTAGAGGCTTCTGTTTATATTCTAAATAGAGTTCCACCAAAAATAGTTGATACCACCCCATTTGAGATGGTCTTTAGCATGAAACCAAAGTTATCTTACTTGAGAGTACGGGGTTGTCTTGCCTTTGTCAAAATGTCACAGTTAGACAAACTTAAAAATAAGTTTGACAAGTGTTTGTTTGTGGGTTATCCGAAAGAATCTCTCTGGTATTACTTTTATCTCACATCTGAAAACAAAGTGTTTATTTCAATGCATGCTGTCTTCTTAGAGAAAGAGCACATGCCCAAAGGGACAGTGGGAGTAAAATTGAACTTAGTAAAGCTCAAGAAGAACAAACAAACAAAGATCAATCATCTGATCGCACATCTATTGAGAGAATATATGAACCTTCTACCACACAAGAACCTTCTAGGTCGAGTAGGATACGTTTGGCACCTGAGAGATATGAATTTCTCATAAGTGACCACAATGACGTATTACTCATAGATGAAGATGAGTCTACTACCTATAAGGAAGTTCTAAATAGTTCAGAATCAGACAAATGGTTTGAGGCCATGAAATCAAATATAGATTCCATGTACAACAACCAAGTATGGACTTTGGTTGATCCAACCAAAGGAATCAAACCTATTGGGTGCAAGTGGATTTTTAAAATTATGAGATCGGGCAAATGGATGTGAAAATAGCTTTCCTAAATGGAAATCTAACTGAGGAAGTGTATCTAACACAACCTTAGATTTCACATCCAATGATAGCATAAAAGTGTGTAAGCTCCAAATGTCCATTTATGGACTTAAGCAAGCTTCTAGGAGGTGGAACATCTATTTTGATGAAATAATCAAATAGTTTGGTTTCATTCATAACATGGATAAGCCTTGTGTGTACAAGAAGGTTAGTGGGAAAGCAATCGTTTTCTTATTACTTTATGCAAATGATATATTGCTAATAGGAGGCAATGTACCTATTCTTCAATCAGTTAAAGTTTTGTTATCTAAGAAATTTTCCATGAAAGACCTTGGAGAAGCAACCTACATTCTTGGAATAAGGATCTATAGAGATAGGTCAAAAAGGTTGCTAGGACTTTCACAGTCTACATACATAAACAAAGTGCTAAAGAGGTTTAGCATAGATCTATCCAAAAAGGATAAGCCTTTCAAAGTCGATGTCTCCCAAAATACAAGTTGAAAGGGATCACATAAGTAAGATTCTATATGCTTTGGTAGTTGTATCTGTCATGTACGCTATGATATGTATAAGGTCTGATGATTCCTATACTCTCAGTTTGAGAAGCAAATACCAATTTGACACTAGTGAGGGTCATTGGGCGGCTGTAAAGAATATCCTTAAGTACTTATAAAGGACTAAGGGTGTGTTCTTAGTTTATGGAGAAGGTGATTTGAAAGTAAAGGGGTATACTAATGCCAGTTTTCAATCTGACAAAGATAACTTTAAATCACAGTCTAGCTACGTGTTTACATTGTATAGAGGGGCTATAAGTTGGAAGAGTTCCAAACTAGAAGCTATTGCTAACTCTACGACAGAAGCTGAGTACATAGCCTCTTCTAAAGTAGCTAAGGAAGCCGTTGGATCAAGAAGTTCGTGATGGAACTAGGTGTGGTTCCTAGCATTGTTGGTCCAATATCATTGTATTATGACAACAACGGAGCCATTGCATAAGCAAAGAAGCCACGGTCTCACCAATGATCCAAACACGTGCTATGATGCTATCATTTAATCCTGGAGATCATAGGTAGACAAGATGTAAAGATAGAGAGACTTCTTACGGATGAGAACATAGCTAACCTACTTACAAAAGTACTATTCCAAAAGAAATATGATAGGCATGTTGAGTCATTCAGTATTAGATACATGAATAATTGGCTCTAGTGCAAATAGGAGTTTGTTAGTATTGTACCGTAGAGGCAATCACTAGTATTTTATATATGACACATTTATTTTATAAGATAAGGTATTATTTATCTTTCAGTTTATTTTCTTTAGTTTCACATAAAATAAACTATTAGATAAAGTTTCTAGTACAATGCTGTGTTAAGAAAATTATGATAGATATCGTGATGTCAGATTCCTATTGCATTATTGTATAGTGTTAGTACTTAAATAATCCATATTCGTAGTTTTAATGAGGTAGGGCATCATTAATACATTAAGACTAGTGATAGGGGCTAAATTAATCATATTTTTTCCTAGTTTTTTAAGGATCCTTGTGATACATTTTGTTCAATAACTAGTCATATTCCTTTGTATTTGAGATTTTACCCTTGGAAAGGTGTTTTGTTCATTATTTCAGATTTTTAGGGTAAAACGAAACAAAAACGTCACAGAACATAGGAGAGGCAGTGCCGGCTAGAGCTCTAGAACTGGTGCCGGCCATGCACTAGATTACACAAACTTCGAAGAATTAAAAAATTCTCAAAACAGAGTGGAACAGAGAGGAACCGGTGCAGGCTCCAAGAGTCAACGCGGCGTCGGCTGCATTCTGGTCTTTATTATGCAAAATTCGGAGAAAAAATCGACGAACAAGTAGAGAAATAGAACACAATTGGCACCGGCTCTGAGAGTCAAGGCGGTGCTGGCAGTGCCCTAAAGCTAAGGCGGTGCTGTGATTTTTCTACGCGGTTTTTGGTAATTTGTGGAGTTTTAGTACTTTCCAACTTCTACTCGGCCAAGAACACTGTACCTACGAGTTTAGGCACTTCCTAAGCCTATAAATAGATGAAGAACACAAGGGAAAATGAGAGAATTCATTGATCATCATAGAAAATTATTCAATCAAAGGAGGAATTCTTCAATTCAAGGAGGGTTGTGCAAGAAAGTCTTCAAAGGAAGAAGAAGGAGGCTTGTCTATAAGTTCTTTCTTTTACTTTGTTTTCTTTTTCTTGAACAATGATATGTTAATTGTTTTATTGTAATTCGACATTGTTTTACATATTCGTGATTTTTAGAGTGATTTGATCTTTTGATCAATTGATTGTTCTTCTTGGTATTTAATTACTTGAGCGTATTATGAGATTAATTGGTTGTTCCTTTTAATTAACTTGATAGACCAAAGAGGTTAATGGTAGTTGCAATTGATTAATTTCATATTTATTGGTTGTTAAATTGCTAGAGCAAAGAAGTTAATTGCTGAGGATTGAGTAATTAAAGGTTAATTGTTTTTACCAGACCAAAGATTTATTGATTAATTTTATGTTTTAAATTTGTCAGACCAAGGAAATTTAATCAAGGATTGTGTTTAATGCATCTTGTGGATGAATTAGTTGAGACAGACCAAGTGATGCTAATTTATCTAAAAGGTAGTAATTAGTTGAGATAGACCAAGTGATGCTAATTTACCTTTATCCTTCATGGTGCCAAGAGAATGATTAGTTATGATAATGGTTAGGTATTTTGAGATTATGTTTGTCTAAATAATGGTTTGAGTTATATACTTCTCCATCCTTGACATGTATATATTTTTGTTTTTATTTTCCTTTGTTTTATTTTGTTTCTTTTTCACTTTATCAAGTCGGTTAAACAATGAAAGAAAGATGATTAATATCTACTTGTTCCTGGAGGATCGACACTCGTTTGAATCCTATGTTCGGTTAATGATGAGTACGCTTACTTATATGTGTGATTTGGGTTGAATGTTTTAATTTAAACTTGATTGTGAATGTGCTTAGTTTTTGTACGATTTTTATACCCAAGTCCGGACACATCAAGTTTTTGGCACTGTTGTCGGGGAAAAATCTGTGTTTGTTGGTTTAATAATTCTTTCCTCGTAGCAAAAACATCATGTTTTTAGCACCATTGCCAAGGAACAATAGCATGAAAGCTTGGATTTTGTTGATCTAACCATGTAAATATGTATAATTGTTCTTTCCGCAAAAAGGTGCTATCCTTTCTTTTATATTTCATGTATTCTTATACAACCTTGTAACCTTACTTACTAATGTTAACTATGCTCTTTTAACTAACTTTGTAACCTTTTAATTTTATTTTAATAATTAATTCTGCTATCTAACTTGCTTCTCGTTTGCTTAGGTGTTATCCTTGGTACATAACCCGAAAATCCGAAGGCGAGATAGTCGATTTAGACCCTGAAATTGAAAGGACATTATCAAAAATTTGCTGGACAATTCAAAGGAACTTGATCATCAAGATGGATGGTACTCAACAGAACAGTGCTGGGAATGATAGGAGGGTTATGGACGACTTTGTGAAACCCACAATCTCGGGCACAGGCTCGAGTATCACTAGACCTAGGATAGATGCAAACAATTTTAAAATAAAGCCCAACATTATCCAAATAGTTAAAAATATGGTTCAATTTGATGGGTTATCTGAAGAAGATCCCAATGCTCACTTAGCTAGTTTTCTTGAGATTTGTGATACTTTCAAGATGAATGGTATTTTTGAGGATGCCATTAAGTTTAGACTTTTTCCTTTTTCCTTGGGAGATAGAGCTAAATATTGATTAGAGTCTTTACCTACAGGTTCCATCACTACTTGGAATGCCCTAGCTGAAAAATTTTTGGCCAAGTATTTTCCTCCAGCTAGGACAGCCAAACTTAGGAATGAAATCTTTGCCTTCCAATAATTAGATTCTGAGTCCTTATATGAAAATTGGGAGAGATTTAAGGAGATGTTAAGAAAATGCCCACACCATAGATTTGAGCTGGGAATGCAAATGCTTATCTTCTTGAATGGCCTCACATTCGCAACACGGCAAGTGGTGGACTCTTCTGCAGGGGGTTCTATCAATCATAAGACCCCGGAATAGGTATTTGAGCTTATGGAAAATTTGGCTTCTAATAACTATTCTTGGGGGAGTGCAAGGTAAAGAGCTTGCGTGCAAGGAGTGCACAAAGTGGATGTTGTGGCAGTATTAAAGGCTAAGGTGGATGCCTTAACTCAAAAGATGGAATAGATGGTGATGCCTCAAGGCCAGGTACTAAACGTGAGTTGTGATTTCTATGGAGAAGGACACCCCAATCATAAATGCCAAAATATAGGGTCACTCCAAGAAATATCGGAACAAGCGGCCTTCGCAGGTAATGTCCAGCCAGGTAATAACCCTTATAGCTCTGCCTATAATTCTGGTTGGCTAAATCACCCTAATTTCTCATGGAGCAGTGGGAATCAACCTAGGCAAAGGTCTTTCAATTTTGGAAGTAATCAAAGGAACCAAAACCCCATGAACAATAATGCATCATCTTTAAAGGCAGCATTGGAAGAGTTGATTAGCCAATTGGGAAGTACCACGGAGATTAAGTGTTGGGTATCTCATGCGTATCATATACGGCACAGCAAAAATTTTAAAACGAGATACCATCCCAAGATCTGCATATGTGTGGAAAACATGAAATATATATTTAAAATAAAGAAACAAAGATAACAGCTTTTACCTTTCTTTGTTTGTGTGGAATACAAAATTTTCCTTCTTCAAGTATGATAATTGTGGCATGATCCAGCAATCCTCTTGAAGAATCATCATGAGAGTTGTATGTCCAAGCACTATAATCATAGTGTGTGATTATCTCTAACAGAAATCCACACAGAGGATCTCACTCAAGCACTAAGATTTTCTGTGCTAGCAGAAAACAACAATGGTGGCTAGGGTTTTTCTTCCTTGTTCTACTTCATAAGCAAAACCAGAGAAAAGAAGAAAAAGAGTCTTGGATTCCCTATTGGAAGAAGTCACGCGAAAAAGAGAGATGTTCACTAGAGAACATGAAGATCATATCCCCATTATACTCTTGAAAGGATGGCCTAACACACATTATTTCATGTGTGTAGAAAAAAAGGAGTATTGACACCCATTCCTTTATGTGTGCCCTGTTTTTTGTTTTTGTATGACTTCTTGTTCAACAATAAAACCACTTTGATTATATCTCATATAACCAAAAGCCTCTACAAAAACCACATCTGAGAATTCCAAACAATTCTCCAATTGCAATTGGAATCCATCAAGTTCTCAGAATTATAAATTGGCCTATCAATTATAACTAATTATAATTTGGCCATATCAACCTCTCTTTCTTGTAATAAACCCCACTATGTTATCAAATAACATCTTGAGTATATATTCATCTTTTGTGTGTGACCTATTAGGTTTCCCAGTCAATTGGTAGCGAACATGAATTAATCCAAACGTCTTTGAGATTAATAATCCTTAATTAATTAGAATTAATCCTATTAATTCTAATCAGGATTAGTTTATTAATTCATCAATTAATAAACCCATATTCTCAGATCATGAGCAGTATCTAGTAACACATCATGACCACCCAAGAGTCCAGGAAGTCAAGTGGCTTGACATAAACCTTTCAATAACAAACTTCAATGCAATTAACTCCTTTCACTATACAATATCTCATTCGGTTTGGAGTACGGAATTAGTGCCAAATCCCTCCAAAAATGATTCTAGCCCGAATATAATAGTACTTGTAATAGGAACCCACTACTCTATATGTGTATTAGTTGGAACTATTTCCAATACACAATTACCTTGGCCAAGGACTTTCGAGTAGTAATTCCTACAAGTGGCCGTGAGATATTCGCCCCTACTACTAGGAGTAGTGAATCCTTTATTGACCCTCTCAACTACTTTCGTTTACCTCACAATGTACCCAATATCCATCCCATAAGCGGCCTTTGATCGAGCTCCGGAGATTGGAATCAAAGTACAAAGCTCAGCAAACAAAGTACCTTGGAGATTTCAAGTTTAAGGATACTTGCACGTTTGCTATATTGAGATTATATCGCTGGCACTAAATAGTTTTCCATGTGATTATCTCAAAGTTAGGTCATTCAATGAACTTGTTCCATTAATAAGCATCCATGTGTTAGCTTTGAATATCTCAATACTCACGGTTATGAGAACCACTGCCTGATCAAGATCAGGAAGTCTTAACATATGCTAGTCTTAACGCATTAATGATGTCCTGTCTCATTAATACTATGACTAGGGACTATTTAAATACTAACACTATACAGTGTAGTAGGAATCCCATATCATGATCTCTATCATGATTTCCTTAACACAGTATCGTACTAAGGACTTTATCCAGCAGTTATATTACTCAAAAGTAATCAAAAGAAACTGTAAGATAAATAATGCCTTTTATGAAATAAAATTTGTCATATATAATATACAAATGATTGCCTCTAGGGCACAACATTAACACTAAGTTCCAATGAGTCGATGCAACAACAAGGAACTTAGAGGCTTCCATGCACAATTTGGAGAACCAAATTGGTCAACTAGCCAAACTCTTGGGAGATCATCAAGCGGGGACATTACCAGGAAATACTGAGGAAAATCCACAGAATCACAACCTTGAGAAACATTGAAGCAATTTTACTTTTCTTTACTTTCAGTTTTTGTGATTGTGATAATTTTTATTTCTGTCATTTTGATTAATTAATTAGAGTGCATTATTCAGCATTATTGTATGTATCATATTTTTTATTTAAAAAAAGAAAAAATGGAGAAACCCCCTGATAGAACCAAGCTGGCGCTGGCTACAAGAGCTCGGACCAACGCCGGTTCCTGTTGGGTGAAACATAATTTAAGGGCCATTTTGGCCACTTTTTCTTCCAATTCTCCAATATCCCTCTCAAATTCTCTCAAGCTCACGCCGGTTTCACATCCCTCACTTCCCAAAATTTGATTTTGCAACTCCTAAACCCTTCTACAACATCTATTAACTTCTCTTTTGATGATCCTATGGATCAAAATCCCCAAAATCTTCGATTTTTCATAACAACATCTCATTCAATCCACAAGCAAGGAGCTTAGATTTCTACAAAGAGCTTGCATCTTTTGCTTACCCATACATACAAGAGCACAAAGGTATGTTTTTTTATTCAATTCCTATGGTTAAAATGATGTAGATGATTTTTTCTAATTTTAGGAACAATTTTGGCCGAAAAATAGGATTGTGCATGCCTTATTGACTTATGCATTACTCCTTGAGCTTCATGAATTGGACTGAATTAGGAGTTATTGATCCTTCACTACTTGATTCATCCTTATGCTCATTAGAGACTTCGTATAGCTAAGGCTAAAATTGTGGCTATTGGTGATACTTGAATATATGGAATGTGCATTGTTGATCACATAATACCATGATACTACTTTCATTCACATGATCATGTTTACTAGCATGCATTGAGGATATTCAACACGTTAATACTTTATTGTGAACTTCACATGTATTATTGCAGGTTGTGTTGAATTGATTAGAGGTGATTGATTGAATTGTTTGTTGAAGGGTGCTATACATTGATGGAGTTGGGGTGTTGTGGATTGTGAGATTGGTTGAAGGTTGTTTGAGATTTGAGGAATATCTTTGAAAGGGTGGTGGCCTTGTTTTAAGGTCTTGGAGCTCAATTGCTCTCTCTTCCTATTTTCCCCATTCCTTACTTGACCATGTCTAGAGCAAGGGGTCAGTCTTCTAAAAGGGTGAGAACTTCCTCTTTCTCAGCCCCGTCATCGGTTGATCCTTTATCCCTTAGACCTACTGCGTTTATTGACGCATCTTGTGAGGAATGGTACAGTAGGAGAGCATCTAATAAGATTATTGTTGAGCATATTTTCTCACCCACCTTAGATTGTGCACTCAAATTAGGCATAATGTTTAGAAGGCTAGGATGGGGGTCGATAGTACAATTGAAGGGGAAGTATTGTCCCGTGCTTATTAAGGAATTCTATGCTAATATGATGGATAAGGGTAATAAACATCTTCCACATATTGAAACAAGAGTGAAAGGAGTTCCCATTATCATCACTCAAAACTAATTAGCTAATCTTCTCCAGGTTTTTTACGATGATACTTGGCAAGGGATTGATGTGAATAATCAAAAGATTCTGTCTGACCCGAATTGGGATGCTAGCGGGACTAGAGCCACCTTAGGATTATATAAGCATAATGCCTTCCAAACTAATAGTTTCTATTCCAACAATGATTTGGCAGCCAACTTTAGAGCTCTAGTTTACATGATTGGGTTCAATGTTGTACCCTGTGCTAGTGGTTTCAATGAGACTAGACTTATTGACACTTATATTTTGCATCGGATGATGAACACATTACCTATCCCTCTTGCACTCTTGATAATCCAATCTATTAGGGAGGTTGTTCATCATCAACTCTCCACAAAAGCCTTTATTTTTCCCTTGGTTATAATGAAAATTCTGAAAGACTTTAGGGTGAGTCTTGAGGGAGAACTCATGGAGGCAACTACTAAGCACGATATGGTCACTGAGTAAACGCTTATGAGTTGCGGGTACAAGTACAGCCAGGAGTTGAAGAAATGGCTCACTCCCTTCGAGATCAGACATCCCAAGCAGGTTAGGCCACCCATAGTGGAGAAAAAGCACCCACCACCACCAGCACGTGCTAGAGTTAGTAGTTCTCAGTTCCACTCCCGGACTAACTTTGAGACTACCGTGCTGGGACGATTCGATTAGCAAATGGTAGTGCTCCTACACTTGCAGGGTACGATGGATGACATAGCGAGATGGTAAGCTACTATGGAGCAGCAGTTAGCCGAGTTGAGGCAGCATTCTTCTGGGCCATATGGTGGTGCGGGTACCTCTACACCAGCTAATGATGATGATAATGAGGAGGACTGATGATGCTTATCTACATTTTCTCAATCACTTTTGTTTTTCCTTTCTCTTTTGATATTTTTTTCGTTAGGTTATTCATTTTACTATGTTCTTTTTTTTTTGTTTTTGCTTTATTTTCTTTTCTAGTTTTTATGCTTTGGTGTGTTTTTTTTTTTTTTTGTATTTTTGTTTTTAGGTACTTTGCCAATTCCTCATTCTTCAAGCATTCAGAAATTGTACAACACAATGCTAAATGAATGGAAGTTTGTTTTTCTTCTCTCTTCTCCTTTATATTTTTTTTGTCCCATGGTATTATTTGTTCTTGTTATATTTATTTGGCCATTGAGGACAATGTCTAGTTTAAGTATGGGGGAGTGATTTGATTGACAAGTCTTCTATACATATACTTTTGCCTTCTTGGGAGCAAATATTGAGCGAAAATTTTCAATTTTGAGGAAAATTTTCAAATTGTTCTGATTTTCTTTGAGATTTTAGGCTGAATTTTTAGTGCATGTCTTTATGATAGATTATAGAGCATCTGTTCTAGATCATTTATGGCTTATGCATGACTTTTTGCACGCATTTGGATGAAGTAATTCTTGATGTAATGCTTTGCATTGTTCTTAAACTTGTTTTTCTACTAAAATTCATGGAGCATTCTAGAACTTACTTGAATACTTCTCGAGGCGAAATAAAAAAGACAGTCATGATTTAACTTAGGGATAACGGTAATAGGCCTTCTTTGGATAGTTTGACCTTTTCAAGCCTACCTATTGTCATATTATCCCTAGTACCTATTTTGAGCCTAAATGGTTGATGACTTTCATTAAAACCCGTCACAATATTTTTTGTCCATTGCTTGTTTATGAGAGTTTGAATAATTTTCCAAATCTTTATGCTCTTGATGGATGAAAGTATGTGTAAGAAAATGTTGGGAAAGAATGTTGGGATAAAGATCATGACTTGTTACTTTCAGTTATGGATCAATAATGAGTTGAATTGGAAAGAGGAAAGAGGAAAGGGAAGGAAGAAAGGGAAGAAAAAGAAAAGAGAGATTGAAAACAAGTGAGAAAAAACAAAAATAGCAGCAGTGAAAGAAAAGAAAAAGAAAAGACAAATTGAAAGAAGAAGAAGAAAGATCACAAAAGGAATGGTGATTGAGCTGTACAAGTTAAGTTCATCTTAAATCTTTGACACCATTGTTGGAAATTTGAGTGATCTTGTGGAAAAAAATAAAGAAGAGTTCATGAGAAGAGTTGAAAGAAAAAGAAAAATGCATGATTTGCTTGAGTAGAGTTGGAATTGCTGAATAAGGTTGTGGTTTGATTGATTTTGAGAATAGGAGAGCAAGAAGGGTTGGAAATTATTGATTCATTTTGTTTATCCTTTTTCTTGCAAACTCTCAGTTTCTTTGACTTTTGATTCTCCTGAGGGAACCGAAAACAGGGGAGCATCACTGGTACGTAAAAAATTAAATAGAGAAAAATAAAACCAAGCCTTAGAGGCCACACGAAAGTGTGAAGGTTATACCTTTGAGCTCCTTAACCCTTCTAGGTTGAGTAGGAGCGGATTGAACGACTCAAAGTTAACACGTGGATACTTGATAATAGAACAAGTACATTTGTTGACCTAACTATGAGATAATTACGTAGATAACTATGTAATGACAGCGATAGAATCTTGTTATAGAAATGTGCAAGTATCCTTAGACTTGAGATCTGAGTATTATACTTTAATTCCAATTTTTGGAGCCAGATCGAGGGTTGCCTATGGGATGGATATTTGATACAATGCGAGGTAAACGAAAGTAGTTGAAATGGTCAAAAAAGGATTCACCACTCCAAATAGTAGGGGCGAGTAGCTCACAGCCTCTTGTTGGAATTACTACTCGTGAAATCCTTGGCCAAATTATTATGGATTGGAAACAGTTTCAGTTGATACAAATATAGAGTAGTGGATTCTTGGTACAAGTACTAATATATTCGGGCCCGAATTAATATTTATTTTGGAGTGAGTTGGTACTAATTCCGCACTCCAACCCGAATGAGATATTGAATGGTGAAAGGAGTTTATTGCACTGTAGTCTGTTATTGGAGGGTTTATGTCAAGCCACTTGACTTCCTGAACTCTTGGGTGGTCATGATGTGTTGTTAGATACCACTCATGATCTGCTGAGTATGGGTTTATTAATAAAACAATCATGAGTAAAATTAATAGGTTGATTCTAAATTATTAAGGAATATTTATCTAAAAAACGTTTGGATTAATTCATATTTGCCACCAATAGACCAAAAAACCTAATAGGTAACACACACAATAGAGGATTATGTACTCAAGATGTTATTTGATAACATTATGGGGTTAATATTTAGAAATAGAAGTTTTTGTGGCTGAATTATAATTAGTTATAAATTCTGGGACAATTTGTAATTGCTAAAACTTATGCTTTCCAATTGCAAATTGTAAATTCTAATTTGATTAGAGTTCACATAAACATGGTTTTCTTTAGGAAATTTTTGTAGACAACGTGTGGTGATTTGATCATTTGTATATTAGAGAGAGAGTTGTTCTCTTGGGATTTTTAGAATACACAGAGCTTCTTCCTTATCTCTATTTTTTTTTCTACACAGAGAACCCTAGCCACCATTCTTTCTCTGCTAGCACAGAGACTGTGTTTTTGGCATTCGTGAGAGAATACCTTAGGTGGATTACTGTCTGAGTCAATCTCACGTTAAGATTGAAGAGGCGAGACAAATGGTTCATCATCCAGTTGCTATTTGATCAAGAGGTTTAATGGATCACGCCTTCAGCAATCAAAAATTTTGAACAACAGAGACATCCGAGAAAGGTATATCTTCCTATCTTTTGATTCATCTTATACAAACATACGGTCCTCTTGGCTGGAATCCATCTATTTCCGCCGCGTAATGCATGTTTGATGCATGTAAGGATTCCTAACACCCCGACCATTTCTTGGCTATTTTTTCAAAACAATCTTATCTCCCTCATTTTTTCTCTCAATCCATCACTGGGTTCAACCCTAAAACATTACCGGGTCACTTTCTAAACCTCTAAAACACCTTCTAAATACAAAATCTTCACTCTGTTCTTGAAGTTTTAGATTAAAACTAGGAAAAATCCAATCTTTTCTTCCAAAACCCATTTTTAAATCCTTCCATTTGGTGCACAATTTCTTCAATCTTTTTGCATTAGATCATTGCCCATATATTGGAGATTATTGTGGTATGATTTTTCTACACTTTCTACGATTCAATTTTTAATATTGATTTTTGGGTATTTTTCTATGGATTTTTGGCTAAAAATTATTGTATATTTTTTGTTGAATGGATTAAATGCCAATGTTGCTTCCTTAGAGGCTTAGTTAGAATAGGAATATAGTTGACAATAATATTTGATTGATGCCATTTATGTTTTGCATATTTTTGGAAGCTATTGAGCATGCCTTCTTTAGGTATAAATTTGAGCTTGCTTAACTATATGATAATTATTCATGTCTAACTTAGCATTGGGGTAATGAGCTTCATGTTGTTAATTTGTGGCTATTGAGTATTATGATTTGATCATGAATATTGATATTGTGTTTGGAATCGGACCATGCCTATATTTCTTGCAGGTTGGTTGGAGGAGATTGTGTTGCATTTTGTTGGCTATCTTGTGGTGTTTTGTGTTGAGGTGGTGGTTATGTTAAATGTTATGGTAATAGTGAGATTGTTAAGGGTTGTCTTTACTTGTGGTGTAATGAGTGGTTTCTGAGGGTGTCATATTTTCTTTTTTCCTACCTTTATTCATCATCACATCATGTCTAGGAAGCCTAGGGGGTTGGCACATTTGGCTAAGAGAGCTCGAGATGCACCTTCGTCTACACCTTCTTTCGAGCCTCTGCCTACCCAACCTACCTAATTCTAAGACCCCACTAGTCAAATTTGGTATCAAAATCACCAACATAACAAGATCATAGTAGAAAAGTGGTATAAGTCTTCATTAGATAATTTCTTGGAGCTTTCTACTATATTCAGACGAGTGGGGTTGGAGCCTATTATTAGAATGGATGGTGCTTATTGTCTTGTGAGAGTACGAGAGTTCTATGCTAATATGAGAGAGAAGGAGAAAAATAGCCTTCATGTTATTTCTACTATGGTAAAAGGGGTTCTCATTGAGTTTGAGAGGGCTAAACTAGCTAGGATTTTGTGAGTACCTAATGAGGGGTAATGGATAGTTGTAGACCATAATAACTAAAAGGTCATTTTTTAGCCTACTTGGGATGTGAGTACTATGATGGCAAGTTTGAACGTGTGGAGAAAATGAAATAGGTCAAAATCGTTACTACTATAATAATGACCTTGAGGCTCAATTGAGTGCCGTAGTCTATATCTTTGCTTTTAGTATTTACTCTAAAGCTAGTGACTTCAATGAGTTTAGGGTCCTTGATCTGTACATTCTGGATAAGTTGAGGATGAGTGAGTCTATTCCCCTTGCTCCTATTATTATTCAGTCCATGCGAGAGGTTGTTTACTTTAGCATATAAGCCAAAGCCTTCACATTCTCCTTGGTTATTATGCATATCCTAAGAGATTTTGGAGTGAGATTAGATGGAGAGCTTAGTGAATTCACTACTGACCGCGACCTCATGACTGAGCATACTTTGGTTTAATGTGGTTATTGCTATGATGAGAGGGAAAGGCGATGGAAGAAGCCTTTAGAAGTATAGCACCTCGAGATGGTGGAGTTTCCCCCTGATGAGGTAGAGGGGGAGGATCAGCCTATTAGACCTCCCACCCGTGCCACTAGTTCTTATTCTTGTAATGATTTTGAGCCACAAGTGGAGGCTCAACTAGAGAGCTAAATGACTATCCTTCTTTAGCTTCGAGACTCCATTGCGGACCTCTATTGATGCTAGGATGTCCATGATTAGAAGTTGGCAACTTTGATCCAATAATCTACGGGAGCATTTTTTAGTAGCGCAGCTGACAATCTTCATAAGGACGACGATAATGAGGATGATAATGAAGACTCTTCACTTACTATTTGCACTTGTATTTTATTTTATTTTCGGAACCTTTCTATTATTTCTTTTCTTTTGAATTTTAATGACCTTTCCTAGCTGTTAGTTATCTTTTATTTTACTTTGTTTCCCCTTCTTTTTCTAGATTTATGTTTTCTTATTTTTGTTTCTTTTGATGTCAAGTACTCTTGCTATTTTTGTAATGACTACTTCTTGTAGTGGATTGAAACATGTTAGACTTACTATGTAATAGAAGTAGTCTCTTCTCTTTATTCTTCCTCTTTATTGATTTTGGCCTTCTGAGCTTTGCTTTTATTATTATATCTTTGGACATTGAAGACAATGTTCAGTTTAAGTATGTGTGTGTGTGTGGGGGGGGGAGAATGGTGTTGAAGAAATATTTTTCATATCATTTTTATGTGACATTTTTTGAAATTTTTTTATGGTTGTCATTGTTTATACAAGGATGCAATTCTTTTTCTTATTTTGATATGATTTGGTGGATTTTTATGAAATTGGTTTAAAAATTGCATAATTAGAATTGAATCTTTTCCACATCTCAATTTCTAGAAGGTGCTTGAACAGCTGATATACCATAGCATAGACAGCAGTCTAAATGCGACATCATGGTTTCCATAAATGTCCTACATTTATGTTAATGTTAGGATATCGCCCGTTCATAGTTTGTGAAAGGCTCAATAAAGAAGGTTAGGAAGCTAGTACTTTAGTTGCAGCTTCAAAATTTGTCGGTAAACTCTTGGGACCGGTGAATATGGGAAAATTTCATTGGCTAACTCTTGTATTATGGGTTTAAACTTTGCTTAGCTTAGAGTTGTGATGAGGAATGTTAGTTGATAAAAGATCTTTAAGCGGAAACAATTGTGGAAAATTTGTGTGTGAGTTGAAAATTTAGAAAAATGAGTTATTGTTTCCTCTTTGAAGATAAGAAGGTATTGTTTTTTCATGATTATGAGGGCCAATACGGATAGTGAAGAGAAATCTACTTTCTTGACGTTGTGAATTCCTAAAAGCAAAAAAGAGGGAAAATGTTGAAAAAATGATGAGCGATGACTAAAAATGGGCCAATACGGTTTGTGAAGAGAAATCCATGCACTTGAGGCTATCAATTCCCTAAGTTATTGGGGGAAAAAATAGAGAGGTAAAAAAAAATAAGAATGCTTTCCTTATATCATAACTTGAGTTGTGTAATTTTGGTATTTATAAGGCCTGAGTTGGTAGATAGCTTAACTTGGGTAATTCATGTTATCTATTTTTTTAGCTTGAAAGGTGAAGTAATTTCCTAGACTAAGGTATAAACTTAATTAATTTGACTTGAAGAGTTTTGTGATGTCTTGTTAACTGTTTCGAAGTTTGAATTGTTTTCAAAGGGTTTGGTGAATGGCAAGAGTTTTATCTAAAGTTTGAAGGGAAGTTATAATCCTTGCTATATTTCAAAAAATTTTGGAATAAGAAAAAGCTTGGGTTTTCTTGATAATTTTCTTGGCTTAAATATTTTGCTTAAGGACAAACAAAATTCAAGTGTGGGGATATGTGATAAGGGCTATAATCATTACTATTTTTCTAGTTATTTGAAGTTGTTTTGAAATACTTTTGTTCTAATAACTGGGCATATTCTTTCCTATTTAACTTTGTAAAAAGTGTTTTTGACAAATTTGTGCAGATTTGAGTCAATTTCGAGCAAACACAAGATATTTCCATACCACACTTGGCGCCAGGTCTGGCAAGTGGACCATGCGCTAGGTCTATTCTGGTACAGCCAGATAAAAATAGGGCAAATCTGAGGAAGAAAACAGAATATACTTGGCACCAAGTGGGTCGAAGGGACCTGGTGCTAGGTCTACTCTAGAGCACGAAAATCTAGTGCACGAATTTAGTAATTTTCCAAATATTTCAGTATTTTCCAATTCGTACTCGGCCAAGACTCCTTAAGCAACGAATTTGGCATCAAAGAAGGTTAAAAAACCAAGAGAACACAAGAGATCGAGGGTAATTTCCAATCACTCAAAGAAGGAGAAATTCACCATTTAAGGAGTGTTGTTCAAGAGAGGCTTCAAATGAGAAGAAGGGGGCTTGTCTATGAGTGCTTTCTTTTACCTTTTTTTTTTATTCTTAAAAAGTGACATATTAAATGTTTTATTTATAATTTTACATTATTTTGGGATTCGTGGTTTTGTGTTAATTTAGTTATTTGATAAATTCTTTATCACCTTTGGTATTCGATTACTTGTTATCATTGGTTATTGATGCGAGTTCTTCCAATTGTCATGGGAAACAATATTAGGAGTTTATTGCATCGATTTTGTATTTGAAAAATCTTAAAGGACATGGGAAATGAAGTTATGATTAAAGGACTAAAGTGATCAAAGATTAGTTGATTTTACCTCGAGTAAAGGGTCATTAGCTAATTTCATGTTCATGAGGAATTGAGTGTAATGCATGTTTTGGTTATGTTGGTTTGATTGGGAAATCTGCTAATTTAATCAAAAGATAGTGATTCCATGGATTGAGTAAGAAGTGGAGTTTATCTAAGTAAATTCATGACTTGGGAAACGATTTAATTTTACTTTATGTTCCTTCACGATGCTAAGATGATGATTACTTGAGATAATTGCTAGAGGATTCATTATCATGATTTCTAGGATAATTATCTAAATTTCATATTCTTATATTCTTGAGTTGTATATATTTCTTTATTTTCTTGTTTACTATTCTCTTGAGTTCTTTATTTACGCATCAACAAAATAATGATTAACTAGCTATTCTATCAATTAATTATTATATTGGCATCGTGAAGGAATTAAAATAGACCCACTTCATTTGCAATCCATGGAATCACTATCTTCTAGTGAAATCTGTAAATATATTTTGTCTTAACCAATTTACCCAAACGATGCATTAAAATTAATCATTACATAAAATCCCTACGTTCTAGGTGATTTAAGCATGAAATTAGCGAATGAATCTATATTCTAGCAATCATCAACCAATATTTGGCTACTTAGTCTTAGCCCTTAACCTATTTTTCAGGAAAGTTAAAATTAACTAGTATTGAATTAATTAGTTGGTCATTCTTTCCTGACATTGTTTTGCAAGTTAATTGGAAGTGAACTATATCAATCCAACAAGATATTTTACTCAAGTAATCAAATACCAAGAATAGTAATAAATTGATTAAAGAACTAAAATTAATACAAAATCATCAATCTAAAAGAATATCATCTAAAGATAATTAAAACATTAATCTCAAATTGTCAATAAATTAGAAAGAAGAGAAAAAGAAACCATTCATAGAGAAGTAAGCCTTCTCCTTCTTCCTTGAAACCTTCTTTAGCAACCTCCTCTTCTTCTCCAAGAGTTTTCCTTGAAACTCCTAAATCTTAGTGTTTCTTTATGAGTTATCTAAAGATATTACATTGAAGATTTTGAAAACTATGAAAAAAACTTTGAAAACTAGTTTGTACAATGCTATTCTCTTGTATATATATGAGTTCTAATTGTCAAAAAGTGTGAACAAGAGTCCTTTTCCATTGTTGAAAGAGTTCCCAAAAGAATCACTCTGAAATTGCCAAAATCTTATCTGAAAAGGAAAACCCGCCAACATTGATCAGAATGGACTTGGCACTAAGTCCATTAGACCCACGCACCAGTCCAATCTGTTTCTTCTCAAAAGTGCTACTTTTCCAGAGCAGATCAGGTGCCTGGTGCCTTAACTAGACTTGGTGCCAGGTCCAATCTAGAATTTTCACTTTTTGCTCGAAATCCACTTAAATTTGTAGAAATTTGTCAAAAACACTTTTTACAAGTAAAATGTCAAATAACAAGGAATATGCCTAGTTATTACATTAAAAGTATCACAAAGCACTCTCAAATAACGAGGAAAATAATGCTAAATTTAGCCCCTATCAATATTCTTCACTTACCTTCATTGGTTACTCATATCATGGAGATCGAGGTTTGCACTTAGTTCTCACATTAAGGTCATCTCTCTTTTTGGCATCTGTTAAGGTTTGGCCTTGGTTAGATTTCAACCCCATAATATCCCTTCTCATGTCTTCCTTTTCTTTTCTTTTCTTTTTTTTTTTTTTTTTGAAAGTTTCAAAGATAGAATTACTATAAAAAAAAGTCTTGCAATATTATGTTGGGAATTTCAAAAGGTTCTCACTTGGAAAATTTAGATAGAGTAGAAAGTAATTTATAACAATCACTCATTCACGTGTATACACTTAATCAATGTCACTTAACCCTCATGTTTAACTCTTTTTGGTTTTGAATAGGTATAAGCTCACCCTATTTCATTTTTAAAGAACTCAATTTCTTTAATGAGTTCTTTCCCACAAAAACCACCCCAATTACCTAGGAGCTAGTCCAAACTTGATAACTTTACTAACCCTCTATGGATGGTCAACTAAGAGTCTTAGATGGAAATTGAACAACAAGCAATAAGGCCACAAGATGTAAGCAAAATAAAGATGACTCAATGAATTTGAGAGTTCAACAACCTCAATGTTACACTAGATAGAATAGCAACACTAAACTAGCAAGAATAATTTCAAAGAAACTCAAGTAGTTCAAGAGCACAACGTTCAAGAACAAGGCACAATTCTTATATATTTCCAATAAACAAAAGCAAGAATTTCACAACTAAGACAATTAAATTGGACATGTAATTCTCCAAAAAATATGTATAATCAAGAGATAAACAACTATAGAAGGTGTTCACAATAAACAACTATAGAAGGTGTTCACAAAAGATTGGCCCACAATTTAATGCTACAAATTTACTCAAGCAAAATATTGAACACTTGGTGTTGAACCTCGCAACTCAAGAATCTATGATTTTCTCACACTTGTAATAGCTTAATATCTCAAAAGCCTAAAGAAAAATTAACCCCTTATGATTATAATAATATCAAGAAACAATTTATCAGCAAGTAGATGTGAAAAACTTATGTTTTATAGTTCACAAAATTATCATAAAAAATAGTTACGGGATTCCTTTTTGAGCTCAACAAATTTGCAACAAATAAAACCAAATAATCATAAGATTTCTACAATGTTATGCTTCAAATAGCTAGTCAAACATCAACCAAACAACAAGAAACAATTTTCACCAGAGAAATTCAAGAAAACTTAAAGAAAACATGACCTTTTTGTGGGTGTCTTTTCAGTAATGGGATTTCCCCTATTTTTCTTCAAACTTTGAAGCCATCTTCTTTGAAAATCAAGCTTTGATAAGAATTAAAGCTTTCCTTACTCTAATACTAATTTGATGTTAGCTCCTTAGGGTTGATTTTTTAGTTATTTTCGTGGCTAAAAATAGGGCATAATTGCGAGACCTATAATTAACTGAAAATAGTGAGTTTAATGAAGTGCAAATAGAATTCAAATACTAGGACCCTATGCTAAATAGGGAACTTGGAATACTAGAAATAAGAGCCAAGTCTTCTATATCAAAATCAAATATCCTTGGTTCAACAAAGAAAACAAAAACACTTAAAGAAATAACTTAGGAAATCAACTTGACTTCTAACAAGAACCTTCGATTAACATGAATATAAGACCCAACATAGCAAGCTAATTAATCTATCATAAAGGGTTTATAGACAAGATTCAAAGGGCAGAACTAGTTCCTAAGAATGGTCTTAAAGATCACAGGAAGTATCCAAGAGGAATCACCTCTCAAAAGTGCTTTAAATAGTTTTATTCAATCTCAATATCAAAAGTTAGAAATAAAGTGTCATAATGGCATATTTATAGCTAACATAACCTAGCTAATGGGAGATGAAATCTCAACTATTCATATGTTAACTATGCCTAAAATATCCCGATTGCATAATAAAATTCGTGCAAATTTAATTAGAAAAACACAACAAAAAATAAGTTGAAATTTCAAAATCGGGCATAAAGCCTGAAGTGGGTCAGCACCGGTTTGGCTGTTAAAGCTGGCGCCAACTTCTCACCTTCCAAGATGGTCTTCTTCTTGGAATGAATCGGTACCAGTTTAGTTATATGAGCTGGCACCAGTTTATTTCTATCTTGTTATGCAAAAGCTTTGCCTCTAGTCTCCCCTTCTACTCTTTTAGCCTTCTGCACAAATTGTAGTTCAAGCTTTAGTCTTCTTAGTCCTTCTTTGATCTTCTATTACTTGATAATTCTCCTAATCCTCAACTGAGAAGCTTAGTTTGATTGAATCCTCTATTCAAAGCTTTCATAATTTGACTTTTGGTAAGGCTCTACAGAATGTGACTTGAATTTCCATCCTTTTTCCTTAGCATTGGCATTACGCTTGGGAAGATTCCTATCACCTATCCTGAAACTGGTAAAGATTCCACAGACCAAGATCATGAGGCTGTGAAATGGTAAAGCTGATAAAATGGCTAGATGCTATGTGTGGGCTTTCTATGTCCAATGTTCTTCAATTAAAGCATGAGAACCTGCCAACTACATATGTATCAATATACTGTTATACACCATTTTTGCTGATAAAAGTTGGCCTGTAAGGCAGGAAGCTCTTAAGGTAATCAATTGCACTAGAATGGCTGAGAGGGTATCAGTTAATGACCATTTGCTCTAGATGATAGCTCATTTCAAGGAAGCCGAGGTCCTAAGGGCAACAATCTATCCTAAGAGCGAAATTGTCATGGTTCTTAAGAATTTGCCAGATTTGTAATCTCAGTTAAATTTAAACTATAACATAAAGAAGTTAAATATGTAGTTGACTAAATTGATGAAAAAACTCCAAGTTGGTGAAAAAATTATAAAGCCTACGTTAAAGGTTTTGGTTACTCGTTCTGGTTTATCTTTTAGAACTAAGGCCTAACTGAGTAGTTTAAGAAGAAGAAGAAGGACCAGAACAACTTAGGGGCCTAACCTAAGGGGTCTAGCCCTGGTCCGTATAAGCTAAATGCAAAGCCCAAAGGGAAATATTTCAAATATGACAGGAAGGGGTATTTCAAGAAAGATTATTTAAATTTCTTAACCAAATCCTCCTCAGGTATCACTTTTTACTTAGAGTCTATTTTGATGGTTGGATCATCATTCACTTGGATTATTTTTTTTTTTGGAGCTATTGACCATATCCATAACTTCTTACATGGGCTCAGCAAGATAAGGAGACTCACTAGAAGAGTGCATGGTTTTTAAGTGGGCAATGGAACACAAGTGTGGGCTGAAGTAGTGGGAAACTGGGACCCTTTATTTGATTGTAATAGGATTTTAGTATTAAAAGATATTTTAGAAATTTTTAGTTTCAAATCGAATTTGATTTCAATTTCAAGACTGATTAATAAAAAATATTTTACTTCTTTCCATTTTGGTATTCTAATCAGTAGAAATAGAAATGTTATTTGTTCTTGAAACATGTATAGTAATCTTTTTTTATTTTAATCCTATAAGTCGTCAAATAAATAATACTCAAACGAGCCTAATAATAAGAAGAGAAATGCCACATCAAATAACTTATATTTATGTCACTTAAGATTAAGACATATAAATCTTAATCGGATTCAGAGGTTAATCTAAAATGGGTCTTTGCACTCACTGAAATTGGAGGCATAGCCTCACTGCGAATCTTGCTTTATGGGTAAAATAACCAAATAGTCCTTTACACAAACCAAAAAGAGCTAAGGAAATACTTAAGTTGGTTCATACCAATGTTTATAGTCCTATGTCTATACCAGCTAGATGATGGGATAAATATTTCATCACTTTCACAGATGATCACATATGTTTTGGTTATATTTACTTGATAAGGCACAAGTCTTACTCATTCAATAAATGCAAGGATTTTAAGGATGACGTGGAGTGTGAAACAAGAAAACTAATTAAGAAAATAAGATCAGATCAGGGTAGAGAATATCTCCTTAGTGAATTCAAAGACTACTTGGTACATTAGATAATAGTATCTCAGTTAACTGTACCTTGGACTCCCTAGTAGAACAAAGTAGCTGAGAGAAGAAATAGAATATTGATGGAAACAGTAACAAGTATGATGAGTTATGCAACTCTTCCTATTTCCTTTTGAGGGAATGCTCTAGAAATAACAGCATATATTCTAAACTTGGTCCCTTCTAAATCTATAACTTGGATACTTAATAAGATGTGGACTAGAAGCAAGCCTAGTATGAATCATCCTAAAGTATGGGGTTGTCCAGCTTATATATTAACTAAAGAAAGTAAGCTTGACCCGAGATCATTATTGTGCTACTTTATAGGGTATCCAAAAGGAAAAAGAGATGGATTCTTTTATAATCCTCAAAAGCAAAAAGTATTTGTGAGTATTCATATTAGTTACCCAGAGGATGAACAAAGTATATTCACTGAGGTTTCAAGTATGGTGCTATTGGAAAAGAAGTTCAGTGATACTTCAACTTCTAGTACCCCAATTTAGGAACTTAAAGAAGTACAACCAAATGTTCCTATACAAATTGAGCTACGTCGTAGTAGGAGAATATCTAGGGTCGATGAACTTGAGAGGCTTTTGAAGTAATCTCTGACCATCAGAAATAAGATCCTATTGGATACGATGAGGCCATTGCAGTTGTTGATGCAGACAAATGGCAAATGGAAATGGATGACGAGATTAAGTCTATATATTTCAATCAAGTCTGGGATCTAGTCATTGCACCTGAAGGGATAAAACCTATAGGCTATAAGTGGGTATACAAGAGAGAGAGATGTAGATAGAAATGTGAAAACCTACAAATTAAGAGAGATTGCAAGGTTGTACCAAAAAAAAAAAAAAGGATTAATTATGAGGAGACACTTCCACCTGTAGCCATGCTTAAGCCATTATGCATTCTCCTAGCTATTGCATGTTAAGATAGAATATGTTCACTAATTTACATAGAAGATAGTGATTCTATGGATTGCAAACGAAGTGGGTCTATTTAATTCCTTCATAATTCCAAGATAATAAGTAATTGAGAGAATTGCTAATCAATCATTATTGTGTATTTAAAGATTTCTATCTATATACATATATTTTCTCCTTATTCTCACTCCTTGAATATCTTTGTGACTTTTCTTGTGTGACTTAATTTCTCTAGTATATTAGATGAGTAGGTTATTTACGTAAATCTCTCTATTCTATTGGCTAAACAATAAATATTTGGGTAAAATATGGTGGGAGTCTAAATTTTCAAGGATTCGATACTTGCTATTCCCTATACTATATGATGGGTATACTTACCCGTATGTGTGGTTCTAGTGATTAGTATTTTAACTAAAGCTTGAATAATTGTGGACTTTGTTGATAATATTTTATACACAAAAACACACATCAAGTTTTTGGTGTCATTGTTGGGGATGGGCACTATCAGAAATAATCAATTCTTGTTGATTTAGCCTTTATTGTATTTGTAAATATCACTAACTTTTGTTTATAGATCGTTTTTGAATAGTTATGTTTTTTTTCAATTTATTCTTTTGTTTTTTATTTCTTTGAATTTGTACTTGTATTATTTCTCTTTTCAATTTCATCTTTGTTTTTCATTGAGTACGAGGATAAAATAATCATCATGGGAAATCAACTATAGGGATATATGTGGCCATTGAAACAAATTCAAAAGAGCTACAATGATAAGAATTTGGCAACTTTACAAGCTGGGATTGACGCTTTTGGTGAGACGTCACTTGAAGCCTTAATGAATTCTTTTGTTGCCAATACAAATTCACTCCTTAAGTATCATGATAAATCTTCCCAACGTATGGGCTCTAACAAAACATAATTAGCAAAGTTGGTTGATGAGATCTACAATAGGGAATTGGCAATTGCATAGCGATTCATGGAGCCTACAGATACCCGTGATTATGTGTTGAGTTTACCATGCCTTGAGGAGTAGGATCTTTCAATGTTACATCATACAAAGTCTTTAGAGGATGGTGGTAATTTCTACCCTTCACTCCATTCAAATGGAGGTAACTGAGTTTTTGTAGACCATAATTTGAAAAGTAAGAATTTCTTCATCCTATCTTTAAAATCTACTTTACTAGGTCTAAAGGAAAATTTTAATTGTGACAAATGTTTTGAAGAGATAAGTAGTGATTCTAATGTTTATACATTTTTTAGATATAATTTACATCTTTGTGTTGGGAACTTGATTTGTATGTCTAAAAAGGTGCTATGGAAGGGAGGTCATTCATTTACATTCATTGCAGCTAATATTTTCCATGAACCTTCCATTTTTTCAAAACCCTCTCATATTTCTACTTTCATCATGCCTACCTTCTTCATTGAGCATTAATTTCTTTTACAACGGTTTGATGAGGAAGCATGATGAGTGGAAATAATTGGTATTTTTTTTTGTGTTTGGAGTTCTTAGGTGTTATTTCCCCCAAATAAGGAAAATATTTTCCATCTATAGTGTGAGAGTGTAATACCCCGCCCAAAACCACCTTTGACTATGGGGAAAAGTCATGCATTGCATAGCATTTTGCATTTTATGTGGTAGCTTAGAATTATTTTAATTGCATGGATGCATGTGAATTTTCTGTTGCTCTTGCATTTGAATTGATTGATGTGAAATAGCTGTGCTGTTAAAGATTTGGAAAATGGAGGTTTGGTCGAAGACTTGGAAGGATGAGTATTGGTGGGTAGTGAGAACTGACTGTAGAAAAATTAGTATTGGAGTTGTTTTGGAATAGCGGGGAGGTTGGTGATTTTCGTTGCTGACCCGAGTTCGAATCCTACTTTTTGTGAAATTAGTTCCTCTTCTTGAAAATTCCTTTCCTTAGAGTTTCCATGTCTTGGCCAAAAAAGATCTAGCAAACCTAGAGAAATTTTAGTGTCATTATTCCAAGGAAATAAGTCTCTATATTTATTCCCTAAATTTAAGGACCTTGATGTGAATAAAGTTCACTTTTAATTTTCAGCTTTTATTCCTTAGGATTTTCGAAAAACCTTAGCTAATAAATAAAATTCCAGCTTGATTTTACCTTAATGGATGTGACCATGGATAGTTGGAATTAAAGAGTCATTTTTCTAGTAAGAAACCTTGTTGATTTTAACCCTAGAATGTTAGCTAAAAATCTGGAAAAAAATTCCAGCAAGTGCCGCCACTTCTTGGAGGAACTTTAGCTCAACTCAAACTCTTCCAAAGCTAGGAAATCTTATCCTAAATCCCTTAGCAAATCAAACTTTTATTTCAATCCTAATTCAACTAGGATTTTCTTCCTTATCCTAGCAAAATTTCGGCAGCTTTGTGTCAACACAAGCTGTCCGAAATTCCAACACCTTTAAGTACAATCCAACTCTTCAAACCCTAGCTCAAAACACCTAAATACTCCTCATCAATTCAGATTACCTTAGCTGCACAAAACTAGAATTTTATTCTCACAAAACCACAGAAATTCGTCCAGCTTATGCACAGGATTTTCGGCAGCTTTGTGCAGGAAATTTCGGCTAGCTGTTGTGTTCCTATTCCAACCAAAATTCTACACACACAACCCACCGAAAAACCCCAGCTGATCAAGCTATTTTCAGCGCCCAAAACCCTCATTGTTTCTCTGGAAATTTCGGCAGAACTACAGCAGCCAAAACAGTCCAAAACTCATCACTCTTGCACAGAATTTTCGCACAGCTTGCACAGAATTTTCAATCACCAAAACTCACACAAACTCTCTCTTGTTTTGGACAAAAAACCTGAACACACTTAACCCTTCTCTTGAGCATTATTTCGGCCAGCCTAGGGAGCAAGTTCATAACAGTTTTCTCCTCTTAATCCCTCTTGAAATCGGCCAGCATCAAAGGTACCGCAAGCTGCAAATTTTCGCCTTGCTGTCCAAGAAACCTAAAGCCATTAGGAGTCTTTCTAAACATCACCATCTAACCCTAAACCAATCTTCTCCAACTCTAAATCATAGCAGCCATCTATCCTCTCCATTCTACATGAAAATTCCAGTAAATTCTCTCTGCAAATTTTCAAAAACTCAAGAACTATTCTAAGCAAAAATCGAACATACTTTAAGGTAAGCAAAAATCCTCTCAACCTCTTGATGCCGTTTTCTCTAATGATTCTCTTCTCCTTCTTCTTCCCTCAAATCACCCCCTAAAGAGGCTGATTTCATCTTCTTATTTAATTTTCGGTCAAGAGGAGCAAAGAAGGTAGCTTTCCTCTCCTTCTCAAGCGAACTCGGGACGATCACCATAGGAGTATCGAGACCTCAATACTCGGTTGTTGTAAGGTAAGGGAATACCCGCCCTTGATGCCGAAAGTAAATTTTAATGATGTCTTAGTGGGATGAACATATGGTCATAGTACATGATCTTTGGGGATGAGATAGTTTACTTGGAATTAAATAGGGGATTGCAAATTGTTGTGAAAATAAATGAGATTAGAGCATGTTTAAATTAATTGAGACCCTGATCATGATATTATATGTTTTAGATCAAGAGGATAATTGAGGAAAGCAAGCTATGAATTTATCTCGTTTATCCGAGGCATATCAAGAAAGTCCTTGCATAAACTCTTTTGTTAAATGTTGTGATGGTAAGTCCTTGTATAAACTCTTTTGTTAAATGTTGTGATGGCAAGTCTATGTTTTGAAGCTTTGTAAAGCTATTGTTGAACTATGATTATTTGGGTTGTAAACGTGGATGATTATTCTTTAAACGGTTTTGTCAAACTAATAATTTTATCAAGAAAACTATTCTTTTCCTTAAATTTTTGGAAATCTCTTTTAAAGAAAATCACATTTTACAAAGCCAATGTTTGGAAATATGGTGAATTAGGAATTGACGGATATGTTCATTAAGTACTTAATAAGGGTAGGCTAACAATACTAGTCTTGGAGGGCTAGCGTAAGTCTTCTGGCAGGAGGCCACCTCCAGAAGATGAACTCTGCTTGAAAAGGCGACAGTGTTGGTTGGTCAGGCCAATCCGAGCTAGCATTTGTACCTGGTATGGTATTATTTATATTCCCAGCATGGACACCCAGATGATTTTTTTGGGTGTAGAGATAGAGGAGTATCTCACCCGGTGAGTTGTACACTCACCTTGATCAGAACGCCCAATGTGTGGTAATCTGGTCCGGACAAGGTGCACAAAGTGTGGTGCCTTGGCCATTTTGTTCTCATGGAGCCCAACGTGTGGTGATATGACTGTTTATTCGAGTGGATGATTTATTTTGTATAAAGTGTGACAATGAGAAAAACCCACTCCTTGTGAAAAGAGATTATTTATGACTTGCCAACTTATTTCTATAAATGTTTTGCACTTTGCATACACGTACTATTCAAAATACCATGTGCACACACAGGACTTACTGAGATTTATTCTCACACTATTTTACATCACGTTTTCAGGAGATAGATTGTGCTGAGTCAGCGGGGCTCTGATAGTAGAGGCTTTGGCTATTTTTTCCTATGCTGTTCTAGGAGACTTTTGTCGTTTATACTTCTGAACAATATTTGTTTTATTTCGTTTTGCTCCAAGTTGAGCCTGATGTAATAAGAGTATTTCTTTATTTATCTAAGTTGATTCCTTTTGAGATTGCCTTTATATTTTATACCTCATTCTAAAGACCCCTTGTCCTACGGGACGGGGCGACATCCCCGCCCTTTTAGGGTACGTAGTCGTGTAGTGTTACAGAGATAGTGAGTCATGTCTTTATTTGCTTTGTTAGGATTTTTATTACTAATTTTCTTTTATTTAGGCGTGTCATTATTTTGTTATTATTTTTCTTGTGCTTTTATTTGTATTTTCTTTTGTAGGTCAGAATAAAGTCCTCTTGGACAAGATCTTCTCTCTATTCCAAGTTTTAATATTTATTAGAGCTCTATTGCACTTAGGGAGTATTGCTTAATCTTCTACCTCCTATATCTTTTTTTGGTCCTTTTGGAGATACTTTCATGTGTTAATTTTTTGCCATGAGGACATTGTCTAGTTTAAGTGGAGAGGAGGGTTTTGGTGATATTCTTGTCCATGTTGTTGATAAAGTTCTTGGTGGCTACTTTGGAAAAATGTCAAAATCCTTGAATTTCCTTGAAAATTTTGAGGATATTGAAATTTGAAATTTTGAAAATTTTGGAGCGAAATCGAGTTTATTTGTCTATAATGGAGTTATGATTTTTTTTTTTTTTTTTAACTTTAGATATGGACTTTTCATTCAAATTGGTTGGATTTTTATTAAAATGAACTTGTGTATTAAGTTAAATTTTGCAAAGTCTTGAGAATTTATGGTAACCTTGGTTTTATTTGGTATTTGTGTTTATTTTACTCTTTGAGTTTGAATATGGATGATGCGATGAAGTATAGGAAGAGTTGTTGATTGATTTTTGTATTATGGATTTAAAATTTGCTTGACTTTGAGATGTGAATAAGGAGCGTGAGGAATTAGAAAAATGATTAGTGGAAAAATTTCATTGTTATGTGAGCAGAAAAAGAATTGAGTTGAAAAATAAAACAATGATCTTATTCTTAATTTCAAAAGACCTTTTATTGAAATATAGGTTAATATGGAGAGAAGTAGGAAGTATTGTTTGGTGCACTCCCTTGTGGCTATCTCGAAGGCAAAAAGGTAAGAAAAAAGAAGAAAATTTCTGGGAAATAAATAATGACTATGAAAGGGCCAATATGATGCATGAAAAGAAATCCGTTCACTTGAGACTATCAATTCCCTAAGTCATTGAAAAAAAAAAATATAGAGTGGAGTGTTTCATTGTTTCACTAACTTGAGTTTTGTAAATTTGAGTTTATAATTCTAAAATTGGTTAAATTGCTTGATTTGTATGATTTATGTTATCTATGTTTTTTCATGAAGAGTAGGATGATTTTCTTGTACTAGATTTAAGCTTGTTTAACTTAACTTTGATGGCCTCGACATTGTTTGATTTAATACATGGGTTTACAATGGATTGAAATGGTTGAGTGAATGACAAGTTTGTGTTCGAGGTGGGAAGAAGATTATTCCTTTATTATGGATGAATTACTTCTTTGCTTGAGGACAAGCAAAGCTTATGTGTGGAGGAATATGATAGGGCCAAATTTCACATATATTTTCTTAGTTATTTGGGGACAATTTGTTATATTTTTTATGTAATAACTAGTCATATTCTTTCCTATTTGATATTTTACATTTGGAAAGTTGTTTTGAAGATTTTATGTAGAATAAGACGAAAAATAAGGCAAAACTATTCGCACTGCCGGCGCCAGCCCTAGTTTGGAAACCACCGGAAAATGGCCCAAAATAAATCACGTTAGGGCAAGAACATAGTTTGGCCTACACTAGCTGTGAGGGCTGAGCCGGCGCTGGCCTAATGAGGGATTAATGCAACGGGTTTCCTTTTCCAAGCAGATTTTGGCAATTTCAGTTGGATTCTTTTGAGAACTTTTTCGACCACAGAAAAGCCTCTTGTAAGCACTTTTTGGCAATTAGAACTTCTATAAATATAAGAGAATAACATCGTATCAAGTAGTTTTCAATTCTTCAATGTAATATATTTAGAAAACTCCTAGAGAAACACTAAGATTTATGAGGACAAAGGAGAATTCTTGGAGAAGGAAAGGAGGTAGATCAAGAAGGTTTGAAGGAAGAAGAGGAAGGCTTACTTGTTTATGAGTGGTTTCTTTTTTTCTTCTTTGTAATTTATTGACAAATTAAGTTTTAATTATTTTAATTGTATTTGGAAGATATTTTTGGATTCATGACGTTGTGTTGATTTTAGTTCTTTGATCAATTGATTGTTATTCTTGGTATTTGATTACTTGTTTTAATTAAGGAATTAATTGATTGATTCTTATTATTAACTTGCTTGTAAAAGAGGTTGACAGTGATTTCAATTTAATTAATTTCATACTTGTTATCTCTTAACTTACTTGTATAAGGGGTTAATTGTCAATAACTTGAGTAGTTAAAGATTTGTTCATGATTGTTAGGATATAGATTCAATGGCTAATTTATGCTTTAAATCACCTAGAACCTAGGGATTTATGTAAGGATTGATTTTTAATGCATCTTTTGGGTAAATTAGTTGAGAAAGAATATGTTCACTAATTAAAGTAGAAGATAGTGATTCCATAGATTGCAAATAAAGTGGGTCTATTTTAATACCTTCATGATTCCAAGATAAAAATTAATTGAGAGAATTGCTAGTCAATCATTTTTGTGTATTCAAGGATTTCTATCTGTTTACATGTATTTTCTCTTTATTTTCACTCTTTAATTAACCTTGTGACTTTTCTTATGTGACTTAATTTTCTCTAGGATATTATGTTAGTAGGTTATTTGCTTATATTTCTCTATGCTATTGGCTAAACAGTAAAGATTTGGATAAAGAAAGATGGGAGCCTAAGTTCTCATGGATTCCTTGCTGTTCTCTATACTATATTATGGAGATACTTGCCTGTATGTGTGGTTTTAGGGATTCACATTTTAATTAAAACTTGATTGGTTGTGGACTTTGTTTATAATATTTTGTATACTAAAAACCACGCATCACTCTTATCTTAAACCTTAAACTATAACATTTACATCTAAGATTCCAGTCTTGTTTAAGGCTATGCTGGCCGGATTTTAGGAAAAGAAAAGTGGAGAAGAATTTTATGAAATTTTAAAAACCAAGGTTTGAGTTGGTCTTGTTTTTCAAATCTTAATTTAGCTTATTTTTCTCCTAAAAATCTCCATTCGATTGATCCATGTCTTAGCTAGGAAAATCAGAATTTTCCTTATTCCTTTCTTAAGCCATTTGGTTTTTTCTTTCTTTCCTTGTAATCGAAAGGATTATGACCAATATCTTCTGTTCCATGTGCAAACCAAGTTGCTCTAGTTTTTACAAAAGCTAAAGCTTAATCTCTTCTTGTTTTTTGAGCAAAATTTCATCTTTTAATCCAAGACATATATGCTGCAAAATAGTTGCTAAGTTTCACCATAAGCAACTTATGTTTGGTCCTCTTCTAGTAAGCATTAAGCTTTGCTCAACAAGGCATCTTCATCCTCTTCTTTTCCCTTTCCCATTTCAGCCTACCAAAATATCATGGAAGCATCTCTAAATGCTCCAAAAATCAAGCTACGAATCCTCAATTCAAACTTCTTTGAATTCAAATGGAAAACCTCAACCACTCCCAACAATTTCTCCATCACTTGAACTTTTTACAACCAGAATTTCAATTTTGCTATTTCCTTGTACAATTAGAATTTTTTGCTTTTCTCTCTCGGTTCTTCAAAGTTTCTAGGTGGCCAAAACACTTCCATTTTTCTCCATTAAAGTTGAAACCCTATATTAACACACCTCCAAACACTCCTAACTTTTTTCCATTTGAATTTAGTTGAATTTGAAAATTAAAGGCCTTGATTTTCTCCTCCAAACACTCAATGAATGTAGCTAACCTTATCTTATAATACCAGATTTTTCAGCCTCCAATCATTGCCATTTTTGGCTAGCACAAGCATATGAACTATAATAACCCTTACTTTTACACTTTGATTAGATACTATATTGTATAGAATAAGATTTTGTATAAGTGACCAGAACAAGAAATGATCAGCATAATGAGATGAACATTTTGGTATGATAAAAATATTTTGGGGCATTTTATTGGAATTTTGAAACTTTAGGGACCCAGATGGAATTTTGAGATTGTTCTACTTGTACCATTATACTTTATTTGTGACTACTTTGTACAGAGTGAGAATTTGGATATAAGCCCAGAACAAAAGTTGATTAGTACGCTGAGGCAAACATTTTGGTATAATTTGAGCATTCAGGGGTACTATCGTAACTCTGACTACGAATGGGATTTTGACTGCAAATCGCAAAGAATTGAGAACGGATTGAGAATTTTGATTCCCACCATTGAGTTCAATAAAATCCATAGATTCTATTGGTGGAATAAAATATTTTCCCGATACAAACCGAAATTATAGCTATTTCCTGAAGAAATTCGAATATGTGAACGGAAGTGTAACAAGTAGCATTTTATGATTTGCTATCAAACATAGGTGTTATTTTATAATTGGATGACTAACCAAGTGTCCCTAATTGGTTGGTTGAAATGAATTTCAAAAACATATTTCATAAACTTATTTATGAAGATTTTATTTAACTTTCTTAATAAGCTTTGACCATTTAATTCCAATTGACCATGCGACCAAAATGGGCCACAAAATGGACAAGAATGGAGATAGAAAAAGGCTGAAGGACAGCTTGAATTTTGGTACAATAAAGGAAGAAAAGAAAGGAGAAAATAGAAAACTTTACAAAAACTTTCAAAGGAAGACTTTTGACTAATTAATGAAAGACTTGACCATCTGATATTTTGTCATGAGAATGGTGGTGGGAGCTATATTTCAAAAGCTAAAAACTAGCAGCCAAGAAAAGAAAGGAAAAGAAAGAGAAACAGGAAGGAAAAAGGAAAGAAAAGTTAGAGAAAATTGAGAGAAAAAGGAAAAAGGAGTGAGAAAGCAATTTCAAAGGAGAAGAGGAAGAACATGGAGCTTTTCTAGCCTAAAGAATTCGATAGACAAGGTAAAAGCCTATACTCTACGAATTAAAGTTGTAGATTAAGTTGCAAGGGTTATTTTGAAATTAATTTAGTTGGGAAAATCATGAGAATTATAAACAAATATTTGGAAATAGCTATGATTTTGGGGTTGTTGTGTGTGCTGTGTGTGGTGGTGCATTTGGAGGAATGTATGCTGTGTTTTATATGATGTTTGAAGGTGTTTTGAAGGTGGTTTAAAGTGTTGCTAATGGCTGCAAAAATGGAAGATGGAAATTAGGTTGCAAATGCTTTAATTGTTGAAGAAAGTGGAATATTGTTGTTGTTTTTCAAAGCTGTTGGTTTTGTTGTTGAACATGAAAGATACTGATTGTGCATGACTGGAATCTAGTAGGATTATATGATGTTTAGATGATCAACAGAGGCTCTCAATGATTAAACGACATATATATTGTATAGGAAAGAAAAGAGAATGGATTATGTGAAGGAAAGGAACAAAACAGAAATTCTGTTTTGAAGAACGGGTATACTGAATAATTTGGCTTGTCGTTCTGGAACCCCATGACCTAAAACATGTATTTAAATGTCTTAGGATCATTTTGGGACCAGTTTGACATGATTTGGAGTTGTGAATAAAACGTTATGATATAAATACCAAATGTTGTCATTTCAGTTACGGGATTGAAGTGCTGAGACATTATGGACAGAACTGAATGAATTGAAAAGGGAAATGAGTATTTTATAAATTGGAAATCATCAAGGAAAGTCTTGATGACATTTTGGAATTAGTTTGGCATGAATCAGACTTGTGAATCAAAATTTATGACAAGAATGCAAAAGTATGCCAAGGTGAGAAAATGAAGAATTTTTGTTTAAGAGAGTAAAGTTATGAGTCTATTTCATGTGAGCTATTAAAGGTATCAAGGATTAAGGATTCATGTGAAGGCCTTGAAAATATATTCGTGCAAAGAGTAATGAAATGGAATTGAGTTACCTCATGAACTGTATTCCATTTTATATGAAATGAAGAAATAGGAAATTCAATAATTTCCTTAGCACCATGTAATTAGCAATATGTACTGGTTATGAAATATATAATACTAAAGGAAGTGTGAAATGATACCTGATGTAGGTTATCTACCTTAAAGGTCTTGCAAAGGCTTAAGGATTGCAAATACCGTATTACGCAATAGCTAGGACACAAGTTGAGTCCCACTTGTTTTACAAACCCTATTTTATGCTAGTTAAATTTTGTTTTACTGAGAAATGTTATGTGATCCTTTTTTATTCTCTGAACAAGAATAAGGTATTTTTTGAGAAAGAAATTACATTATGCTGTGCTAAAATTGAATGAAAACATGGATTTTTATTATTAGAATTATTTATAGTAAGTGACCGTTTCCTAAAAATAAAAAATAGAAATGAGGTTAAGGAACCTTTGCGTTTTCCTAAACAGGATATGGTTTTTTGAACGAGAAATGGTTTCTCTAAATGGGAAATTTTTGGAATCTTTAGGAAATAATATTTTCTACAAGGTCTTTTGGGTCACTTAAATTATGAATAATTCTTAGGTACACATGTATACTTGAAAAGCTTTCTTCTCATTAACTATGAGACGAAATAATATTATATTCTGGGAAAGCATTAATTTTCGATCTTATGGTAAGGATTTTTGGAAAAATGTGAGTTACGAATATTACGGAATTATAATTGGGATTTCTTAAATTCAATTCTTTCTTTTGGATTAGAATTCTGGAATTCTTGAATAATACTTCTTTTGAATTCGGTATTCTTCAAATGACGAAAAAACCCTTGGAAACTTATTTTATCGTACAAAAAGGACATTTTATCCTTTTTCGCTACGATTTTGAAAAACAATTTCTCGGTATGAGATTAACTTTTAAAAAATGGTATTTTAACCTCAAAAATTATTTTATTGGTATTCCTCTGGGAATAAGATAAATAAATGGCCTTGTGAGCTAATAAGAATAATTAGCTGGTCTTGTGAGCCTGTAGGATCAATTTCTGGAAAAAGACATTTTGGCCTGAAAAAATGTTTTCTGTGGAATGTCCTGCGGAATGTGGTGTTGGTACTACTCTTACAGACCAGTGACGATGTTAAGTACTCAGCAAGTATTTTGATCTTTGTACTAGCTTATATTAGTGGTAGACGACCCTAAGTAACCATGTTCAATTCTATGGATTATCTTGCCCTAAACAGGGCAACAGGGCATTGAGATAAGTTGTCCTGGCAAGCCGTTTAGTGCCTAGCAATTGTCGTGCCTTATATGCATTTTTATTTGGGTTGTTCATGGAGCTGGGCGGGGGACACCTGAAGTGTTCAACCCCTTACCACCTCGATGGTGATTGACATCAGGATTAGGACCCCTAAGCTTACGGCTGTAAGTAAAACTTAATTCTCGGTATTGTGCTAAAATTGCGTCGTGTATTTGCTTAAGTTCGTTATAAAGTCCCTTTGTCTGGACAGTTAGATAGGGTGACATCCCGCAAGAATGAAGACTACTACGCTATGAAAAAGTGGGGGTGTTATAATTAGTATTAGAGCATAGTAGAACTATAATATTATTTCTGGTGAAGAATAGCTGAGCCTCTAACGAGACATAATAGAGTCCATCATAGTATATAGACTTATAGAGACAGTAAATTTTGCAGGGTCAGATATTGAAGTAACTAGGATATACGAATTTGAGGTATTCAAGTTGTATGTAATCCCTTCTGATGAGTCAGAAAAAGAGAAAGTTGAGTTGATTCTAATATCTTCGGAAAGAGCCTATGATCCCAAATTTCGATGATAGTAAAAAGATTGAGGACAGGACTACCTCAAAATACATATATTAGGATACTAATCCTGAATTTCCAATTTTGGGGTCAGTAGTGATGAGATGATGAGTTGGGAATTTTTTACTCAAGGACTTTGTACATACAATATGATGTAAATTGTGTAGATAAGAATATGCACACCTATACTCTAATAGTACATTTTGAACATTAGAAACCCCGTATTATCATAATACACAGACGGGTGCAATCATACCAGCATTAGTACACCAGATCCCATCAGAACTTTGAAGTTAAGCGTGCTTGGGCTAGAGAAATCCTAAGATAGGTCACCTCTTGGGAAGTGATTATTGGATTTGGAAGGAAACGATTTGGAGCAATTTAAGGAACTGAAATGAGAATTTATATGCATAACTGTAACATCCTTCTACCTGTGTACCCAAAAAGAGTGGGGATGCGTCCAGATGATCAGGGATTTTTATAACGACATACGAAAGAAAATAGCTATATGATATAAAAAAAATAATCTTATTACAACTGATTCAAAGCTTATACAAATCTGAAATTCAAAACTAACAACTATCTCTTGAAAGAAATACAAAGTAGAGTAAAAATAAAATAAACGTCTATCTCTAATTTATCCAACCTACTCAATAAAAGCTCTACCTTGAAATCATGATATAAAAAAGTATAAGATTGGCATCTCAATAAGTGATATGATCTTGAGTAGGCTTTTTCTTGGTGTTATGAGTGGTTTAGTTGATTATGAGTTCAGCTCAACTAAAGGGACCAAAACAGTGAATTTCTTGAGATAAAAAGGAGAAAGTAAACTAACAACCTAGCCTCTATCAAACCCTTGAAGAACTAGGCTTTAAAAACCCTCAAGACTAGTAGAAAGTTCTACTATAATCTCACCCCAATATCCTTGAAGTAACAAAGGCAAACAAGAAGAAAAGAATAGAGAAAATAGGCACCCAAGTAATGGAATTCAAACAAACCTTAAAAGAGCAAAACAACTAAGACCCATTGAAGAAACCACATTGAATTATCCAAAAGATTTTATAGACTTATTCATTAGGAGGACTAAGCCTTAAGCATGGTCTTGAACAAGATGAACAAGGAGGTTAGGGCCTCTCAAGACTCTCTCTTCAAATTTGAATAATGTGTGTGAATTGTCATGTCAAATCACTAAAAGTTATTTTTATACTACCCTAACCCTAGATAAGTGATCCATGAGGTTCTAATACAATTTAGGGCCTTAATAGGTCTTTACAAAACATTTAAAATGGTGAAAAATTAAAGAAAACATAAAAAACGCGAGGCAGCCGACAGGCTGGAGTCAGCGCCAGCTAGGGCTTCTAAATCCGGAGCCGGTTGCGTGCTATTCTTTTGGCCATCAGTGCAAGTTGAAGCCGGCACCGATTAGGCTGCTTGGGCAAACGCCAGTTGTCCGCTGGAAGTCCACCTTTTGGTCAAATTTCGTCTGTCTTTGTTGCCGGCTTGAGTTCTTGTTGGGGTCCTTCTTAGATAGGCATCAAAATGTGCTCTTGGCTTGCTTCCTCAACCTTCCAACCCTCTCCCATCCTCAAGCATGGTTTTATGAGTAATTGAAACTCATCTTGAAGCTTCTTGGTCCTAGATCTTGTCATCGGTCCTTGTTCTTGCACGGCTATGCCTCCTCTTCCTTAATCTTGACCTTCATAATGAAGTGGAGTCTCATCATCTCCCCCTCATTGGAAAGGATTCATCTCCAAATCATTGTCATCATCTACATCAAAAGGAGAAAGATCACTAATATTAAAAGTGGCGCTAACATGATACTCACCAGGTAAATCTACCTTATAAGTGTTATCTCCAACTTTGGCGAGAACTTGAAATAGACCATCCCCCCTTGGATCTAGTTTGCTTCGCCGTTAAGTGGAAAATCTCTCCTTGCGAAGGTGCACCAATACCCAATCGCCCAGCTCAAAGGACACTTTTTTCCTTCTTTGATTACACTTATGGGCGATCTCTTCATTTCGTTTAGCGATGGTTGCTTTCACCTTCTCATAGAATGCCTTCGCCATTTCCGCCTTCTTAGCTCCATCGAGGTTCATCCGTTCACCTCTAGGCAAGAGAACCAAATCTAAAGGAGTTAGAGGATTAAAACCATACACAATTTTAAAAGGAAGTAGAATGAATAGCCCTATTGTAAGCAAAATCAATGTATGCCAAGCATTCATCCCAATTTTTCAAGTTCTTCTTGATTATGGTCTGCAAGAGTTGGGTGAGTGTTCGGTTGACCACCTTCATTTGTCCATCCATTTGAGGATGACAAGCTGTGGAAAACAAGAGATTAGTACCAAGTTTGTTCCATAATACTCTCTAAAAGTGGCTAAGGAATTTAGTATCCCTATCTGAGACAATAGTCCTTTGGATTCTGTGCATTCTCACCACGTCCTTAAAGAATAAATCTGCAATATAGGATGCATCATTAGTCTTGGAACAAGCCACAAAATGAGCCATTTTGGAGAATCGATCAAAAATCACAAATACGGAGTCCTTACCCCCCTTGGACCTAGGCAATCCTAAGATGAAGTCCATTGAAATATCAACCCAAGGCACATTAAGTATGGGCAAAGGAGTATAAAAACCATGTGGAAGAGATCTAGACTTAGCTCGTCTACAAATAATGCATTGAGAACAATGTTTCTCCACATCCATTCTCATTTTTTGCCAAATGAAATGTTCCTAAAGGATGTTTAAGGTCTTTGCAACACTAAAATGTCCTATTAGTCCCCCACTATGGGCCTCCTTAACTAGTAACCCCCTAATAGAACCCTTTAGCACACAAAGCCTTACCTTCCTAAACAAGAAACTATCATACCTATAATATTTAGCAAATGCACATTTCTCACAAGCATGGAAAATATCCCCAAACTCCTCATCATCAACATACAATTCCTTCACAAGTTCAAAACTAAGAAGTTTAGCATCTAAAAAGTTTAGTAGTGCATACCTTCGAGATATTGCTTCCGCTACCACATTTTTCTTACCCTTCTTGTATTGAATGACATAAGGAAATGTCCTAATAAACTCCATCCACCTTGCATGCCTCTTGTTCAAATTTTGTTAGATTTTGAGGTGTTTAAGGGTCTCTGATAGGTATGAATGACAAACTCTCTTGGTAAAAGGTAGTGTTGCCAATATTCTAGGGTCCTCGCTAAGGTAAAAAGCTCTTTGTTATAGGTAGAGTAATTGAGGGCCTTCCCAGATAATTTCTCACTAAAGTATGCAATGGGTTTTCCATCTTGGGTCAAGACCGCTCCTATTCCCACCCCACTTACATCATACTCTATCTCAAATGCCTTCTTAAAGCTAGGAAGAATAAGAATTGGAGCTTGGCTCAATTAGTCTTTGAAGGTTTGAAAGGCTTGTTGTTGGGCTTCCTCCCACCTAAATCCCACTTTTTTCTTTATCACTTCGGTTAGAGGGGCCGTTATGGTACTAAAATTTTGGATGAGCCTCCTATAGAAGCTAGCTAGCCCATGGAAACTACGGACTTGGGTAATGGTGGTAGGGATGGGCTAATCTTGGATGGCTTTTACTTTTTCCTCATCAACCTCAATCCATTTAGCACTCACAACATACCCAATGAATGTAATCCTCTTCAAACAAAAAGAGCACTTCTCATGGTTAGCATACAATCTCTCCATTCAAAGGGTAACAAGCACACTTTGAACATGATTCAAATGATCCACATATGATTTGCTATAGATTAATATATTATCAAAGTACACAACAACAAATTTTCTAATGAATTCCCTCAAAACTTGGTGCATTAATCGCATTAAACCTAGGAGTATTAAACAACCCAAATGGCATGACAAGCCACTCATACAACCCTTGTTTGGCTTTAAAAGCCGTTTTTCATTTATCCCCTTCTCTTATTCTAATTTGGTGGTAACTGGATTTCAAATCAATTTTAGGAAAAATACATGCACCAAATAGCTTATTAAGTAAGTCATCTAGCCTAGGAATGGGATAGCGGTACTTTACCGTGATGTTGTTGATAGCACAACAATCCATGCACATATGCCATATCCCATTCTTTTTTGGCACCAAGAGAATTGGAACCGCACATGGGCTTAGGCTCTCTCTCATATGTCCCTTCTCAAGTAATACCTCTACTTGCTTTTGCAATTCCTTGGACTCCTCCGGGTTACTTCTATATGCCAGTCGGTTGGGGATGACAGCTCTAAGCACAAAGTCGATTTGATGCTCAATCCCTCTTATAGGTGGTAGTCCTCCAGGAACCTCTTTTGGAAAAAAAAAAACTTCTTCAAATTATTGAAGAATAGCTGCAACTTCATTAGGCAAAGATAATGTAGAATCGTTAGTAGAGACTTAAGAACCTTTGCATAAAAGAAGAATAATCGGTTCCTTAGCTTATATAGCCTCTATGACGTCACTTTCTTTTGCAAAGTAATTCACTCTTTTTTTACCTCTCCTCTTTTATCTTTGCTCACTCCTATCCTTGATCGTCAAAGGTACTTGTTTGTCTATCCTCTCTCTCAACTCTTTTTCTTTTCTCTTTTGTTCTTTCCTCTCAATTTATTATTTTTGTTTAACATCTTGCACTCTTTTCTCTTTTCTTTCTCCTTCATGATTCTTTGATCTTTGTTCATCTTACTAGGGGCCATGGGAGTGAGAGTAAACTTAGTTCCCTTCTTGAGTAGGGAATAAGTATTCTTCCTCCCATTATACTTTACATGCCTATCGTATTGCCAAGGCCTCCCTAGGAGCAAATGACCCACTTATATGGGTACCACATCACATAGTACATCATCCTTATACTTTCCTATCTCAAAAGACACCAAAACTTGTTTGTTTACTCTCAATTCCCTGCTATCATTCAACTATTGCAATTTGTAGGGCTTGGGGTGTTTAATCCATTTCATGTCTAATTCTTCAACTAAGTTTGCACTAATCACGTTAGTGAAGCTCCTACTATCTACAATGACACTACAAAGGGTCTTGTTGATTAGACACCTACTGTAGAAAATGTTCTCTCTTTGTTGGTGATCTAGATCTTCAATGGCTTGTGAATTCAATGACCTTCTTGTGACTCCTACCAAAGAGTATTCTTGACTAACAACTTTCCCTTCATCGCTTTCCTCTTCCCTATTTCCCTCTCGGTCTCCTTGGTACTTTTCTCTCTCTTCTTCTTCGTCAGTAAAAACCTCACCATAGAGATTAGTATACATCATCCTCTTGCTTGGATACTAATGGGAAGTATGTACATATTCAAGGCACTTAAAACACTTGATATCCTTATTCCTTTGTGTCCTCTCCATGGCTTTTCCCTTATCCTTGTTCTAACCTTCCCTAAGTTTCCAATCCTCTCTAGGTTTCTAACCCTCTCTTGGTTTGTTGAAGTTCCTTTGAAATGGCTTAGGGGCTTCATCATTTTTAATTGGCATCTTACTAGTAGTGTTGGGATTTGGAAGTGGTGGTCTAGTAAATGTCCTCCTATTTAATTGCCTCTCAATCTTCATAGCGGCATGTACCATATCCTCCAATCGTTCGTAAGGGTGCAACTCTACCAAATTGGCAACTTTCCTATTTAATCTTTCCAAAAACCTTGCCTTTGTTGCCCTAGGATCCTCATTAATTTAAGCTCTCATCAACATTACTTCCATCTCTTTATGACAATCTTCCACACTCTTATTCCCTTGCTTAAGTAATTAGAGCTTTTGTTAAAGATCATTGTAGTAATAGTGTGGTATAAACCTAGCCTTCATCATATCTTTCAACAAATTCCAACTAGCTACAGTTTTCACTCCTATTTGTCTCCTTTGTGCACTAACTTGCTCCCATCAAACCAAAGCATACTCTAAAAATCCCAAAATAGCCAACCTCACTTTTGACATTTCACTATAGGTATGACTTTCTAGGAAGATCTCCATCTTGTTCTCCCACTTGAAATATGCTTCGGGGTCACTTTTGCCATAGAATGTGGGCACTTTCAATTTAATATGGTTCAACTCCCTCTCCTCATCATTCCTTCTCTCCTACCTCCTCTATTACCCTATCCTTTATTGTGTTCCCCAAAGGCTTCAACTTGTTCCCCCTCATACCATTCATCAACTCCCTCAAACTCTCTTTCTAACCCCCTTAGGTTGTTCCCACCATTCCTTCCTTGACCCCTATCTCTTCCTACTCTCATACCATGTCTTCCCTTCTCATAGGAGCTTGTTGGAATCCCCCGATAGAGTGCTCATCCCACTCTTCCCGTTGTTAAGCATTTAACAGAGGAGTATGGGCATCACCATCCCTCATCCTAGAGCTAAGTACTTCAAATCACTTTTGGTCTCTCATTTGTGCGATGGTAGAAGATTGCCCAAGATGATTTATCAATTCTCTTGTCATGTTTTGAAACTCACTTTGCATAGTCCTCATCATAGCTTGCAAGTCATCACGCAAAACCCTGGTATCAATTTGTTCTTTTTGTGGTCTACTAGGTCCACTTGGGTTAGGCCTAAAGATCTCTTGATCATGGGCTATGGTGGTAGAATATTTACTTATTTATACTTGAAAAACAAATAGATTAGAAAGAAAAATAGATCCTCACTTCGCTTCCATGCGTATTGGCTCTCAAAAGGTTGGTCACTTCACGCTCGTGTTTGCTCTCTTAAGCTCTTTTAGTAATAGGCTCACCCTCTTATATTTTTCTCAATACTCAAGCCTTCTTGTTCAATCCCATTTCTCCCCAATAGCTAAGGATTTAGTCCAACTTAGTAAATAACACAAATCAATGAATTTTTCCAATTAGGGGGTCTTAGGGGAATTTCAATAAACACTTGTTGGGCACCTCAAGCAAACAGGTTTTAATCAACAATTTCAAGAAATGTGGACTTAATTAATACAAGAATAAACACTTAGATGCACAAAGAAGCACTTCTAAACAAGAAACAAACAAGAGTTAGCAAGAACAAAGAAACAAGAACAACTAGAACTAGGATTATGAAGAACAAGATGATCACAAGTGTGCTCTAGTAAAGTTGAGTTCAATAAGCATGGAATTCAACAATAGAGTGATATAAGTCCCAATATCCCATGGAATAAAAATTAAGAATCAAAGTTCCCAACTATAACCAAAAGCATTCTCATGGAACATTTATCAAACACCTTGACTATAATCCCATCACTTAAGAACAACCAACATTTTCACCCATATTCAAGCCAATTCTCACCACAAACACAATAAAAATTTGTTCCCAAGGATTATATTAACATTAAGAAGAAATTTTCCCAATGAAAATTCAAGGTATAACAAAGATTTCATGACCTTTTTTTAGCATGCTTTTGAGTTACGAGATTTCTCTTGTTTTTCTTCAACTTTGTAGGGCTCCTTTTCTTGCTTCCAATCTTTGATTGGAATCAAAGTTTTCCTTGCTCTGATACCAAATTCTTTGATATGATCTTGAGTGGGCTTTTTCTTAGTACTGTGGGTGGTTTAGTTGATTATGAGTTTAGCTCAACCAAAGGGACCATAACAGTGAATTTCTTATGATAAAAAGGAAAAAGTAAACTAACAACCTAGCCTCTATCAAACCCTTGAAGAACTAGGCTAGGCTTCAAAGACCCTCAAGACTAGTAGAAAGTTCTACTATAATCTCACCTCAATATTCTTGAAGCAACAAAGGCAAACAAGAACAAAAGAATAAAGAAAATAGGCACCCAAGTAATGGAATTCAAATAAACCTTAGAAGAGCAAAGCAACTAGGACCCATTGAAGAAACCACATTAGATTATCCAAAAGATTTTTTAGACTCATTCATAGAAAGGACTAAGCCTTAAGCATTGTCTTGAACAAGATGATCAAGGAGGGTAAGGTCTCTCAAGACTCTCTCTTCAAATTTGAATAATATGTGTGAATTGCCTTGTTAAATCACTAAAAGTTATATTTATACTACCCTAACCTTAGCTAAGTGATCCCTGAGGTTCTAATATAATTTAGGGCCTTAATATGACTTTACAAAACATTTAAAATAGAGCTAAATTGGAGAAAATATAAAAAATGCGGGGGCTGCCCAGGCTGGAACCGGCACTGGCTAGGGCTTCTACAGCCGGCACCAGTTGCGCGCTGTTCTTCAGGCCGTCATTGCAGGTTGAAGCTGATGCCGGTTAGGCTACTTGGGCCGGCGTCGGTTGTTCGCTGGAAGGCCACCTTTTGATCATATTTCGTCCGTCTTTGTTACCTACTTAAGTTCTTATTGGTGTCCTTCTTGGATAGTCATCAAAATGAGCTCTTGGCTAGCTTCCTCAACCTTCCAACCCTCTTCCATCCTTAAGCATGGTTTTATGAGCAATTAAAACTCATCTTGAAGCTTATTGGTCCTAGATCTTGTCATCGGTCCTTGTCCTTGCATGATCACGCCTCCCCCTTCTTGACCTTAACCTCCATGATTAAACAGAGTCTCATCAATAAGTCCTGTGTGTGCAAATCACACTTTCAATATTTCATGCATGCAAGTTTATCAAAAACCACAAAATATGCTTGCAAGTCAATTTCCATCAATAAGCAGTCACTGAGTAGAACAATATACAATATATCGAAAACAATTCTCAGAAAGTCATCCACTCATCAATACAATAAAATCATTAAGGGATAAATATGATTCAATAATAATATTATAGTCCATATCACAATTACTGTCATGATATATTCCCAGTGTAACCGTTTAACACTAGATAGTGGTTGATTCACCCACTAGGTAAGATACTCCCTCATCTTTACACCTAACACACTAGCTTTCTAACCCAAAAAATGTAGTCCACATGGACCAACATGCTAGATCGGACCGCCCTGATTAACTAGTACTAACATCTCTTTAAGTGGAGTTCATATTCTGGAGGTGGCCTCCTGCCAGAAGACACACTCTAACCCTCCAAGCCTAGTACCACTAGCCTAACCCTACTAAGTACTCAATGCTCACCATTAGGTACAAAATCAATTCTCTTTTTCACAAACTTAGAACACGTTAGCTTTGCAAAACATTGTTTTCATATCAATCTTTTCAAAAAAATTTAGACATAAAAGAAGGAAAATCATTTTCAGTTAAAAATTAAGATTTGACAATATCATTTAGAGATCAAAATAACCACATTCTCAATCCAAGTATCACAATTCAACAATAACATTTCATTATCATTTCAACATCATTTCAATCATCATGTCAACATCATTGTACAAAAGATTTGCAAACAAGTACCATTTTACAAAACAGTTAAGTAGGGAATTACTTGAATACTCAAACAGTCAAACCAAAGTCAATACTTACCCTTACATCAAACTTCTTCCTTATCTAAAATTAATGATCTATAATTTAAATCTAAATATTACATCCAATATCATTTCATGCAACATGAATTCCTATGATCTCATTAATCACCTAAATCATCCATGGCATCTGGATAGATTAATTCATTAATCTATGCCTATGACCTTTTCTTGATATACTACTCATCATCAAACATGCATATACTCAAATTAAGCCATCACCATGAAAAGTCCAATATTCAACTATCATTAAATCCACATAATAACCCCTTTTGATTCAAAAGATCTCATCTTTAACAAACATAGAATAGATCTAGGTCCAACATAACATGGTGTAACCATATTTTACTCTATATAATATAGATCAATTATTGCACCATCAAACTCAACAATCCCTTCTATTCATATTTTTTATACTAAACTTCATACATAATAATATCACCATAAAATTAAACTCATCTAAATTAGTAGGGATTGAGTCTCAGAAATACCTCTTGGGGAGATAAAACAAAGAGCAAATATGACTCCTTAGTGATTGGTTGAGTTCACTTGAGAAGAAGAGATAATTGGTGCTCCTTGATCCCCTTGGATTGAAGGTCACATGAAATAGGGGTAAATCAATCCCTTTTGATCGAGACTTAAGAGGAAAACATGAGAGAAATTGAAGATAAGTTGATAAAGGTTGAAGAGTTGCTTATCTTAAGGTTAGTTTTTTGTTTTAGTGGAGTTTGGAGTTGTGATGGCCAAAATCTTGGAGAGAAAAGGTGGCTATTTTTTTCATGTAGAAGAGAGGTTTAGGGTTTGATAGGTGGCTGATTCGTTGAAGATAATATGTTAGGTTTAGGTGTTTTAGTGTTTGGAAGAGTTGCAGCTTGACTTGGACTCTTGATTAAACAATAAGAAAAATAGCAGCTTTTGCTCCTCTTGGTCTGCCCAAAATTGAGCAGTGTTTAGGGGAGTATTTTGTTTGTCTTTTGGTTCTAGAATTGGTTAGAAATAAGAGGGAAATGAGAGGATAAGAAATTTGGTTTTCGGCTCTTACTTTGGTTGAAACTAGGAGAAGAAAAATGAGGTCTTTTAGTGTGTTGTTTTTTGCTAAAACAAGGGTGAGTTTGACAACATTTAGGGCTGGAATTTTTCGTGTATATGTGTGTGTATAAGGTGGCAGAAATTTTGGAGAAAACAAGAGGAGAATTTCTGGTGTTTATTTTGCTAAATGAACTTTGATTAGTTGTAGGTTTTATTGGATAGAATTATCCCAAGATTGAAGAGTTTAGATTAAGCTAAACTAGCTATCAAGCTGGCGGCATTGGTATTAGTTTCTCCAAAAATTTCAAGAAAGGAAATTAGGATATTAATTCAAGAAATAATTTAATTAATACCCTAAATTACTTTAAATAAAATTAAGCACTTAGAGGATATTTATATCTAGAGATAAAATCTAGTTTTTTAAAGATAAAGCAGAAATTTCTTTCTCCCCAATTTCTTATTTTTGAAACTAGCATAATCCCAAGAGATATTTGCTTAAATTAAAATTTCAGCATTATCTCTTTATTTCAAACTAAAATTCTTTAAAGAAAAACTAATTTAGGAAGACTTTTCTCCTAATAAAAATGGCAGCCAAAATATAGCTTCCAAGATAAATGTTTCTATATTTTATTTCCTTAATAAATCGTCTAGAAAATAGCTTTGAAAATTTCAAATTTTGAATTATTTTAAATCCTCCAAGAGATTAATATAAAATACTAACCTAGGAAATAATACAAATTTAATTTTTTTTAGTTCTTTTTATCAAACACTAAAAATAATCACATTCCTATATTTTTTGAATTAGGAACCTAAGGTGGTGGCAACCCTAGGATTTTTGGCCATAAATGAGAAAAATAGGGGAAAAAGAAATAAATTTGGGAAAACAAAGAAAAGGCTTGGAAGAGTTGGGATTCAAACTTAAGTCACCAAGAATTAAACACCAAGCATTAACCACTATTCCATAGCAACTCTTGTTCGAATATTCCTCAAATAAATTCCCTTAACTCCTACTCAACTCACTTCATTTCTCATCTATTAAATTCTACTCGAAAAGAACAAATGCTCTACCATTGCATCCAACACAACTATATTCAAATAAATAAATCCATGCAATATCAAACTTGCGAATCACATATACTTCATGAACATAGTTCAAATTGATCAAATACAATAGGAGATGCTATGCTATGCATGACTTTCACCATGAACTAATGGTGGTTTAAATTTGGGTATCACATCTTCTCCCCTTTAAAAGAATTTCGTCCCGAAATTCAAGGTGTGATACCTTTAAAGCAAATCTAGATATTTCCTTTTCACCCAATCTTAAGTTTCCCATGTCGCATCCTGAGTACCATTTACGTAATGGATTCTGATTACCAAATACATATAGACGAGTTATATGATGATATATTTTTCTGTAGGATTATGATTGAGTGATTATTCACAGAGATTTTTTTTTTTTTTTAACCTGAGAGCCATCTGCATTTTCTTCTTCAGAAAACCCTACCTGCCAGCTGTTTTTGCTAGAACAAAAATTTTGGTGATTCTTGAGTACCATTCTGATGTGGACTATATCGGAGACAATCTTACACTTGGATTGTGGTGTTTTGATGGAACAAAAGGAGATGATGTTCTAGCTAGATTGCACCTTCAAATTGTAGAAGGAATTTTTTTTGTTTCACTAAGACGTAAGAAGGTATTTTTCCTTCACTCATTTTGATTCCATTAATGCATAAATGTGAACCGTGCTGTGGAATTCCCTTTTTTTTTTTTTTTTTTTTTTGTTGCTATGCAAATCTGGTTTTGCATGGGGAATTCTAACACCTCCTATACACTAAAGTCATCCATCATAGGTGGTTTATGATCTACCTAGTCTTCACTCAAAAACCATCCATCCTCGGGTTCCATCTCTGAATCAGATGAAGATGAATCCACTAAAGGAATTGGGCTAGATGCTCTACCACTCCCGGGACCACACATAAATGGCCGGTCTCTGGTTATAGCTACGGATCTTCTAGCCATCCCATAAGTAGAAAATAAAAAAGTCAGAACTAAATCTCAATTCCTACTATATAAGTACTATTCAACAAAATCATTTGCCTAAACCTACGCTCTGATGCCACTTGTAATACCCCGCTACCTACGTACCCAAAAAAGACAGGGATGTCACCATGTCCAGAAGACTAGAGGTCTTTATAATGAGGTACAAAAGAAAATAGCTATATGAAATAAAGAAATAATCTTATTACAATTGATTCAAAACTTATACAAGTCTGAAATTCAAAACTAACAACTATCTCTCCAAAAAAATACAAAGTAGAATAAATATAAAATAAACTTCCATCTCTAATTCATCCAACCTGCTTAATAAAATCTCTCTCTTGAAATCATGATATAAAATGGTGTGCGATTGGCAACTCAGTAAGTCCCGTGTGTGCAAATGACAATTCAAATATTTTGTATATGTAAGTTTATCGCCAACCACAAAATATGCTTGCAAGTCAGTTTTCATCAGTAAGCAGTCACTGAGTGAAATAATATACACTATATCTAAAATAATTCCCAAAAAGTCATCCACTCATCAATACAATAGAATCATAAAAGGGATAGAAATGAATCAATAATAATATCATAGTTTATTTCATGATTACCATTATGATAGCTTCCCAGTGTAACCGTTCAACACTTGGCAGTGGGTGATCCGCCCACTAAGGTGAGATATTCCTCTATCTTTACACCTAACACATCGGTTGTCTAACCCGAAAAATATAGTCCACCAGGACCAACATGCTAGCTCAGACCGACATGACTAACTAGTACTGATGTCTTTTTAAGTAGAGTTCATCTTCTGAAGGTGGCCTCCTACCAAAAGACTCACTATAACCCTACAAGACCAGTACTACTAGCCTACACCGCTGAGTACTCAATGTTCACCATTAGGAGCAAAGTCATTTCTTTTTTTAACAAACTCGGAATACCTTGGCTTTGCATAACGTGATTTTCACATCAAGCTCTTCAAAAAATTTTAGACATTAAAAAGGAAAACTATTTTCAGTCAAAAGTTGAGATTTGACAAAATCATTTAGAGAACAAAATAACCACATTCTCAATTTAAGTATCACAATTCAAAAATAACATTTTATCATCATTTCAACATCATTTCAATAATCATGTCAACATCATTTCCACATCATTGTACAAAAGACTTGCAAACATGTATCATTTAACAAAATAGTTATTCAGAGACTTACTTGAATACTCAAATAGTCAAACTAAAGCCAATGCTTGCCCTCATTTTAAACTTCTTCCTTATCTAAAATCAATGATTCTATAATTAGAATACAAATACTACATCCACTATCATTTCATGCAACATGAATCCCCATGATCTCATTAATCACCTAAATCATACATGGCATCTAGATGAATTAATTCATTAATCCATGCCCATAACCTTCCCTTGATATGATACTCATAATCAAACATGCATACACTCAAATCAAGCTATCAATATGATAACTCCAATATTCAACTATCATTGAATTGTTAGTGTTATACCCCAGAGGTAATCACTTGTACGTTGTATATGACACGTTTTATTTTAATAAAACGCATTATTTATCTTACAGTTTCTTTTGTTTACTTTTATGTAATATAACTGTTATATAAACTCCCTAGTACAACACTATGTTAAGGAAATCATAATATGAGATTCCTACTACACTGTATTGTGTTAGTACTTAAATAGTCTCTAGTCGTAGTATTAATGGGACAGGACATCATTAATGCATTAAGACTAGCATGTGTTAGACTTCCTAATTTGATCAGGCGGTAGTTCTCATATACGTGAGTATTGAGATACTCAAAGTTAACACATGGATGCTTGTTAATGGAACAAGTTCATTGAATGACCTAGCTATGAGATAATCACATGGATAACTATTTACTGCCACTGATATAATCTCAATATAGCAAACGTGCAAGTATCCTTAGACTTGAGATCTCCAAGGTACTTTGTTTGCTGAGCATTGTGCTTTGATTCCAATCTCTGGAGCCAGATCGAGGGCTGCCAATGGGATGGATATTAGGTATATTTTCAGGTAAACAAAGGTAGTTGAAAGGCTCAATAAAGGATTCACCACTCCTAATAGTGGGGGCGAATATCTCACGGCCATTTGTAGGAATTACTACTCGAGAAGTCCTTGGCCAAGGCATCTGTAACACCCCACTACCTAGGCCTAACAGGGCCGAGGATGTCGCCTCATCCATAGGACAAAAGGGTCTTTATAACTAGGTCACACAAAAGAAAATAAAAGCAATACTTTAAAATTGAACTTATTACAACCCAAAAATACATGAACAAATCCAAAATAAATTATTTGCTACCATATCTCAAAACAACACATAAGAAAAATAACATAAAGTCTTCAAAGCATAGGCAACAAATCTAGCTATTCATCTCCACAGCAGGATCGATTTGAAAACATGGTATAAAAGGTGATGAGATAAAAATATCAGTAAGCCCGTGTGTGCTTTGAGAGTTTTAGATAAAACAGTTCATGTATGCAAGTTGTAAAAATTGCATAAGAGAAAGTGCCGGCAAGTATTAAATAATGTTAGAAATAAAGAGTGGCGTTTTGCTTTTCAAACCATACATGTGCACAATAAACACAACCACTCAAATAGGTAGTCATGGGTTACCAGACGTTGGGCCCCATGACCATATAACGATCAGAATGCCACACTTTGTTCAAACTGACAAAAGGTAGGTATACGGCCTACCGGGTAAGATACTCCTCCATCTATACACCCAAACTTACCGGTTGTTCACTCTGAAAACACACAGTCCACTTGATTGAAACTTTCTAGCTCGGACCGGCATGACTAAGTAGTATTGTCTCTTCTCCAAGTTGAGTTCATCTTCTAGAGGTGGCCTCCTACCAAAAGATTCGCTCTTGCTCTTCAAAACTAATACTACCAGCCTACCCTTATTGAGTACTCAACGTTGATTGTCCCACTTGGGAGAAAATTGACACACAATGATTTTATTTGAAATAGCAATTAAGGGTTTCTAAAATTCTTATCAAAGTTGGGTTTTAGAAAGAGTTTAGCGTTTTATGTGAAACTGCTTGTTTAATTTTCAAATGATTTGCGTGACTGGAATAAAAAGGAAAAACAGTCCTTAACTGCCTTTAAAAAATGAATGTCCATACATATCGCATTTGGCTTGCAACAATAATTTTGATCTTCACAAAATTCCATGCAGGAGCTTACTTGATCCTTTGCTTGCTTGAATTCAAAAATCTTCCAAGGCTGACCTAACCCCACCTGGGATAAACACAAGACATAAGGTTATACTCGAGCTATATTCACTTACATAAATAATCCTAGTTCAACTAATTTCAATCATGACACTAATGTCCTAAGCTTTAAGGCTCAATGATAAAGAATTTTATAACATAAGTCTAGCTTGATACGTTAAAATAACTAGGGGTTCTAAAATAATTGTTAATAAGTTATAGGTTCAAATAATAAATCTTGAGTACTATAGCTAATAAACAAACTAGGGTTTAATTGTTAAAGATTAGTAAATGGTAATTTAAAAATAGTTTTATTATAAATAAATAATAAATTACAATAAAATTTTAATTAATTTTTAATAGATAATAAATAATTAGTAATAAAATTAATAATAAATGAATTATATTAAATTTTCGTTTAATAAATAACAAACAAATTTTAGTATAAATAATATTTATGAATATAGGCAAATGTTTGAACTATGGTCTACAAGGTCATTAATATTTTAATAATTATTATTATTTATATAAAAGATCTTATTTACTATTATACATATACATATATTATTTTTAATGAAAGATATTATTTATTCGACTAGTAAAATAGCAATATTTCATTTAATATTCCATTTCCAAAACTTCCTAGGAATTTCAAAATCTTTAAAGAAAAAATATAGTAATAATTTTAATTAAGATAATAAATTTTGTTAATTAAAATTACCTAGAATTAACCAGATCATGATCATAATTTTCCTATTGCTAATAAGAATCATGAACATATACTCCAACATCAAACAACAAACTGTTCTATTCATGAATATAGGCTTAAATCCATACCTACTATCACATGGCCAAATCTCTACTAAGCATAATCATACTTATGGCTTCAACGAAAATAAGAACATAAAAATCCTATTCACCATAGGTGTCATAACATCTAGCATGCTTAAACAATCATAATTTTCTTAAGACATGATGAACACATTGAATCTCAAGGAATTCCATATAGCTTAATCATGATCATCCATTCTCATGTTCTAATCTCAATCCCCTTCATTCATATGCATATACTCAATCTCCCATTCATATACTATTTTTCCTACCAACATCTAAGAGACATGAATTCAGAATACAGCCATGGTTGTAACCACCATTTCGGCCAGAGAGAGAGAGAGAGAGAGAGAGAGAGAGAGAGAGCATTTGCATGATATGTTAAAGGTTGAATGGAAGAAGATGAACAAAAGAGTTGTTCTTGGTTACCTTGATGATGTTCTTGAGACTTCAAGGAAAAAAAACTGGTTTTGATCTAAATGCCAATTTTTGTTTTCGAGATTTGATGTTATAAATTCCAGAAATGAACTCTAGGCAGTATGTAGGAGTATTTTTGAGTTTTTCAGAGGGATTGGAGGTGTTTAGAGTGGGCTTTGGCTTGAAGAAAAGTAGTGTGTGTTCTTGGTGAAAATGGAGAGAATTTGAGAAAGGATATGCACAAATTTTTGGAGAGGGTTGGCTGAATGGTTTAGGGAATTCAGGGGTTTTGGTTTTCGGCTTAGAGAGGGAGAGAAATTTTTGATTGTTTGAAATTCAAATGGAGAGATTTGAGTAGTAGTTTGAGGTAGAAGATATGTTAATGGTGTTTGATTGTTGGAGGTTTCTTGGTGCTACAATGGAGCCGGCTGGACTGCTATGTTTTGCTGAAATGAATGAAGATTAATGGAGCTTTAAGGCTGGCCGAAATTTTGAGCTCAATGGCAGAGGAATTTCCGGTTATGAAGCCTAGTCCAAGGGTGTTTTCATGGAGCAAATGCTGGAAATTTTGAAGTTCAAATGGAAGTTTGAATGGAGTGATCTTAGGAGATATTTGAGGTATGGTTATGGAGTCCAATTATGCAAGGTAAGTGGAGAGGATAATGATGTTCAGTTCATGGATGAACAAGGGTTAATTTACAGAGGTTTGAGGGTGGTTTTCGGCCAAGGCTTGAAGGGAAAGCTGGAAATTTTCTAGTTTTATGAAGTTCATGGTTTGAAGGTTTGCTGAATTTTCTATGCAGTTTTTCTGCAACATTCCAGCCCGATTTGCAGAGGGTTTTGAGAGGTGTTTGAGGGTCCTTTAAGGTTAGTTTCCAGCCTTATTTGTGGAGGAAAAGTAGAGGACTTTTGCTAAGTTGATGATAGAAGAAAACAGCTCCAATTCTAGGCTGCTATGCAGCGAAAACTGTCTAGATTTTTTTCTGGTTTGCATAGTTTTTGTGCAGTCCGATTTTGCACAGGAATTTCAGTCTTCAAGCTGAATAAATTGGCCATTTTTCTGGCAAAAAATGAGTAAGAAATATGGCTGTGATTTTCGAAAGTTAAGCTGCCCAAAATCTGGAAATTTTCCAGATTTCTTCCATGAAGAATATGAACACTATGGAGTTGAGGTTGAAGGTTCAACCATGGTGATTAATTTCCCTTAGGAACCTCTCCTAACTCCTCTCCAATTTTCAGTCAATTCTCCAACCTCCAAGATTCATTTTTGAAATTCAATGTCCAAGAATCCTTGCTAAATTTTCTGGAATTAAAAACATAAATTTAGATAAATTTTAAACAAATTTAATTGGTGAAGAGGTTAGGACAAGCTAGAGGTAATAAAAGGACAAGAATTCCTCTAGAATTCTTTTTAGGACATGATGATAGGATTAGGACATTTTTTTCATCTCTCCCCTAGGACAACATTCCTAACTTTAGGGAATGCAAGAAAACAAAAATTCAAACTTAACTAAGATAATCATGATAAAACTTAAATGATGGGATTTGAACTCATGACCTTAGAGATTAATTCCAAAGCTCTAACCACTAAACCATAACAACTCTTGTTCTTATTTTCTCACCCAAATATTCTTCTTATTTAATCCTCAAGCTATCTTCCTATTTTGACCTCAAGCAAAATTACCATTTTACCCTTCCTACTCAATAAGCATAACTAAGCCTTTTAACCTATAAATTATAATTCTAAAGAACATAAAATCATTCTATATATATATATATATATATATATATATATATATATTCATGAAAAATGATATGATATGCATCCCGACCCCCTTACTCTAAGGTTGGATTTAGGTGGGGTTTCACAGCGTCTGTGTATTAGAAACAGTTCCAATTGATACACATCTAAAGTAGTGGATTCCTGGTACAAGTACTATTATATTCGGGCCAAAATTAATATATTCTGGAGGGAGTTGGCACTAATTTTGTACTTCAAACCGAATGAGATATTGTATGGTGAAATGAGTTAATTGCACTGTAGTTTGTTATTAAAGGGTTCATGTCAAGCCACTTGAGTTCCTGGACTCTTGGGTGGTCATGATGTGTTGCTAGATACCGCTCATGATTTGGGAATATGGGTTTATTAATTGATGAATTAATAAACCAATCCTTATTAGATTCAATATGATTAATTCTAATTAATTATGGACTATTAATCTCAAAAACATTTGAATTAATTCATGTTCACTACCAATTGACTGGGAAACCTAATAGGTCACACACAATAAAAGATTATATACTCAAGATGTTATTTGATAACATAGTGGGGTTGGCTAGGTAGTGTCCCAAAGACTGAACTTATAGTTATCGAATCCCCTGGAAAGAGGTGAGAAAGCTTCTTCCTCAGACTTGTGTGATCTAGATGCTTTGCCTTCTCCAGATGGTTTTCTTTTGTCTTCAATCCCTCTTCTGGTTTGAAGGGAAGGTTCTTTTGAGGTAAGACCCGTCTGTGAACAATCTTCCTCCATACATTCCGAAGGTGCTGTAATCAGTTCAGAACTGATACAGGGATTGGAGTCTAAATCTTCCTCGAAAATCCTGAGGGAAGTGGTAATGGTTAGAGCAGAGGAAAGATCAAATCTTGTGAGAAAGAGAAGTTGTTATTGCCAAATTATAATTAGTTATAATTTATGGGCCAAATTTTAATTGCAAGAACTTGATGTTTCCAATTACAATTAAGGAATTCTAACAATTTTAGAATTCTCATTTTTTTTTAAATGATTTTTTGTGACATATAAGGTATATGCACGAAACCCTAATGAAGGGTGATTCACGAAAACCAACAGCTCAAAAAAAGCCTTTCCTTCTCTCTTTCTCATTTTTCTTCAGCAAAGAGGAAACGACTAACCCTAGTCGCCACTTTAGTTTATGCTAGCATATAAACATCTTGGTGCTTGAGTGTGATCCTCTGTGTGGATTTCTGTTAGAGATAATCACACAATGTGATTATAGTGGTTGGACGTTCAACTCTCGTGGTATTTGATCAAGAGGATTGCTGGATCGCACCTCAACTTGAATAAAGAAAAATTTTATTTTTCACACGATCAAAGAAAGGTAAAAAAGCTGTTACATTTATTCTCTTTATGTCTTATTTTCCACACATATACGGATCCTGGGATGGTATCTCGCTTTATTTTTTCACTGCACCATATATGATATACGTGAAATGCCCAACATAAATCCACATAATAACCTAATTTGGTTCAAAAGATCTCATCTTTAACCAACATAGAATAGATCTAGGTCTAACATAACATGATATAACCATATTTTACTCCATATACACCTAGATCAATTATTGCACTATCAAACTCAACAATCCTATCTATTCATGCTTTAAATGCTAAACTTCATACATAATAATATCACCATAAAATAAAAATCATCTATATCAATAGGGATTGAGTCCCAAAAATACCTCTTGGTGAGACAAAATAAAGAGCAAATGTGACTCCATGGCGATTGGCTGAGTTCACTTGAGAAGAAAAGAGGATTGGTGCTCCTTGATCCCCTTGGTACAAAGGTCACATGAAATAGGGGTGAATCAGTCCACTTTGATCGAGATTTAAGAGGAAAATATGAGAAAAATTGAAGATGAGTTGATGAAGGTTGATGAGTTGCTTACCTTAGGGTTAGTTTTCGATTTTGGTGGAGTTTGGAGTTGTGATGGCCGAAATCTTTGAGAGAAAAGGTGGCTATTTTTTTCATTTAGAAGAGAGGTTTAGGGCTTGATCGGTGGCTAATTTGAAGAAAAGAATAGGTTAGGTTTAGGTGTTTTAATGTTTGGAAGAGTTGCACCTTAATTTGGACTCTTGATCAAATGACAAGAAAAATGGCAGCTTTTACTCCTCTTAGTTTGGCCGGAGTTGAGCAGTGTTTAGGGGAGTATTTTGGCTGTCTTTTGGTTCTAGAATTGGTCGAAAATAAGAGGGTAAAGAGAGGAGAAGAAATCTGGTTTTCGGATCTTGCTTTGGCCTAAACTAGGAGAAGAAAAATATTTTGAAATATTTTAAATCCCTCAAGAGATTAAGATAAAATATTAACCTAGGAAATAATAGGAATTTAATTTGTTTTAATTCTTTTTATCAAACACTAAAAATATTCACATTCCTATATTTTTGGAATTGGGAGCCTAAGGTGGTGGCAACCCTAGGATTTTTAGCTATAAGTGAGAAAATTTGGGGAAAAAGAAATAAATTCAGGAAAAGAAAGAAAAGGCTCACAAGAGTTGGGATTCAAACTCAAGTCACCAAGAATTAAACACCAAGCTTTAACCACTATTCCATAACAACTCTTGTTCAAATATTCCTCGAATAAATTCCCTTAACTCCTACTCAACTCACTTCATTTCTCTTCCATTAAATTCGACTAAAAAAGAACAAATTCTCTACCATCACATCCAATACAACTATATCCAAATAAATAAATCCATGCAATATCAAACTCGTGAATCACATATACTTCATGAAAATAGTTCAAATTGATCAAATACAATATAAGATGCTATGATATGCATGACTTTCCCCATAAACTAATAGTGGTTTAAATCAGGGTATCACAATAATAATGTAAATGTAGAAGAATTTGGTAGAGGTTAGATGCGAATGATGCATGTGAAGGTATATTGTCAGAGTAAAAGGATACGTAACTTCTCAAATAGTAATATTTATATATGTTATATATATAGAAAGTATTAAGATATCAATATATATGTGCTTATTTGGTGTCTTTTGAAGTATCCCTCAGGAGGAAAAAAAATACTATAGAAGGTTACCTATAGTATTATTAGGAACTAAGAAAAAAAAACGCAACTAGTAGTCCTGGATATGTTACTCCCAAAATGGAAATGCAATCTCAAGGGAATGAAATGACACAAGTATTACAAAATATTGTTGTGATACTTCAACAATGACCAAAACTTCAAAACAAACGGAACAACATTCAAAAGCATAAGTGGGCTACGTTGTAAATCAATTTCTAAAGTCTTCTCCTCTCCAATTTCAAGAAGGGTTGATTCAAGGATTAAAGGCTAAGGTTTGGATGGATAAGATGGAGAATCTCCTTACTGTTCTGGAACATGTGAAGAAAAAAAGGCTCCCGCTAGTCTTCAAGGACCCGTTTGAGACTGGTGGATCAGGAAGAAAGATAAGTGAAAGCTGGAACATAAAGAATAGACCTGGACAGAATTCCCAGAAAAATTTAAAAATGAATTGGTACCCTGCCGGGTAACGAAGCAAAGGAAAGAGAATTCCAAAATTTTAAACAAGGAGAGAAAATAGTTGGACTGTATGTAGCTGAGTCTACGTGATTGTTGAAATCTTGTACCTCAATGGTACAAACTAAATCAGATCAAATCTGACTCTTTGTAAAAGGACTATGGTCTAAACTTAGAGATGATGTAGATATTCTAGCTCCAATTGGTTATAATATGGCTATTTAAATGGCCTCCCTAGTGGAAAAAGAGGATCGAGAGCAACGTAAGTAAACTTGTGAGGAACTATTGAAGCGGGAAATGCAAAATTTCAAGACAGATTTAAGGAAAAATGAATTGGTACTTGGAAAATGGGGGTTTTGTGCCTTTTATCATAAAAGTGAGCATAAGCATGAGCAATATAGGAAAAGACTTTGAAAATGTTGTAGGAGTGGAGAAAAAGGACATGTGGTAGCTAATTGCTAGCAAGAAAAAAATAGGACAAGGTCACATACACCTTACGAAAGGAATAATAAAGGTAAAAAGAAAATTCAGGGAAATAAACCGAAAAGACAATCTCATATAAAGAAAATTGAAGCATATCAAGCCTCGAGTCCCAAGACAACATTGAAAAAAGAAGAATCGGTGATACTAAAAAATGATGAATACAAGGAGTAAATGCCATAATGTTATATGAGTATTATAGAATACTGTGTGAAAGTGTGGTGAAGGAAATATGTAAGAAAAGAAAGAACGAATGTAAGGTATGATAAGATGAGAATGAATGTAAAATATAAACGTAAGACATGTGTTTATGTTTATATGAAAAGGGCCTTGTTAGGTAAGTTGTGGTTTCCTTCATATGATACAGAACATTTAAACATCATCTTTTACATTAATTGATTGTTCAATGTCATGCTTAATGTAATTATCAGAAAATGATAGTATGATTTTGCAAGTCCTGAAAGACTGCGCTAAGACTTATAGGAGCTGATACATATTTTTTAGTATAGGAAACATTACCAACAAATCGCACAATTAATCAAGCTTTAATTAAAATACCAACCACTAAAATCACACATACGGGCAAGTATACTCATCGTATAGTATAGGGAATAGCAAGTATCGAATCCACAAGAACTCAGGCTCCCACCTTACTTTACCCAAACCTTTATTATTTAGCCAATAAAATAAGACAAGAATAAAAAGAACAATAAATAAAGATAAAAATAGATATAACTCAATGATGCAAAGTCATGTAACTAGACAATTATCTTGAAAACACAATATTGAATCAATTAGCATTCATCAAAATCAATTGTCATCTTAGTATCATAAAGGAACTTAAGTAAATTTCAATCATTTCCTAAGTCATAAACTTACTTATGTAGATTCTTTTTTCCCAATCCATGGAATCACTATCCTTTAATTAATTTAGCAGATTTCCCAATCAAACCAAAGCAACCAAAGGATGCATTAAACTCATACCCCATAAACATGAAATTAGCCAACAATCCTATGCTTTAGGTGAAATCAACCAATCTTTGATCATTTTAGTCTTTTAATCTTAATTTAATTTCCTAAGTCTATTAAGATTTGACACATATGAAATCAATGCAATAAACTTCTAATATTGTTTTCCAAGTCAATTAAAAGAACCTGCATCAATAACTAATGATAATAAGTAATCAAATACCAAAGATAAGAACATATTGATAAAAAAAATCCCAATTAACTTAAAATCATAATCTCCAAAATAATATCCAATTACAATAAAAAATTTAAGCACATCATTGTTCTAGAAAAGTAAACAAAGGATAAAAGATAAAACTCAAAGACAAGCCCTTCTTCTTCTCTTGAAAACCTCCTTTGAACAATGCTCCTTTGAGGGGTGATTAAGTAGCTAGCTTGGATCCATCAAATCACCCTTTTATTTTGTATTTTCTAGTTCTTTTGTAGGTCCCTTGGATGCTAAATTCATGGCTGAGGAAGTCTTGTCTGAGTAGGATTCCAAAAATACCAAAATCCTTGTGGAATTCCTAAATTCGTGCATAGAATATTCTCCCTCTAGAGAGTACCTGGAATCAAGTACCTTCGACCCCCCTGGCACCAGATGCACACTGTTCTTCCTCTATTTTTGCTCTGTTTTTGGTTGGTTCACGTAAGCAGATAGAATGGAGCTGGCTCCTGGTCCTTTAGCTTGGCCTGGCACCATGTACATTCTAGAATGTTCACTTTCTTCTCGATTTTAACTCAAATCTGCACAAATTTACCAAAATCACTTTTTACAAGAAAAATATCAAATAGGAAGGAATATGCCTAGTTATTATAACAAATGTATCTCTAACCAACCTCAAATAACTAGAAAATTAATGGTGATTTTAGCCCATATTAGGAGCCTACAAAAATGAAACTCATTACCTGATATTAGAAATCAAGGCACAAATAAAAATTTGTAAAAGAAAAAGTGAACTTTGAAGAGATGATCTGAGTATTCTCTGTATTGGAAATTGATAGTATTATGCCAAATCATAATTCAAAATTCATCTTAAAATTTGGAAGATAAATACAACAATTTTAGAAAATGATGCCGAAGTTCAGTACTATATTATTCTACAGACCAATAAACAATTAGAACGAATAATCCGGACTTTTGAAGAGTACATTGTAAGCATATAAGCTGGATTTTAGAATTTAATAGATTGATAGTTCAACATGTACAAAGTTCACGTACAATGGCAGTTATTGACAAATGTTTGGAACAGTTCTATTTAAAATGTTATATAGGAAAAGTGTTAGTCGCTCCTATATTTGGAGTGCTTAAGGCAAAATAGAACACACCAGACATCATGGATCCTGTTAAAGTCCAACAAATGGAGAAAATGAAACAAAGAAAATGTGAAAGTGCATAAAGTCAGTATAAAAATTATTTCAAGCATTTTCCCAAGTAGAAAGGACTATTGGGAAATATGTTGCTGAGTTTATTTAACTTTCCAAATTTTTCCCTTCAGTAGTACAAATAGACTCTGATCGAACACGATGATTCATAAAATAATTACAACTTGAATTAAGAAGAACATTAATTGCTAAGGCCCCGACAGGATATAGTGCGGCTGTAGAATAGCCTCTCAACTAGAAATAGAATACTTGAACAAGCTAAACAGAACTGTAAGAGGGAAGTTGAAATTAGTCATGGCCAAAGAAAATCACCTAAGAAATGAGAAGCTAGCCTCAAGAATCATGGAATATGTTCAATACACTTACTATCACTAGGGCGGACATACTTATGAGAAATGTCAGACGAGACTTATAGCATGTTATCAATGTGGGAAATGGGACATACTTTAGCCAGTTGTCCCTACACTAAGAGGCAAGAAAATGCCCCCTCTACTTATGAGAAATTCAAATCTAGAGAATCATGGGCAAACAAAAGACCTATTAGGATTCATGTAGAGTAAAGAAGGAATAGAAAACATGAGTAACCAAAAATAGACATTTGCTGGAATTATGACAAATACAAATTTCGGGGTTGAAATTTTTTGAAGGAGGGGAGATTGTAATAACCCTCACTTTTATATTTTGATAAGCTACTACTTTGTATAGAATATGAATTTGTATAAATGACCAGAACAAAAAATGATCAGTATAATGAGATAAACGTTTTGGTATAATAAAAATATTTAGTAGCATTATTGGGATTTTGAAATTGTAGGGACCCAGATGAAATTTTGAGATTGTTCTACCTATACCTTTGTACTTCAATTGGTGACTACTTTGTACAGGGTGAGTATTTGAATATAAGCCTAGAACAAAAGTTTATCAGTACGATGAGATGAATATTTTGGTATAACTTGAGCTTTCAGCAGTATTATCGTAATTTTCACCACAAATCAAAAAGAGTTGAGAAAGGATTGAGAATTTCAATTCCTACCATTGAGTTCAGTAAAATCTAAAGATACCAATAGTTGTCAATTCAGTTACGGAATTGAAGTGCTTAGACATTATGGACAAAACTGAATGAAATGAAAAGGGAAATGAGTATTTTATGAATTGGAAATTATCAAGGAAAGTCTTTAGGAAATTTTGGAATTGGTTTGGCATCAATCGGACTTGTGAATCAAAAGTTATGACAAGAATATAAAGGTATGCCAAGGTGAGAAAATGCAGAATTTTAGTTTAAGAGAGTAAAGCTATGAGTTTATTTCATGTGTGTTGTTAATGGTACAAAGGATTAAGGATTCATGTGAAGGCCTTGAAAATATGTTTGTGGAAAAAAGTAATGAAATGAAATTGAGTTACCTCGAGAAGTATATCTTCCACTTTAGTATGAGATAAAGAGATAGGAAATTCCGTAATTTTCTTAGCAACATGTAATTAGCAATATGAATTGGTTATGAAATCTAGAATACTAAAGGTAGTGTGAAATGATAACCGATGTAGGTTATCTATCTTAAAGGTCTCGCAAAGGCTTAAGGATTGCGAATACTGTATTACGCAATAGTTAGGACACGAGGTGAGTCCCAACTGTTTTACAAACCCTATTTTATACTAGTAAAATTATGTTTTACTGAGAAATGTTCTATGATCCGTTTGGTTTCTTTGAATAAGAATAAGGTTGTTTCTGAGAAAGAAATTACCTTATGCTATGTTAAATTTGAATGAAAACATGGATTTTTATTATTGGAATTATTTAAAGTAAGTGACCATTTCATCTTTAAAAAAAATAGCAATGAGATTTAGCAACCTTTGTGATTTCCTAAACAAGATATGGTTTTCTTGAATGAGAAATGGTTTCTCTGAATGGAAAATTTTTCGAAACTTTAGGAAACAATATTTTCTACAAGGACATTTAGGTCACTTAAATTATGAATAATTCTAAGGTACACATGCATACTTGAAAGGCTTTCGTCTCATTAATTATGAGATGAAATAATGTTTTATTCTGCGAAAGAATTATTGTTCTTTCTAATGGAAAGGATTTTTGGGAAAACGTGAGTTATGAATATTATGGAATTATAATTGGGATTTCTTGAATTCAATTCTTCTTCTTAGATTAGAATTTTTGAATTCTCAAATAATACTCTTTTTGAAATCAAGTATTCTTCAAATGACAAAAATACCCTTGGAAACTTTTTTTATCATACGAAAAGGACTTTTTACCCTTTTTCGCTAAGATTTTGCAAAATAATCTCTTGGTATGAGATTAACTTTTGAAAAATGGTATTTTAACCCCGTAAATTATTTTATTAGTATTGTTTTGGGTATAAGATAAATAATTGGCCTTGTAAGCCAATAGGAATAATTAGCTGGTCTTGTGAGACAGTAGGATCAATTTCTGGAAAAACATTTTTTGGGCCCAAAAAATGTTTTATTTGGAATTCTCTTGAGAATGTGATGTTAGTACAAGTCTTGTGAAGCAGTGAAGATGTTGAGTACTCAGCAAGGACTTTGAACTTTGTACTAACTCATGTTAGAGGTAGACGACCCTAAGTAACCTTGCGCAATTCTGAGAATTGTCTTATTCCAAATAGAGCGACAGGACATTGAGATAAGTCGTCTTGGCTAGCTGTTTAGCACATGACAATTATCGTTCCTTATGTGAACTTTGATTTGGGCTGTTCATAGGGCTGGTGGGGACACCTGGAGTGTTCAACCCCTTGAATGGTGATTGACATTAAGATTGTGACCCCTTGGCTTATGGTGGCAAGTAAAACACAATTCTCGGTATTGTGCTAATACACACTTGCCTTTCCTGCAATGAACAGTTTAGTGCTATAGACATGTGACCTTAGTACAATAAGACTGTGATGTCAAAGGCAAAATCTTATGAGCTTTGCACGCGGGCTGACCTTCTATTAGGAGAAGTGCTTGCTTTTCTTAAAATGGGCCAGTGATATAGAATAAAACTCAGTTTTCTAAATATGATTAAATTTTGAATAAACACTCCAGTAGTGACTTGTATATTTATTTTCAGTGGACAAATGAAATGTTTTCTTGTAATGGCTTCTAAAACGAAGGTCGATAACAATTTTGCCTGTTTGCTTTATAAAGCACTAGCACACACGGGACTCACTGAGTGATTTTCACTAACACGCATATTATTTCTCTTGAAAACTTTTTGGAACCAAAACGGCATCGCAAAAGCTCAGTGGACTCCCAATAGATCGTGCTATAATTGGAATTTTTGTGATTTGAATAATTGTACTAAAGATTGTACTCTATATGCCTTCTTGCATTAAATAAAAATATTTTAGAAAAAATTCTACTGTGTATTTGGTTAAGTTCATTATAAAGACCCTTTGTCTAGAAAACTCGACGGGGCGACATCCCACAAAAATGTAGCCTGCTAATCGATGGAAATGTGGGGTGTTATGAATGGCATCAGAGCATAGCAGAAACATAATAAAGTTTCTGGTGAAGAATAGCTGAGCCTCTAACGGGATATAATATAGTCTATCATAGTATGCAGACTTATAGAAACAGTAAATTTTGTAGGGTCACATATTGAAGTAACTGGGATATATGAATTTGAGGTATTTAAGTTAGATGTAATCCCTTTCGATGAGTCAGAAAACTAAAAAGTTGAGTTGATTCTAATATCTTCGGAAAGAGCTTGTGATCCCAACTTCGAATAACAGTAAAAAGATTCAAGACGGGAATGCCTTAGAATACATATATTGGGATATTGATCTTGAAATTTCAATTTTGGGGTTAATAGTGATGAGATGATGAGTAGAGAATTTTATATGTAAGGATCTTGTATATACAGTATGATGTTAATTATGTAGATAAGGATATGCACACTTATACTCCAATAGTAATTTTAAACATTAGAAACCTTGTATTGTCCTAATACACGGAAGGGTGTGGGCATACCAATACTAGTGCACCAAATCCCATTAGAACCTTTAAGTTAAACATGCCTGGGAAACGTAGCTGGTAGTATTGGATATATTACTCCCAAAATGGAAATGCAACCTCAATAGAATGAAACAACACAAGTATTACAAAATATTACTACGACACTTCAACATATGACCGGAACGTCAAAATAAACGGACCAACATTAAGAAGCAGAAGTGGACTACGTTGTAGATCTATTTCTAAAGTCTTCTTTTCTCCAATTTCATAGAGGGATGAATCAAGAACAAAAGGGTGAGGTTTGGATTGATAACATAGAGATCCTCTTTATAGTTTGGGAACATATGAAGGAAAAAGAAGGCATATCTTGCTCCCACTAGTCTTCAAGGACCTACTCGAGATTGGTGGATCTGGAAGAAAGAGGAGTGAGAGCTAGAAATAGAGACTAGACCTAGACGGAATTCTAAGAAGAAATTAAAAGGGAATTTGTACCCCGCCAGGTAATTGAGCAAAGAAAAAGAGAATTCTAAAATTTTAAACAAGAAGAGAAAACAGTTGGAATGTATGCTGCTGAGTTTACGCAATTGTCAAAATATTGTCCCTCAATGGTACAAACTATATCAGATCGAATCCAACTCTTTGTAAAAGGACTACGGTCTAAACTTAGAGATGACATAGATATTCTACTCTAATTGGTTGTAATATGGCTATTAAAATGGCCTTCTTAGTGGAAAAAGATGATCGAGAGCAAGATAAGCAAAATTGTGAGGAACTATTGAAACAGGAAAAACATAATTTCAAGAAAGATTTAAGGAAAAATGAATTAGGGAGGGGGGCATTGTACCTTTTGTCATAAGATTGAGCATATGCATAAGTAATATAGGAAAAGACATCGAAAATGTTACAGGCGCAGAGAAAAAAAGACATGCGGTAGCCAATTGCCAGCAAGGGGAAAAAAAAGGACAAGGTCGTATACACCTTACGAAAAAGGAAAATAAAGGTAAAAGGAAAATGTAGGGAAATAAGTAGAAAAGAAAAGGTAGTGTATAGAAAATTGAAGCGTTGAGTACTAAAACAACGCTGAAAAGAGAAGAATCACTTATACTAAAGAATGATGCACATAAAGAGTAAATGTCATAATGTTATCTAAGTATTGTAGAATATTATGTGAAAGTATGGTGAAGGAAATATGTACCTTCAAAGGTATGGCACAACCATGCACATATGGTGCACGGCCGTGCCACAGACGGGCAGCACAAAATTAGTCTTGCACATCCAGTATGCAGGACCGTGTGCCAGGCCGTGCATAAATATTGGGCTCGTCTTGGCCTTCCTTTTAGCATCTATCTCTTAATAAACCTCCTGGTCCTTAGCTTTGATACTTAGTTTGCTTGATTTCTCCATTGAAAACCTCTATGCTTTGAATTTCTCTAAGGCTCCATAGATTGTGGTTTGAATCTCCATCCATCTTCTTTTGCTTTGGCATGTCACTTAGATGGATTCCGATCATTTCCCCCTTTTTGGAGTGCATTAGTCTTCGAGCGAGCGCCTACATAAGATGTCAAGCAAGAATCGTGTCGTGAAGATAAAATTTTATGTTTATGCTCTCTTATATACAACTCATTTTTCACCTCAACTTTACTATCCTTTCTTCTAGCTTCTCACTCTTCATTCTCATTTTTCAAGCACAAGAGATTTTCGCTCATTTTACCTCCATCTTTTTCATTCTTTCCATTCCTTTTTTTTTTCACTCTCTTACTTTAACTTTTCTTCTGGCTCTCTTTCTTTTCCCTCTTCATTTTTCCACTGAACTCTTTCTTTTTTGGAAAGTCTCTTTAAGTTCTCCTTCTTTCCTCTCTTGTTTTTGCTTTCTTCTCAACACTGTCATCTTGTTATCTTCGTCTTTCATAATATCTTAATCTTTAAGTACCTCACTAGGGGATAATAGAAATAAAGTAATCTTCTTTTTATCATTCTTCAAGGTGTATTTATTCTCCCTTCCCTTATACACTACATCTCTATCAAACATCCATGGCCTTCCCAACAAAATATGCTCCACCTGCATTAGAAACACATCACATAGCACTTCATCATTGTAGCCCCCATATTGAACTCAACCTTAACCTGCCTTTTTCCTTTCACTTCACTACAATCACTCAACTAATGAAGTTTGTATAGTTTAGGATGTTTCATGATCTCTAATCCCAAGTCCTCTACTAGTGTGGCACTTATCACATTTGTGCAACTTCCTTTATCTATAGTTACACTTTAAGGCTTTTGTTGCACAAGATACCTAGTGTAAAAAATGTTGCTCCTTTGTGAATTCTCCTCATTTGCAACAACATTTACGCCTCCAATTTTTCTAGCAACAATAATCAATGGAAAACTTTTCCAACCTCATGCCTTTCTTCACTACCTTTTTCTTTTCTAGTCTTTGTGGTTGTCTTTGAAGATTGTTTTGGTGTCCTATTTTCCTTATTTGGTGAATAATGAAGTACATGATTGGTATATTTAGTCTTTTTAGGATAGGTTTTTCTTCTTGAACCGCTCAAATTTTTGCTCTCATTCCTTCCTTTACCTAACCTCAAACCCTTCCTTCCTCTTCTCTTTATTGGAATTTTTGTATAGCCCCCCATAAAATAGTCTTCACATCCCTTCAATGGTTGCTCATACAATAGTGGTAGAGTTTTGTACATAATTCGTATTATAGGGCTTTTTTTCCCTTTAGAGCCTGGGTTAGATTTCACTCATAATGTCCCTTCTCATATCATCCATTTTTTCTTTGAAAACTTCAAAGATGGCTTAAATATCAAAAGAATTTTGAGATATTATGTTGGGAATTTTAAAAGTTTTCACTTGGAAATTGTGGATAAATATAGAAAGTAATTCCTCACAATCACTCCCTAATATAATCATGGGAACCTCCAAAAATGTGGATTAAGCTCAAGAATAAAAACCCTAGCAAACTCACACATAAGAATAGCAAAATACAAAAAAAAATAATACTTTTGTGATAATATGATTCTATCTTACTTCAAATACGCCTTAACACCTTAATCTAACTAGAGATTAGAAAACTAAGGAAAGAAATTTGAAGGCACGCAACTCAATCCTATCAAACTCACTAGGTAACCTAGCACATAGAATAGAGATGAAGTTTAGATTATCCCTTAAGATTTAGAGACAAGATCAAAGATGGGACTCAATCCTTTGATTTAGTCTTGATGTTTATGGGAATCACCCAAGAGGATTACCTTCTCCAAAGTTGATGAGACTTCGCTTCATCATGGAGGTCAAGATAAAGGAGGAGGAGGTGTGGCCATGCAAGGACAAGGGCCGGCAACAAAGACGGATGAAACTCGATCAAAAAGGAGGCCTCCAGAGGATGGCCGGCGCCGGCGCCAACTCCATTCTTCCTCAACAATCGCCGCAATCACAACATAAACCGACCCGAAGACATATCACAACTGGCACTAGCTAGGGTGTCCAAACCGGCGCCGGCTTCCCCCTGGGCAGCCAACAACTGTTCCGCGTTTTTAATATTTTCTCCGATTTTCTTCAATTTTAATTACTTGTAAAGACTTATTATGATTCTAAACTATAACAGAACCTTAGGGATTACCTTAGCTAGGGTTAGGGTAGTATAAATAGTACCTTTAGTGATTTGACAAGATAATACACTTTACTTGAATTCAAATTTGAGAGAGAATCTTGAGAGGCCTTAGCCTCCTTGTTCATCTTGTTCAAGACCAAGCTTAAGGGTTAGTCCTCCTTATGATTGAGTCTAGAAATCTTTTGGATAATCCAATGTTATTTTCTTTAATGGGTCTTAGTTGCTTTGTTCTTCTAAGGTTTGTTTGAATTCTAATATTTGGGTGCCTATTTTCTTTATTCTATTTTTTCTTGTTTGCCTTTGTTCCTTCAAGGATATTGGGGTGAGATTATAGTAGAACTTTCTACTTTACTTGAAGGTATTTGAAGCTTAGTTTTTGAAGGGTTTGATAAAGGGTAGGTTGTTATTTTCAGTTTCTCCTTTTTGTCACAAGAATCTCTGTTTTTGGTTCTTTTGAGTTGAGCTGAACACATAACCAACTAGAACACCCACAACACCAAGAAAAGCCACACAAGATTCATCTCAACGGGTTTTGTATTAGAGCAAGGAAAAGCTTGATTCCCATCAAAGCTTGAAAGAAAGAAAAGGAGCCCTACAAAGTGGAAGAAAAAGGAAAACAGGAAAATCCCGTAACTCAAAAATATGCTCCAAAATGGTCATTAAATCTTTGTTTTATTGTGATTATTCTATTGGGAAATTGCTCCTTGATGTTAATATAATCCTTGGGAACAAATTTATCTTGTGATTGTGGTGAAATTTGGCTTGAATATGGGTAAAAATGCTGGTTTCTCTTAAGTGACGAGAATGCATCCAATGTGTTTGATAAGTGTTCTACGAGAATATTTTTTGCTATAGTTGGGATATTTGATTATTAGTTTTCATTCCTTGCAATATTAGGACTTAGTATATCACTCTATTATTAAATTCCATGTTCATTGAACTCAATTTTACTATTGCACATTTGTGATCATCTTGTTCCTCATCATCCTAGTTCTAGTTGTTCTTATTTCTTTGTTCTTGATAATTCTTGTATGTTTCTTACTTAAGAGTGTTTCTTTTGCATCTAGTACTTGTTCTTATGTTGATTAAGTCTACTTTTCTTGAAATTCTTGACTTAAAACTTGTTTGTTTAAGGTGCCCAATAAGTGTTTGTTGAAATTCTCCTAAGACCCACTAATTGAAAAATTCTTTTGATTTGTATGATTTACTAAGTTGGACTAAAACTTTAGCCATTAGGAAGAATTGGGATTGAACAAAAAGGCTTAAGTGTTAAGAAAAAAAGGCAAGAGGGTGAGCCTAGTATTAAAAGAGCCTAAGAGAGCAAACACAAGCGTAGAGTGAATAACCTTAAGAGCCAACTCGCAAGGAAGTAAAGTGATGATCTATTTATCTTTCTAATCACTTTTGTTTTGCAGGTATAAGTAAGTAGATATTCCATCACCATGGCCCATGAACAAGAGATCTCTAGGCCTAGCCCAAGTGGACCTAGTAGACCTCAAGAAGAACAAATTGATGCTAAGGAACTACGTGATGACTTGCAAGCTATGATGAGGACTATACAAAGTGAATTTCAAAACATAACAAGGGAGTTCATAAATCATCTTGGACAATCTTCTACAGTTGCTCAAAGGAGAGGCCAAGAGTTATTTAAAATGCCAAGTCCAAGGATGAGGGATGGTGATGCCCATACTCCTCCATTACATGCCCAACAAGGGGCAAAATAGGATGAACACTCTATTAGGGGTTTTAAACAAGCTCCTATGAAAAGAGGAAGATATGGCTTGAGAGGAGGACGAGGAAGGGGCTAAGGAAGGAATGGATGGAACAACATAAGAGGGCTAGAAAGAGAGTTTGAGGGAGTTGATGAGTGGTATAAAGGGGAATAAGTTGAGGCCTTTAGGGAACATCATAGAGGATGGGGTAATAGAGGAGGAATGAGAGAAGGAAATGATGTGGAGAGGGAGTTGAGGCATATTAAATTGAAAGTATCCACATTCTATAGCTAGAGTGACCCCGAAGCTTATTTTGAGTGGGAAAGCAAGATGGAGATATTCTTAGAAAGTCATACCTATAGTGAGAGGTCAAAAGTGAGGTTAGCTATTTTGGGATTTTCGAAGTATGCTTTGGTATGGTAGGAGTAAGTTAGTGCACAAAGGAGACAAATGGGAGTAGAAACCATGGCTAGTTGGAATTTGTTGAAAGACATGATGAGGGCAAGGTTTATACTGCACCATTACTACAATAATCTTTATCAAAGGCTCCAATCACTCAAGCAAGGGAACAAGAGTGTGAAAGTTACCATAAGGAGATGGAAGTTATGTTGATGAGAGCCCAAATCAATAAGGATCCTAGAGCAACAAGAGCAAGGTTCTTGGGAGGATTAAATAGGGGATTGCCAACTTAGTGGAATTGCACCCCTATGATCAACTGGAGGATATGGTACATGCCGCTATGAAGATTGAGAGACAATTAAAGATGAGGGTATTTATTAGACCACCACTTCCAAACCCCAACACTACTAGCAAGTTGTCATTTGAGAAGGGCGAAGCCCCTAAGTCATTCCAAAGGGACTTCTACAAAACTAGAGAGGATTGGAAGCCAATGGAGGATTGCAAATCTAGGGAAGGTTGGAACAAGGATGAATGAAAAGCCATGGAGAGGCCACAAAGAAATAGGGATATCAAGTGTTTTAAGTTCCTTAGATATGAACATACTTCCCATGAGTGTCTAAGCAAGAGAACGATGTATACTAATTCCTATGGTGAAGTTTCTACTGACGAAGAAGAAGAGGGAGAAAGGTACCAAGGAAACCAAAAAAGAAATAGGGATGAAGAAAGTGATGAAGAGGAAATTGTTGGTCAAGAATACTCTTTGGTGGGAGTCACAAGAAGGTCATTGAATTCACAAGCTATTGAGGATCAAGATCACCAACAAAGAGAGAACATTTTCTACACTAGGTGTCTAATCAACAAGACCTCTTGTATTGTCATTATGGATAGTGGGAGTTGCACTAACATGATTAGTGCAAACTTAGTTGAAGAATTGGACATGAAGTGGATAAAACACCCCAAGCCCTACTCACCATACGACTCATCTCAATGTCCTGTCACCCCATTCGAAGCAAGACAATCCCTAGAACTAGGCCCCGTTACTAGAGCTGTCTAACTTTAACGTAGGCTAGTATTAAAGTCAAAATCTTTACTGAGAACTTAACATTACCACTACCAACTCCTTCTAACTGATCAGGCCAGAGGATTATCTGATCCCATAGGATTTTCAATCAAAATATTTTTGGGGCAAATAACACTTTCCAAAATTTGATCCTACTAACTCACAAGTTAGATCATCACTCACATAGGCTCCACAAGGCTAATCAATTCATTCCATAGGCGCATCAGGCCAATAAAACAATTTCAGGAATCAAAAGTCATTTTTCAAAAGTCAATCTCATTTCGAGAGATCAAAAGTCAATCTCATTACGAGAGATTATTTTCCAAAACTGTGTCAAAGAGGGTAAAGAGTTCTTTTCACACATCAAAATAAGTTTCCAGGAGTATTCGGGTCATTTCTCTACATATTTGATCACAAAAGTCATTTCTAAGGGCATTCGGTTCATTTTACCCATACCTAATTTCAAAATGTTCACAAAAGTTCCAATAAGGATATTTCGGTCATTTACCAAATACTCAATTTCAAAGGTTTTAAAAAAATATTCCAATAAGGACATTTGGATCATTTTCCAAATGCCCAGTTCCAAAAGGAACTCATTTCAAGAAATCCAGAATTCTAATCCCAAAAGAGAATTCAATTCAAAGTTTCCAAACACATTTTCATAAAATGTTCCAATAAGGGCATTCTAGTCAATTTATGAATACCCGATTCTAAAATTTACCATTTTTTGAAAATCTCAAGTATATAATCCAAAAAGGACTAAATTACAAAATTCATGCTTTAATCATCCATTAAAGTTTCCAAGCCAATCATGAAGTTCATTCAAGCCCAAAATAGCATAAAACAAATCTTGCCTAGATAAACTTTAAACATATTCAAAGATTTCCAATAAAATGTAGCATTTCATGGAAAAACAAGGCACACTAGTTTTCAAGATGGTTTAAGAAATCCAAGGGACTCACTTCGTATCCTAATTAACTCTTTCCGTTCACGGCTATTTAATCACCATCGCTACTGTCTCCAACATTCCATTAGCTGTTTATCGATAAACCTACACCAAACATCATTTTCGGATCAATTCATGTTTGACCGAAAAATAGCCGACGTTTAGCCGACAGTTAAGGAAAGCGTTTGCCTTTCGTTCACGTTATTTTTCCATCATTTGTTCGATTCTTTTGTTTTCCTTTTTTCACATCCTTTATCCATTCATATTAAACTCATTCGCTTCATATTTCTCAATTATTTCATCCAAAATCACACAATTAATCATTCTTAAGTTCATCCACTTTCTATGTAAAATTCTGATATTTTACTGTTTTAACACATGATTTTGTTTTGGGCGTAACTTTCACCCTACAGCTCGGATTTGGCTCTATGATATTCCAAAACGATTGTAAGATTCTTAAATTTAATTCTATATAAGCCCTTTCCATATTTATGGTTCCCGTTACATTCTACTAGGTAAAAACAGCCCCAATAGTTTTGGTTCAAATTCACTATTCATGCTTTCCATTGTTCTCATTTAGTCTTTAACATCTTGGAACCATTAATTCATTCAATTCTCCTTCAAATCTGAAGATTAAATTGTGACCGAAACATTGCAAACAACCAACCGTAGAACACAAAAAAAAACGCAGCTTTCCTACGTGAGGAAGAAAAGGGAAAAAAAATAAATTTTCCTTATTACCTCTTCTTGTTCTCAAAATTGACTGGACTATAATATGCAGAACTAGGGTAGGCACGCTGGTGGAAACTCTGGTACGATTCCTACAAGCCTCCTACTCCTTCTTTGCATGTAAGTGAATGCCAAACTCTCAATCTTCCAGTATATGGCATGCCTAATCCCGTTTGGTGAATAACTTACATGCTAAGGAATATTTTCTGGAGAGAGAGACACATTTGGTTTTTTTTCACAGAGAGGAAGCAGTGGAAAAACAATGTTATATTTCATTCTCCTATTTAACCTAAATAAAACCCTAGGTTAAACTGGACTGGCCCATTGGACTCTTAGTTCAGCCTATTGGACTTAATTTATTGTTCTAATTAGAACCAAATAAATAGCCCAATTAATAATTAATTTTCCAGCCCAAATAAAGTAGTCCAATAAAAAAAATCTATATTAGTTTAGTCCCAGGTTAATCCCTAATTATTCAAACTAGGCTAAAGCCCTGAATAATTAATTAACCTACCAAACTAATTTAATTAATTCTCTCTCTCCATGGACCTTTATTTTATTTTAACCCAATAATTAAATCAGACTACTTAAATAAAATAAATTTCATTTAATTTAATTTAAGACTAATTCCTTAGCCTGTATATAATTAGGACTCATGGTCTATACTGGGGGACCAAAAGACAAACCACATTGGCTACTAAAATGACCAAAATACTCTTGCCATATAAATAGGTATATTTTACTTTTTAAATATTTCCTAATATCACCATAAGGAAATATTGACCCTAAGGACAATGCTGCGTTAGCAAAATCTCCGACCTGTAGGTGTAATGACTAAAATACCCCTATATACATCACCGTACATTTAGAGAGGAGGCAGTGTACTAACACCTCTCTAAATGACATCTACCATCCTTAGGCTTCTAGTCCCATGATCCACAACTTCCTGGATTGTTTCTGCTTTCCAAGGGAGCTACCCTAAAGAAAACATCCAAGTCATATTTTCCAGGGCCTTGGATATTTAGATCATTCAGACAACCACAAGGGGCGATATAGTATAGAAACTATCTTATATAAATCTGTCTTAACTAATTAGTCACACATACCCAACATGCAAGTATATTGGCCCTATGATAGAACCTCAACTATAGCATATCAAAGTACATACTTCCAACTTTGTCAGACCACCAACTCATACTCAAGTTGTAGAGTACTAGTCCACGCTGTAGCGGTAGTAGTCTAGGTTTCCACCATATAGTACTTTTAGAAACCACTACTACAGGTCATGTTCTACGTATTCGAAATACGCTTATGTCATGAAGTGAGTGGACTACTTACTGCCTAAAGGTAAGCCATTCCCCCATTTGGAATTCATAACATAATAACCTAAACATGATGAGATTCTCATTCTCATCAATCGATTAAAAACGAACGTTTATGTGTTAAGTAACCCGTGATCCATACCTTACTGTGAAAGACCACCATTCACATGGACCACTTACTTAAACACAATGGGTCTTTTCCAAATGAAATTATGTACAAATAAAATGTAAATTCACAAACAATTTCAGAAAATAAATTCTTTTATTAAAACATTCGATATTTACATCAGAAACCTAATCTAAGAGAGAATATTTCCCAACAAAATCCTCTTTAATTCTATAATTTCCAGACTTCAATAGCTCACAAGAGATACACTTATTCAACACAAATTCATCTTTTCTAATCAAAACTAGTATAATATATTTTTTCCAACCAAGTAAATTCCATTTTTACCCTACTTTGATCATCATCTCCCCAACCAAAATTCAAACCACTATATTTATTCAGTTCTTCCTCTCACAAAACATCATTCAAAGGCCCTTAGGCAGTCGGCACATATACAAGCATATACAAGGTTCATACACAAAAGTTCATAACTCCTAACTTTGATCCGAAATCAAGACATGAAATTCATGTTTTCATGTTAAAATTCACATCAATATAATCATCATTCACCCAACAACAAATTTAATTCAAGCAAGGTAGGGTTTTACCTTGTATTTGAGGTGATTTTGCTCCAAGAACTCTTAAGACTTCACCTAGCACACCAAGAACACATACTAGCTTTTTTTCTCTCTTGTTTGATTTATTTTCTTTTCTCTTTCTTTCCTCCCTTATAGCTGTACGATATCTGGCTGTTTTTACAACATTTCCACAACCATTTTCTGGTCAAAATTGTGACCAAATTGGTCACATATTGTGGCTAACTTTACACATGTCATTTTCTCAATTTTCCACCATTTTCCTTATCATTTCTTAAGCTTTTTTAATAAACTTTTCCAATTACATAATCCCATAAATATTTCACTCCTCTGATCACATTTTAACACTTGTTTTCATCTTCAAATCACAAAATGCCACACACACTATTTCTAACCTCGATTTTCTATTTTTCCCAGGAATGACCAAAATTAGGTCCGGAATAGAAAAATATTTTTCTCCACCATTAAACTTCAAAAATTCTACTGAATCCATTGGCAATACTCAAATTCTTCAATTCCTACTCTATTTGGTCACATTTACAGTCAAAGCCGCAGGTGCAATCGAAATGACAAAAATGCCCCCGGCGACCTGGATAGCATAATTTACACCAAAACATGTGTTTCATTGCACTTGTCTATTTCTCTTCTCAGCATGCCCTCAAAATCTTAGTTTTTGAATAATAGTAGCCTTCCGAAGATTTAGGGTACAAGTAGAATAAATTCAATAATTACTTTCAGGTCTCGACAAAATATTATGATACCAAAATATTCGTCTCATTATACTGGTCATCTTTTGTTCTGGCCATTGATACAAATTCTTATCCTATTACAAATAGTAGCCAATTAAAGGTAAAAATATGGGATATTACAGAAAGGTTGCTGCAATTTTCAAAAACCAGCCATGAAGAATTTCTGAAAAATTTTCTAGATTTTAACCAAAACAAGAACAATAAAAGAATGAAGTTCTTGGAAGAATAGCTATGGTGATGTAATTGAAAGCTTCTTCCTATTTTTCCTCCACAATTTCAGCCAACCTCCTATCCTACAAGAGTTGGAATTTTTGAAACTTCAAGCAAGGAGTTATCCAAGACTTTTATAGATATAAAAATGAATTAAAGAAATATGAATAGTTTAAATTTAAGGAGGTTAGGACAAGGCTTGCAAAAATAATGGAGACAAGAATTATTCTTGAATTCTTTTTAGGACAAAATCATATTGTTAGAACATTACCAATGCGTCTTCCCTAAGACAATATTCCTAACGTTAAGGGATGTAAAAAAAAAGGAAAATTCAAACATGGGTTAAGATAATTATAAATAAAACTTAGGTGATGGGATTTGAGATTAAATCACAAAGCTCTAACCACTTAACCACAACAACTCTTGTTCTAATTTTCCCAACCAAATCCTTTTCTTATCTAAGCCCCAAGCCATCTTCCTATTTTGACCTCAAGTAAAAGCACCCTTTTACCTTTTCTACTCAACAAGCCCAAATAAATCCTATAGCCCATAAACCACAATTCTAAGGCATATAAAATCATTCAAGAAATACATTTTATGCAAAATGATATGATATGCACCCCATCCCTCTTAATCTAGGGTGGCTTAGGTGGGGTTTTACACATATAATATGCTATGAAATACAGTCCCTTCCCTTACTCAAAGGGTAGTCTTAGTGGGGTGGGTTTTACAATATATATGCAAAGCACGCATCATAATCAAATATAAAAGATTGAAATTCCATAGATCCAAAGTGAATCACCATCCAAAACATCAAATAAGGGTTTATCCCTTCAAATACAATTAAAAGCATTGAAATATAATATTGTCAATGTAGAAAATAAGAAGAAAAAAAAAAGAACATCACTCATAGACAAGCTATTACCCTTCTTCTTCTTTGAATCTGTTGAACAACTCCCTTCATCTTCTTCATTGATTCACATTCATCCTCCTTTGAGTCCACTAAGGGATCTCTAGGTTTCTAGCCACCCTATGATGTGTTTGTAGGACTTATAATGGGGTATCTATAGTAGTTTTCAGCTACCATGGTGAAGAAAGAAGAAGTGATTAGCTTAGTACATTAAGAGGGCCAAAATTATAGTAAAGAAGAAGAAAAGAAAACTAATTATATAATGCTATGGTTTCTAGAAAAAATTTCTAGTTATAAAAGGTTTAACTATATGGAGAAATTGTAGGAAGTTGTTAATCTTTTCATTTAAATTCAAAGAAGTTTGAATTGATGATTTGTAGCTGGGTTTTTTTGAAGCATTTTAAGGTGCACCAAAGTGTTTTGGCCAACTGAAATGGAAAAGGAAAAGAAAATGGATGAAGATGTCATGTTGAGTACAATTTATACATAAATAAGAAGAGATTAAACTTCAGCTTTTGTATAAGCTAGAGCAACTTGGTTTGCACATAGAACAAAAGACATTGGACATAAGCCTCTCGGTCACAAGGAAAGGAAAAAGAAACCAAATAGCTTAAGAAATGAATGAATAAAATTCTTTTTTTCCAAGCTAAGTCATGGATCAACTGAATAGAGATTTTTAGGAGAAAAATAAGCTAATTTAAGTATTGAAAAACAAGACCAATTCAAACCTTGGTCTTTAAATTTTCATGAAATTATTCTCTCCTTTTCTTTTTCTAAAATTTGTCCAGCATAGCCTTAAACAAGGCTGGAATCTTGGAGGTAAATATCATATTCTAGAGTTTAAGATATGAGCATAGAAATTGGGGAATTCAAAAAGGGATCTCTAGGTTGCTAGCCACCCTATGATGTGTTTTTAGGACTTATAATGGGGTATCTATAGTTGTCCAATGGAAAAATCATGAAAATAATAAAACAGAGACCCTAGGCTACCTAGGGTAGTTAAACTACCATAAGCTACCTATTTTTGGTCATTTAAAAAAAAATGGCCTAGGTGGCCCAGTGTAGTTTGGACCACCCTGGAGCTGCCTTGTTTTTAGAAATTTTAATACTTTTGCTCACTTTTTATCCTTTTTCATCCTTATTCATCCTCAATTGATCTTTTTATATACCCTAAACAAAAGCAAAACAAAAAAAGTGTGGTAAGTAGTGATTTAAAAAAGATTTTATCACAAATAAGACCCAAATGACATAGAAAGTATGATAATAATTAGTACTTAGCACTTCTTCTACACAGGTGAAAATATCAAGGCCTTCAACTGCTTCTATATCATTCATACCATCACGAGATAGTGATTGAAGCTTTACGTAAGAAACTGGATGGTTTTTTATAGCTATTTAGCTACCCTTGTTAGAACTTTAATTTTACATCCCTAAATAAAAGCAAGATAAAAAGGGTGCGGTAAGTAATGATTTAAACTAGATTTTACCACAAATAAGACCCATATGGCATAGAAAGTATGATAATGATTAGTACTCATCACTTCTTCTACACAAGTGGAAATATCAAGGCCTTCAACTCCTTTTACATCATTCGCACTCCTTCTACATCATTCACACCATCATAAGACAGTGATTGAAGCTTTACATAAGAAGCTGGATGATTGTCTATAGCAAATAGCCTATTTAGGTATCCTTTTTAGAACTTTACAACAGAAGTTAGACACTGTTATTATCAATCAACAACATATACAAGATGATCTGGTGATTCTCTATGATGTCTACACTCGCTCCACTTCAGGCTTTGGCATTCCTTGATACAAAAAGGGGGGAGTGTTTTGGGGAGTTTATTTGTATTATTGGTTTGATATTGGTTGCATAATTCATAGGGAGTTTTTATTTTTTGCATATTGTGGGTTGTTAGACTTTGCTTCCTATTGTTCTCCGCTGTCATCTATCATTTTTGCTAAAACTCAATGTTGCTGATTGTTACTAATATTGTTTAATTAATTGGTTAGATCTTAGTTAGTTGGGAGAATTTCCATCCGTAACATTTGATAATTGGAATAATATGAACAATTTAAGCATTTTTTTTTATTTTTGGCTTGTAATAGTAATTAGGAACAATTTGTTGAATATGTTCTTGAAACTATTTTTGATTGCTTATTCTAATGCTTGAAGAATTTAATTTGCAAGAAGTTCTTATGTTATTGTTTTAGATTTCTATTATGGAGAAGACTTTGCAGACAATGCGTTTTGTAACATCCCTCATTTATGAACTTTAATAGGTGAATACTTTTGTTGAATGAGTATATGTATAAGGGCTTAGAACAAGAAATGATCAGTGTAATCAGAAGAATATTTTGGAGAAATAAAACTTTTAAGAGGCGTCACAAGAATTTTCGATCGCATATTCCAAAAAATTGAGAAGGGTTATGAAATTCTGAGTGACATCAAAATACTTAGTTTAATGTATAGATCGTATTGGTAAAATAAAAGGTTTTGCCACCTGGGATGAATAACAACACTAACTATGGTTATTTTTGGGAAAGATTGTTAATCGTGGTTAAAATGAATGAAAATTGTGAAAAAAAAAAAAGGATTAATGGATCCTTATATCGATATATGCAGATATTATTTCGTAGATTATTTTATTTATATATAAGAATTGTGGGCTATGGATAAAAGCTTGGTGGGCCACCTATACCTAAGATAATTTTAAGCATGCATGATCACTAGGAGATCTATGACTAGTTGCATGGTTTTTGCATGATAAAGGAATTTTCACAAGCTTTTCAAGATTTCTATAGTTTTCTAAAGACTTCTAAGGCTTTCTCAAAGCTTCTATAGCCTTCCACAGGATTCTTACATGTTTTATAAAATGTAAAGGCAACCTCAAAAGAATTAACTTAGATAAATAGAGAAAAAATCTTATTACATCCGGCTCAAATTGGAGCAATACAAAATAAAACAATTATCGTTCAAAAGCTTAAACAACAACTGGTTCCTAGACCAAAATGGGGAAAGAAAACAAAAGCTTCAACTATCACATGCCCCGCTGGCTCAGCATAATCTATCTCCTAAAAACATGATATAAAATAGTGTGAGATGAAATCTCAGTAAGTCCTGTGTGTGCGCATGGTGTTTCAAACAGTTCGTGTATGCATAGTGGAAAACATTTGCAGAAATATTTGGCAAGTCATAAATACTTTCTCTTTTGGAATGAGTGGGTTTTCACATAATTGCACTTTATACAAAATAAATCCACCACTCGAATCAAGGTCATGTCACCACACGTTGGGCTCCAGAGGACAAGGCACCACACTTTGTGCACCTTGCCGAGACTAGATTGCCACACATTGGGCGTTCTGATCAAGATGAGTGTACAGCTCACTAGGTGAGATACTCCTCCTTCTCTACATCCAACAAAACCATTCGGGTGTCCATGCCGGGAAAATAAATAATACCTTACCAGGTACAAATGCTACCTCGAACCGGCCTGACCAACCAATACTGTCGCCTCTTCAAGCCGAGCTTATCTTCTGGAGGTGGCCTTCTGCCAGAAGACTTACTCTAGCCCTCTAAGACTAGTATTATTAGCCTACCCTTATTGAGTACTCAACGAACATATCTCTCTTATTCTTTCTTTCTTTCATTTTCTTCTTATTTTCCTTTTTTTCTTCTCCTTGGCCTGCCACCCTATGGGACGGGACGACATCCCCGCCCTTTTAGGGTACGTAGTAGTAGGGTGTTACAAGTGGTATCAGAGCCCAGGTTTAGGCAATTACTTGACTTACTAGGTTCTATTTCCTTAAGTATTTTGATCTGGTATTAATTTTTTCCTTCTACTTATATGATGGTCAAAAGAATGGTATCGGCTGTTAGAGACTGGCCTGCTGGCTGCGGGAATCCACCTGCCCCACTACCCATAGCTGGTCCACCCTCGTCTGATTCGGAGAGAGAGCATGAACCGCCAGTGCTAGACGACCCAGTAGTTGAGGCAAAGATAGAAGTTGAAGGGAGCCTAAGAGAGTATGAGGGGGGTTATGAGCGGGAGGTAGTCAAGATTGCCAGTGAGGGAGAGAAGGATGGGGAGATAGCTGAGTTGAGTGAGGGGAGATAGATGAGCTCGGGAATGAGGGAAACGATGAGAACAAGAGAGAGATGGCGAGGATAGAAAAAGAGGATGAGAAGGTAATAGAGGTTCCCCAAACCCCGCAGATAGGAGAAGTTGATAGGACTCCTGCTTACTACGACCTTAGGGAGCCCAGTGGTGAAGGACATAGGCCGAGGGATGGAGATGCCCCGGGAGAGGGGAAACTTGGGCAGTCAGCACTAGGAGTGGTGGATAATGGAAAGAGGAAGCTAGAAGAGGGTCCTAAGGGGTGTGGACTCCGATATGGACTGGGAATAGATGCCAAGTTGAGGAGAGATGGTTGCTTGATCCATCTGACTCGGGGAGTGAGAGGCCTGCACCTAAGGGTGCGGTTAGATTAGCATTGGATGAGCTTTATAAGACGGCCATGAGAGATAAGAGGGGCCACGAGGGTGAGTCAGGGCAGTCAAGTAAGAGTGTTGGTTTTGCGAGGGACTACTTAAAAAGACCCAATAGCTCCGTGGGGTGGCTTGTGGAACAAGCCTCTAACGACTCCCATGCCTCTGTTGAAACTAGAGAGAGTCGAGCATAGAGGACCAGCAGCTTTTTCCTTTCCTTCTTTGGGATTTGCATTCCTTTGTTTGTTTATTTCTTTTAAAGAAGCATGTTGCTTATAGGGCTTTATTATTTTATTAAATAAAAGGGCATCGCATATGATAACCCCTTCTTTTCTATGAAAGAATGGTTTATATGAAAAGCATGAGTTTTATTACTTGATTTTACCCTGCATAATATTATCACATTCTCTTTTGAAATAAGTGGATAACATCATTATTAACTGATCATGCACCTGAGCATACTCTTTTCCCCTTGGTAACTATCTGACCTTGAGTGAATGTGATTAAAGATGGCACCAAGACGCAGGACTGTCGTGCATAGCAGAACTGTGCAGGAAAGTGCATCCTCCACCCCAAAATTTGAGCAGATGCATCGTTCCACCCCCGACGTGGAAGAGCACTTGCCACGAGAATAGGAGTTAGCTTCAGAGAGGTCACGAGATGTGACCATGGGTCAGGCTTTCGACAAGATGGCCTCGATCCTGTAGAACCTAATAGAGAAAGTGGATAAGGTGGCCAGGAAACCACCGCGGGAAGAGGATGAGGCCCTAGAGCGTTTCCTGAAGTTCCTTCACCAAGGTAATTGTGAAATCCTTGGCCAAGGTAATTGTGTATTGAAAATAATTCCAATTAATACACAAGTAGAGTAAGGGATTCCTAGTACAAGTATTAATATATTCGGACTAGAATTAATGTATATTATGGAGGGAGTTGGTGCTAATTTCGTACTCCAAACTGAATGAGATATTTTATGGTGAAAGAATTTATTGCACTGTAGTTTGTTATTGAATGGTTCATGTGTTGCTAGATATTGTTCATGATCTGCTGAATATGGATTTATTAATTGAAGAATTAATAAACAATCCTGTTTAGAATTAATAGGTTAATTCTAAATTATTAAGGATTATCAATCTCAAAGACATTTAGATTAATTCATATTCACTGCCACTAGACCAGAAAACATAATAGGTCACACACAATAGAGGATTAAGTACTCAATATGCTATTTGATAACATTATGGGGTTAATTAATGAGAAATAGAAGAAATTGTGGCCAAATTATAATTAGTTATAATTTTAGGCCAAATTATAATTGCTAAAACTTATGGTTTCAAATTGCAATTTGGGAATTCTAAATTAAGAAACATGGTTTCTCTGGGAGATTTTTCCGGAGATGACGCCATGGCGATTGATCACTTGAATTTAATACAGAGAATTGTTCTCTCAAAAAATTCAGAACACACAGCTTTCTTCTTTCTCTCTCTCTCGTTTCTTTTCTGTTCATGGAAATAAACCCTAGCCATCAAGAGAGTCTTCTAGCAGAGACTCGTTTTGATTTGCTTGACTCCCTCGTATGGATACTATCAGAGCCAATCTCACACTGAGATTAGAGTGGCTCACCTTGGACGCCGATATAGACTAGTTTTTTGAACTAGTGTATCTAGATCGCGCCTCAGTTATTCAGACGTGAAGAGAAAATTTTGAACGACAGAGGTAAAACTCGTGTTTTTCTGTTACCTGTTTAAATCATATGCATATGATCTTGGACTAGGATTTCTGTTTTTCCACTGCTATAAGTGTTATAGTATTTTCTTAAATCCCCACAGTTTGTGTGTAAAAAAAATGTTAGATAAAGTCCCAAATATAATGTTGTGTTAAGGAAATCATGATAGAGATCATGATGTAAGATTCCTACTATACTAGAATGTGTTTGTGCTTAAATTATCCCTAGTCATATTATTAATGAGATAGGACATCATTAATGCGCTAAGATTACCACGTGTTATACTTCTTGATTTGATCAAGCTGTGGTTTCACATCCGTGAGTATTGTGATACTCAAAGTTAACATGTAAGTGCTTGTTACTTGAACAAGTACATTGGATGACCTAACTATGAGATAATCATATGAATAACTATTTAATACCAGTGATAGAATCTCACTATAGCAAATGTGCAAGTATCCTTAGACTTGAGATCTCTAAGGTACTTTGTTTGCTAAGCATTATACTTTAATTCTAATCTTTGGAATCAGATTGAGGGTCGTCTATAAGATAGATATTAGGTACAATATGAAGTAAACGAAAGTAGTTGAAAGGGTCAATAAAGAATTCACTATTCCTAATAGTAGGAGCGAATATCTCGAGGCCACTTATAGAAATATTACTCAAAAAGTCCTTGGACAAGGTAACTATATCTTGAAAATATTACACATGGTGAGTACTGGATTCCAGGAACAAGTACTAACATATTGGGGCTAGAATTAATTAATATTCTGGAGGGAGTTGGCACTAATTTCATACTCTAAACCAAATGAGGTATTGTATGGTGAAAGAAGTTTATTACATTGATGTTTTGCTATTAAAAGGTACTTGTCAAGCCATTTGACTTTCTAGACTATTGGGCGGTCATAATGCATTGTTAGATGCCACTCATGATATGCTAAATATAGATTTATTAATTAGAGAATTAATAAATTTAATTCTAATTAGAATTAATATGGATTTATTGTTACCTTGAAAATAATAGCTACGTTTTCAAGGTAACTTTTTTTTTTTTTTTTTTGCCTTCTCCTAATCCGTTTAATTATATACGACTAATCCTTTGTGTAGATTTCTTTTAATTTTCTGTTGCATGTAAACTGATTTGCATGATTGAAACCCAACAACATTTTCATCCATAAAAGGTTTCAAACGATATCATTCTAATAGTGGACCAGTGAACTAATAGCTATTGTTGTAATCAATTTTTGCATAAGACAAATTATAAATCCATCTATTAGAAAAATCCAAAGCATATACCCATAACATATCGTCTAAAATCTGAGTCACTTGTTTGGTCTATCCATCTATTTAGAAACTATTGTCTATGTTCTGATTATTTTTCACTTGATCTGCTTTAATTCCTTATTATTCTTTTATGCTTCCTTCAATTATTATTGTACGGAATTAAAATACTATACATCATCATTCATCCTACATGCACACATGCTTTTAACTCAAAAAATTGCACCATATGAGAGGTTAACATCTTCACCTTCGTACTTAATGCATCTACTATTGTATTGGCTTTACTAGGATGGTACTTGCTAGGACATCAAAATCCTTTTAGAAACTTGATTCACCTTTGTTGGCATGTATATGAATCCCTTTTGGGTAAAGATACGCTTTAGGCTTTCATAATCAATTGAAGTTTCAAACATTGCTCCTTACAAGTAATACTTCCACCTTTTTCTGTACAAACATGATGGTTGCCAATTCCAATAATAAGTAGGGTAATTCACTTCATGAGGCTTTAATTTCCTTAACACGTATGCTATCATCTTCTCATCTTACTTCACCACTTCATCTTATTAGTGTTATGCCCTAGAGGCAATCACATATATTCTTTATATTGTACATTATTAAATAAAATAAGGCATTCTTTATCTTTTAAATTTGTGCTTTCGTATAAAATAATTGTTAGATAAAGTCTCAAGTACAACACTATGTTAAGGAAAACATGATAGAGATCATGATGTGAGGTTCCTACTACACTGGATAGTATTCATCCTTAAATTATCCCTAGTCATAGTATTAATAAGAAAGAACATCATTAATACGTTAAGACTAGCACGTGTTATACTTCTTGATTTGATCAGGCGGTGGTTCTCACATCCGTCAGTATTGTGATACTCAAAGTTAACATATAGATGCTTGTTACTTGAACAAGTACATTAGATAACCTAGCTATGAGATAATCACAAGGATAACAATTTAGTACCAGTGATAGAATCTCATCATAGCAAATGTGTAAGTATCCTTAGACTTGAGATCTCCAAGGTGCTTTATTTGCTAGGTGTTAGACTTTGATTCCAATCTCTAAAGTCTTGACAAGATCGCCTATTAGATGGATATTGGGTACAACATAAAGCAAATGAAAGTAGTTGAGTGGATTAATAGAGGATTCAGCATTCCTAATAGTAGAAGCATGTTGGAAAATATGCCCTCTTAGACTAGGTTTCTGATGTAAATATCGAATGTTTTAATAAAAGAATTTTTTTTCAGAAATTGTTTGTGAATTTACATATTTTTTGTGCACAATTACGTTTGGAAAAGACCTATTGTGTTTAAGTAAGTGGTCCATGTGAATGGAGGTCTTTCACAGTAAGGTATGGATCACGAGTTACTTAACACATAAACGTCCGTTCTTAACCAATTGATTAGAATATGAATCTCATCATGTCTAGGTTATTATGTTGTGAATTCCAAATTGGGAATGGCTTACTTTTGGCCAGCGAGTAGTCCACTCACTTCATGACATAAGCGTATTTCGAATACGTAGAACAGGACCTGTAGTAGTAGTTTCTAAAAGTACTATATGGTAGAAACTTAGACTACTACTGCTATAGTGTGGACTAGTACTCTACGACTTAAGTATAAGTTGGTGGTCTAACAAAGTTGGAAGCATGTACTTTGATATGCTATAGTTGAGGTTCTATCGTATGACCAATATACTTGCATGTTGGGTATATGTGACTAGTTAGTTAAGACAGACTTGTACGAGATAGTTTCTATACTATATCACCCCTTGTGGTTGTCTGAATGATCTAAATATCCAGGGCCCTGGGAAACATGACTTAGATGTTTGCTTTAGGGTAGCTCCCTTGGAAAGCGGAAACAATCCAAGAAGTCATGGATAATTGGACTAGAAGCCTAAGGATGGTAGATGTCATTTAGAGAGGTGTTAGTATACTTCTTTCTCTCTAAATGTACGGTGATGTATAGAGTGGTATTTTAGTCATTACACTTATAGGTCAGAGACTTTACTAACGCAGCATTGTCCTTGGGATCAATATTTCCTTATGGTAATATTAGGAAATATTTAAAATGCAAAATACAACTATTTATATGGCAAGGGTATTTTGGTCATTTTAGTAGCCAAGGCGGTGTGTCTTTTGGTCCCCAGTATAGACCGTGAGTCCTAATTAAATACAAGCTATAGAGTTGGTACTAAATTAAATTAAATGGAATTTATTTTATTTAAGTAGCCTGATTTAATTATTAGCTAGAATAAAAAAAAGGCCCATGGAGAGAGAGAATTAATTAAATTAGTTTGGTGGGTTAATTAATTATTCAGGGCTTTGGCCCAGTTTAAATAATTAAAGATTAACCTGGGACTTAACTAATATAGGCTTATTAATTGGACTAGTTTATTTAGGCCAAAAAATTAATTATTAATTGGGTCATTTACTTGATTCTAATTAGAATAATTAATTTAGTCCAAAAGGCTAAACTAAGAGTCCAATGGGCCAATCCAGTTTAACCTAAGGTTTTATTTAGGTTAAACAGGAGAATAGAAAACAACATTGGTTTTTTTACTATTTTCCTCTGGTGGAAAAAACAGATGTCTCTCTCTCTCTCTCTCCAAGAAAATTCTTTAGCCCTGTAAGTTGTTCACCAAACGGGATTAGGCAGGCCATATATTGGAAGATCGAGAGGTTGGTGTTCACATACATGCAAAGATGGAGTAGGAGGCTTGCAAGAATCACACCAGAGGTTTCCACCAGCGTACCTACCCAGGTTCCACACATTCCAGTCCAGCCAACTTTGAGAACAAGAAGAAAAGGTTAGAAATTTTTCCCTTCAGAGTCCCGCCAGAACGGGACCGACGCCGACTGGGGCTGCCGGAGTCGGCACCGGCTCTGTTCGGGAATTCTCCTGTTCTTCGATTTTTTTTTTTTTCCAGGTTTCGCCTCCGCTGCGTGCTCTGTGTTTTCCCTTTTTAAGCCATCAATTGGTATCAGAGCGTGAAGGTTTTGTGAAAATATAGGAAGCATGCATCTAGTTGAATAAAACTGGACACATATGTGTGATTAAACTGTGATCCTTCGCTATTTTTGGTATAGATAGATTGTCTATTAAACCTCTCTTATGGAAGTATAAGAGATTTGTAATTTACTGCTTTTCTTAGCAAATCGTGTAAGCCCAATATTAATGGGTATAGGCAATTGTTGGTTTTTTTTATTTCATTGTATTTGGGTTGAAATCGAAGAGCCAACACAACCTGAAGTTGCACAGAAAAATAGAGAAAATTCGCAGAAGAAAATCGTAGAAAATCTGCAGGAAGAAGACCTAGCAGACCGCAATCAGCGCCAGCTGGGGTTGCCGAAACCGGCGCTGGTTCGGGTTTGGGATCCAATTTGCGCGCTGGTTGCCCGCGATGTCTGGTTCTGGGCAGCGGGTGAAGTGGACCGCAGTGTAGATGAGTGCTTGATCCAGTGAGGTGGGTGTAGTGGACCAAGGAGAAATTTTGATTTTTCCTTGTAATTTTTCTTACGTTTTGCTTTTTGTTTTGGAGAACATACCAGGAGAAGTTAATATTTTTGCATTAGTTAATATTCAAGGAATATTTTTGCATGAAAAATATTAGTAAAGGATTTTTGGATTAAACAAGATCATTAATTAATTAATGTGTTTAATTCTATTATCTAGGCACTTAGGTTTAAAAAATAGAAAAGCATAAAAACGTCTACTATTTTCTAGCATGTTATTTATTTTTATGCACCTATATGCATGTTTTCTCAAAGACCAAAGTCTCTAGGAATATTTTTGACAAATAAAATATTTTTCTACAAATTAAATGGTTATTTTAACTTGAACAAAAATTAATCCTTAGATATATTCTCAAAGGATTTAATCCTTGACATAGAAAATATATTGGATTTAGATATTTTTGTAAGTTAAAATAAAAAGCCATTTTGTTTTATTTTGGCACTAGAAAAATTGTTTTGTCAAAATAAACTTGAGACCAAAGTCTCTAGAAAGTTTTAATTGAAAATTTTTTGAAATCATTAAGTTTTTAACTTAAATAAAATTAGTCCATGGAAAAATCTCTCAAATGATATATACCTTGACATAGAGATTTTAATAGATTTAGATATTTTTTTTTTTTAGTTAAGGGAAAACTTAATGGAAATTTTCAAAAGGATATTTTTCAAAAAACCCTTGTTTTAAAAGACTAAGTGGGAGAGGGGTTCCAACGACCCCATGGCTTCCATCACGATCCTCATTAGAGATTGCGGGTCCCCTCGCATCACCCTCGGAGTGAACCCGAATAGGATAGGGATACCATAAGGATCTAGATCTAATGAAATGATGTAATTAATAACCCGGGACACGTATTATGATCAGCCAACCTCTCGTTAGAAGTTATATGCGATGTATGTCCATAGGAAATAAGAGGAAACGGCCATCCTCTCGATAGAGTTATCTTCTAGATCATTATCTAGAAGGGAAATTAATTTGTGGCGGTTATCACACTTAGCTTAAGGAACTGTTAATCTTCCCAAGAAGCTATGTCAGTTTTTCTAAGAGCCAAATTAATTATTATCAGTTTTGATAATAAGGATAAAGTGCACAAATTTATTTTGTTTTCACAAACTAAATCTTTTTCTTTTATTTTTCGATTTTTCAGAAATGGTGGGAGGTTCTTTTAGTCCATTTGTTGTTATTCTCCGAGAGAATAAGCTAATGGGACCAAACTATGTGGATTGAAAGAGGAACCTGGACATAATACTCACAGCGGAAGAGTATAAGTATGTCCTCTACGAAACCTGCTATGTTATCGGGGAGGGTTCCACCGCTGAGGAGCGAAAAGCTGAGAAGGCATGGAAGAAGGCCGACGAGATGGCCCGTTGTTATATGTTGGCCTCCATGTCTAATGTGCTCCAGTCAAAGCATAAGCACATGGCTTTTACGTACGATATAAGTCAATCATTAACCACGATGCTCGTGGATAAGAGCTAGCCCACAAGGCAGGAGGCTCTTCGAACTATCATAAACCCTAAGATAGCTGAGGGAGCATCAGTCAGAGAACATATGCTCAAGATGATTGCTGCTTTTGAGGAGGCAGAAATCTTAGGGGCTGTCATTGACCCCGAGAGCCAAGTGGACATGGTTCTCGAATCTCTACTGAGCTCCTTTACTCATTTCAAGTTGAATTACAGCAAAAACAAGTTAAACATAAGTTTAACTGAGTTGATGAAGGAACTCCAAATGGCAGAAAAGGTAATGAAGCCACAATCTAAGGCTATGATTGCTAAGGCTTCATCTTTTAAAATTGGGCCCAAGCCCAGAAAGTTCAAGAAGAAGAAGGGCAACGCAATGGCCCAGCCCAAGACCCAGGCCAAAGACAAACCCAAGGACAAATGCTTCAAATGTGAACTGAAGGGACACTAGAAAAAGGAATGTCCAGATCTTCAAGCCAAGAAAAACTCCACAGGTAATGTTTTCTATCGAGAGTCCATATCAATGGTTGGATCAACTTCCACTTGAATTGTTGATTCAGGAGCCACTAATCACATCTGTAACTCCTTGCAGGGGTTTAGAAAGATTAGAAGACTTCAGAAGAACGAACATAGACTACGTGTGGGAAATGGAGCACAAGTTTGGGCCCTTGCAGTTGGAGAGCTGGATCTTATTTTTTATTGTAATAGAATAGTGGTTTTGAAAAATATTTTATATGTACCTGAATTTCGACAAAATTTGATTTCGATTGCAAAACTAATAAATCAAGAATATTCTGTATCTTTTCATTCTAGTATTTCTATCAGTAGAGATGGAAAAATTTTATATACTGGGCACATATATGGGAATCTATTTTTCTTAAACCCTATAAACAATCAATTAAATAACGCTCAATCTGAACTTTTAACAAGGAAGAGAAAGACCAATGTCAATGACTCTTATCTTTGGCATCTAAGGTTGGGTCATATCAACCCAACCAGGATTCAGAGGTTAATCCATGATGGGCCATTGGGCTCATTGAGATTGGAAAATTGGCCTTAGTGTGAATCCTGCCTAATGGAAAAGATGACTAAAAGGTCATTTACCCCTAAGGTGGATAGAGCCAAGGAGGTATTGAGTCTTGTTCACACTGATGTGTGTGGTCCCTTGTCTACATCAGCTAGAGGGGGTTTTGAGCACTTCATCACTTTCACAGATGATTGTACGATATTTGGTTATATTTATCTAATGAGACGTAAGTCTGACTCTTTTAACAAGTTCAAAGAGTTTAAGGCTGAAGTGGAACATCGAACAGGTAAATTGATCAAGACCTTACGATCGGATCGTGAAGGTATTGGTGAATTCAAGGACTACATGGTACATCATGAGATAGTATCCCAGCTCTCTACGTCAGGGACACCCCAACAGAATGGAGTAGCTGAGATAAGTAACAGGATATTGATGGAAATAGTCCGAAGGATGATGTCTCATGCTACTCTTCCAGTGTATTTTTGGGGATATACCTTGGAAACAGCAGCATACATTCTAAACTTGGTGCTTTCCAAGTCAGTACCTAGGACTCCTTATGAGATGTGGATAGGGCGTAAGCCAAGTCTGAATCATCTCAGGATATAGGGTTCTGCAGCTTATGTACTGGTCAAGGGGGACAAGTTAGAACCAAGATCAAAATTATGCTATTTTGTTGGGTATCTAAAAGGGACAAAGTGTGGTTACTTTTATCATCCTAAGGAACAGAAAGTACTAGTAAGTACTAATCCTATATACTTAGAGGATGATCGAGTAATTCTACTAAAAGTTCAACTAGGTTGGAACTTGAGGAGAAGGTATCTTCGGAATCAACTTCTCTTGACCCGATTATGGAACAAGAAGAGGCACAGCCTCAAGAGCCTGTTCAAATGGAGCCTCATCGTAGTAGGAGAGTGTCTAGGGTTCCGGAGAGATGGACTGGAAAAGCTTTCGAGTTAGTCTCTAACCATCAGGAACAAGACCCCACTAGATACGAAGAGGCTGTTGCTGATGCCGATACAAATTTATGGCATGAAGCAATGAAAGTCGAGATTGAATCTATGTACTTCAATCAGGTTTGGGATCTTGTAGCTTCACCTGAAGGGATAAAACCCATTGGGTGTAATTGGGTATACAGGAGGAATAGGGGAGCTGATGGGAAGGTGGAAACCTTCAAAGCTAAGCTTGTGGCAAAAGGGTATACTCAGAAAGAAGGTATCGATTATGAGGAAACTTTTTCCCTGGTAGCCATGCTTAAGTCCATCCGTATCCTCCTTGCCATCACATGTCATTATAACTACGAGATATGGCAAATGGATGTCAAGACGGCATTTTTAAATGGCCATCTTAACGAAGATATTTATATGTCCCAACCGAAAGGCTTTATTGCTGAAGGCTAAGAACATATGGTTTACAAGCTTAAGAAATCCATTTATGGACTTAAGCAAGCATCGAGAGCATGGAACAGTATAAAGGACTTGGGTGAAGTTAGCTACATTCTCGAGATTAGACTTGTTAAAAATAGGAAGCAGAGAATGTTAGGATTATCCCAAGCGGCATACATTGACAAGATGCTGGCCAGGTACAGCATGGACTCATGCAAGGGAGCTCTAATTCCTTGCAGACATAGGTTGTCATTTTCTTCAAGGGACTGTCCTAAGTCTCAAGGAGAAAATGACAGAATGAGTAGGATTCCCTACACTTTGGCTGTAAAAAGTCTCATGTACGTCATGCTGTGTACTAGGCCAAATATCTGCCTTGCCGTAGGCGTGGTTAGCAGATATCAGTTAAACCCTGGGGAGGTTCATTGGCAAGCTGTAAAGCATATTCACAAGTACCTCAAGGGAACGAGAGATTATATGCTGGTTTACAGGGCTGATGATTTGGTTCCTACAAGATACACAGACTCAGACTTCCAGGCAGATAAGGATGAGAGAAAATCCACTAGTGGATATATCTTCACCTTGTCTAAAGAAGCTATTTCATAGAGGAGTATCAAGCAATCTTGCATTGCTGACTCAACCATGGAAGCTGAGTATGTAGCAGTTTCGAAGGCATCTAAGGAAGTAGTCTGGCTCTAGAAGTTCCTTTCAGAACTTGGAGTCATGCCACACATGGACAGGCCGATTGTGATGTATTGCGATAACACTGGAGCAATATCACAATCCAAAAAATCCAGGAACCACAAGAAGGAGAAGCACATCGAAAGGATGTACCACCTGATCTAGGATTTCATCCAGAGACGGGAAGTCGTGGTAGAGCAGATTGCCTCCAAGAACAATCTAGCTGATCCATTCACTAAGTCTTTAGCTGAGAGAGTCTTTAAGAGATACTTAGACGCCATAGGGGTAGGCACCTATGGACTTACTTAGTCTTAGAGTGCAAGTGGGAGATTATTGGGAAATATGCCCTCTTCGACTAGGTTTCTGATGTAAAAATAGAATGTTTTAATAAAAGAATTTTTTTTCAGAAATTGTTTGTGAATTTACATATTTTTTGTTACGTTTGGAAAAGATCTATTGTGTTTAAGTAAGTGGTCCATGTGAATGGAGGTCTTTCACAATAAGGTATAGATCACGAGTTACTTAACACATAAACGTTCGTTCTTAACGAATTGATGAGAATGTGAATCTTATCATGTCTAGGTTATTATGTTGTGAATTCCAAATGGGGAATGACTTACTTTTAGCCAGCGAGTAGTCCACTCACTTTATGACATAAGCGTATTTCGAATACGTAGAACAGGACCTGTAGTAGTGGTTTCTAAAAGTACTATATGGTAGAAACCTAGACTACTACTGCTACATGTGGACTAGTACTCTATGACTTGAGTATAAGTTGGTGGCCTGACGAAGCTGGAAGCATGTACTTTGATTGCTATAGTTGAGGTTCTATCATAGGACCAATATACTTGCATATTGGGTATATGTGACTAGTTAGTTAAGACAGACTTATACAAGATAGTTTCTATACTATATCGCCCCTTGTGGTTGTCTGAATGATCTAAATATCTAGGGCCTTGGGAAACATGACTTAGACGTTTACTTTAGGGTAACTCCCTTGGAAAGTGGAAACAATCCAGGAAGTCATGGATCATTGGACTAGAAGCCTAAGGATGGTAGATGTCATTTAGAGAGGTGTTAGTACACTTCTTCCTCTCTAAATGTATGGCGATGTATAAAGGGATATTTTAGTCATTACACCTATAAGTCGGAGACTTTGCTAACGCAGTGTTGTCCTTAGGGTCAATATTTCCTTATGGTGATATTAGGAAATATTTAAAATGCAAAATACATCTATTTATATGACAATGGTATTTTAATCATTTTAGTAGCCAAGGCGGTGTGTCTTTTGGTCCCCAGTATAGACCGTGAGTCCTAATTAAATACAGGCTAATGAGTTGGTCTTAAATTAAATTAAATGGAATTTATTTTATTTAAGTAGCCTGATTTAATTATTGGGCTAGAATAAAATAAAGGCCCATGGAGAGAGAGAATTAATTAAATTAGTTTGGTGGGTTAATTAATTATTCAGGGCTTTGGCCCAGTTTAAATAATTAAAGATTAACCTAAGACTCAACTAATATAAGCTTATTAATTGGACTAGCTTATTTGGGCCGAAAAATTAATTATTAATTGGGTCATTTACTTGGTTCTAATTAGAATAATTAATTTAGTCCAAAAGGCTAAACTAAGAGTCCAATGGGCCAGTCCAATTTAACCTAGAGTTTTATTTAGGTTAAACAGGAGAATAGAAAATAACGTTGGTTTTTTCACTGTTTTCCTCTGGTGGAAAAAATAGACACCTCTCTCTCTCTCTCTCTCGCCAAGAACATTCCTTAGCCCTGTTGTTTACCAAACGGGATTAGACAGACCATATACTGGAAGATTGAGAGGTTGGTGTTCACATACATGCAAAGATGGAGTAGGAGGCTTGCAGGAATCGCACTAGAGGTTTCCACCAGCGCACCTACCCCGGTTCCATACATTCCAGTCTAGCCAACTTTGAGAACAAGAAGAAAAAGTTAGAAATTTTTCCCCTCGGAGTCCCACCAAAACGAGACCGGCGCCGGCTGGGGCTGCTGGAGCCGGCGTCGGCTCTGTTCGGGAATTCTCCTATTCTTCTATTTTGTTTCCAATTTTCTTTAGTTTTCACTTCCGCTGCGTGCTCTGTGTTTTCCCCTTTAAAGCCTTCGGAGCAAATATCTCACGGCCACTTGTAGGAATCAGTACTCGAGAAGTCATTGGCTAAGGCGATTGTATATTAAAAATGGTTCTATTTGATGCATATGATAAGTAGTGGATTCCGGGAATAAGTACTAAAATATTTGGTCTAGAATTAATTTATTGTTCTGAAAGGAGTTGGTACTAATTCCGTACTCCAAACCAAATGAGATATTGTATAATGAAAGGAGTTTATTGCACTGTTATTTGCTATTAAGAGGTTCATGTCATGCCACTTAACTTTCTGGACTTTTGGGTGATCATGTTATGTTACTAGATACCGCTCATGATATGCTAAATATGGATTTATTAATTAAAAAATTAATAAATCAATCCTTATTAGAATTAATAAGTTAATTCTAAAATTATTAAGGATTATTAATCTTAAAGATGTTTAGATTAATTCATATTTTGCTACCAATAGACCGGGAAACCTAATAGGTCATACACAATAGAGAATTAAATGCTCAAGATGTTGTTCGATAACATTACTAGGTTGATTGTGAAAAAAAGAAGTTATTGTGATCAAATTATAATTTGTTATAATTTGTGGACTACATAATAATAATAATAATAATAATAATAATAATAATAATAATAATAATAATAATAATAATAATAATTAGTAATTAAGAATCCATATACGTAATGGATTCTAGTTACCAAATAGCTACGGGAGATATATGATTATATATCTTTTCGTGGGATTATGATTATTAATTACACACAAAAATGTTATTTTTGGGGGGAAAAACTGAGACTCTTTTTGTATTCTTCTTCTTCTTCTAAAGCACTGAAAACCTAGCCACCAGTTGGATTTTGCTAGCACAAAATTTCTGGTGATTCTTTAACACCATTCTCGTGTAGACTTTATTGGAGACAATCCTACACTTAGATTGTGTTGTTTTGACAGAACAACAGAGAAGACGTTCTCTTTGTTTGCTAGATCGCACCTCAGAGAACACAAATTAAAGAAGAATTCTATTTCATATAGGCACTCCAAAGGTATGATTTCTCTACTATTTTAATTCCTATTAATGCATAAATGTGATCCTCAGTGTGGAATTCTCGTTTCTTCTGCTGCATAACTATGTTTTTTGCATGGAAAATTCCTAACATAGTATCGAAGCCTTCTTTTATGCATTAATGATTTGTATTTTGGCCATGAAATATGTTTTATCGATGTCTCTGTGTCCTCTGTGAAAAATTATTTTTCAGGCGAGTAGTTTGTGAAAGAAAAAAATGATTCTATGGGCTATGGTTGCAACAAATATGGCTTTTGTAATAGTTACAAAAGATGGTTTTTAATAAGAATTAACGTGTTAGTTCTTGCAGAGAAAAAAAATACATTTTCTGGGCATGTTGTGTTTGCACTTAAGAGGAAATTGTTTTCCTGAAATTGTCGTTTTTCATAATCTGTTTTTTTTTTTTTTTTTTGGTTCAATTTTACTTAATAGAATTTTTCTTTGAATAAGTTCATAGAAACAGGAAAAAAAAAAAAAAGACTAGAATGTATCAAAGAATTGTTCTCTGAAGGTTTCGCAGAAGACTTGAAGTCTTTCCCAGAAATCGTTTCTGGGAAGACAAAGAAGGGGAAAAAAAAAATATTGCCCAAGTCATGGCTCACTAGAAGCCAAGCTGCGGCTTGCAGCACAAAATCCCCAAGCCACGGCTAGCCAAAATTTGTCTTCAGTTCTCTGGGATTTGCAATTGCAATCTTTGGGAGGATTATACATAGCCTCCCCAGGATGCAACTTCCTTTTGTTAATAAAAAAAAAAAAAAAAAATCCTTTTTCTTTTGGTTTCGTCTTCTTATTAGAATGGCCTAGGTTTGTGTGTGTGTGTGTGTGTGTGTTTTTTTTTTTTTTTTTTTGTTTCTTTCACTTAATGCCCAATTTTCCCCAAATTCATACTTTGGGACTAACATATTTATTTTCCAAAAATCTTGGTTTTGGAAAAATAATATATTTTCTAAAATAACGATTTTAGATTATATATTATTTTAATTCCTAAAATATGATTTTAGCAATTAATATATTTTCTAAAATAATGATTTTAGATTATACATTATTTTAATTCCTAAAATATGTTTTAAGAAATTAATATATTTTCTAAAATATTGATTTTAGATTATATATTATTTTAGTTCCTAAAATATGATTTTAGGAATTAATATATTTTCTAAAATAGTGATTTTAAAATTTATTCTATTTTTCAAAATAGTGATTTTGGAATTAATTTTAGGAATTAATATACTTTCTAAAGTATTAATTTTAGAATTTATTCTATTTTTTCAAAATAGTGAATTTAGAATTATTTGTTGTGTCTAATTTTATTTTGAAAATAAAATTAGTATGGTGGTTTGGTTATGGACTATGGACCAAATTAAAGTGTTCAAGTATTTTATTGCTTTGGTTTGAATTAAATAGGGCTTGCGAGTCCTGCCTTCTCTATTTTTCTTGTGTAAATTTCTCTTCTCATCTAGACTCCCCTTGAATGTAACTCGAGCTTTTTTTATTAGAATTTTATGTAATTAGATTACATAGTTTAGATAGAATAGAATTTGTTACAAGTTCAAGAGAAGATGATCAAGACCAAAAGGAGGATGGTAAGGTTTTCTTCCTATATCATGCATGAACACTTAGGATTAGCTAAATTAATTTCCTTTGTTGCTCAAGGAAATTAATATAGTAAAGTCCATAACCAAACCACGTTATTATTTTGCAATGTAAGGATATGATGATATTATGCATTCTATGTTAAGACACAAATATCACAAATCTCTCAATCAAAATTAAACCTAATGCTTTCCATTAATATAGTAAGAACAACCGTCCTTTTTCGAAACCAGGTTGTTAGGCTAACCTAAGCCTACTTGACATTGGGCATGTTCAAGCTATGGAATTTTGAATTCCTGATTAATGGGTTGCGTTTAACTAATTTTCTTATCTTAGTTGAACTAACTTAAGCATAAAGAAAATTAGAGGTAAGATTGGGTTAGTTTAAAAGGCTTTAAGATTAAAAAATGTTAATCACCCAATGATCTGGTAATTACATACGATGTAATTGGTATTGGATACCTACTATTGAACTTAAGGGTGGTTTGTTGGGCAAAACTAAGGTCATTCTTGAGAATTTGGATTCCGGTCCACTAGAAATGCTTCTAATAGGCTTTCCTGAATCAATAGTGGGGGCTATTGCTTTAAGTAAAATAATGGAATAACAATGCGTTTAATTAAAGACCTAATTACTTGCATTACATATGTTAGGGGTATGTCCTAAAACAATTTGTACTTATAATATAATCATTATGTATTAGGTAATAACATGAGGTATTTTTTTTCATGAATAGTGCATTTAGTTTTGTAGTCATCAAGTACGTGACTTGATAGTAAAATACTATCATAAATACAATGACTATTCTTAAATTGTCCCTGATTGATTATTATTAGTAGAATAATAATAAATTAAGATTAGTATGTTGTGACTTGATGGCTATATTTTACTGGTCATGGATATATGTGATATCAAGTCAAAACATAAACAAATGTTAGAGAACATTGTATTGGACATGACCCACTGTGAGAGTACTTCATGAAACATGGCATAAGAACTTTCTAGCCACAATGATATTAGAAGTCCTTCGACCTGAATTCATCATAGTTTCCTACCTGATAAATTCTATATTTTGATATTGTCTAAAGTTGTCTTTAGTTAGATAATAAATTAGACCACGGTTGGATATAGAATAAACCAAGGAAAAGAATATGATTGATAGTAAAGGAATTTGTCCCTCTCAATTTAAGGAGAGATGTCAATCGGCCACTTGATAAGTTAGACTGCTAAAATGCATAGTTGTGCTCAAATATATCAATTTGAAATATTAATATCATTTGTTTGAACAATCTACTATGAGATCAAGAAATAATTGATTAAGCTTAATAAGGATGACATGATCTGTACCTTATGCTTAATTTAGATATCGTATGACAAAAGGACTAAATATAAAGTTATGGTTTGGTTCAAAGAGATCACTAATCTTCATTTAACCTAGATAGTTATAATATTTTGCTAGGAACCGCTTATAAATTGTGGGCCATTTAATTATGATTTGAGCACACAACCAGCGTTAAATGAACTTATAGGGTCACACATTAAGCGAACACTTTAGGTTATGTTTCTAGTAACCAGGTTCGATGTATCTGGAAATATGTCTAGGTTAATTGAACCTAGAAAAATGACCAAATACAATGAATCTGAAAATATGTCCACATTCGATGTATCTGGAGGATATCTAGATTATAAGAATCTGACCCGATAAATTAATTAATTAAATTACCAAAATAATGGCAAAATCTTATCATATCAATTTTAGTTTTAATTTAAAATAAAATATGATAAGATATTATGAGGGTTGGACTCCAAGAGGTTCGGGTTGTTTTAAAAAGAAAACCCTAACCGTCTTCAAAAGCCAGCTCTCTGTCAAAACATTCATGCCTCCAATTCATCAAAAAAATTAAACCTCTCAAACCCTAGGCGCTAGCACTCCCGGGTAACGAGCTGGTTTGCCATGTGTATCCGATAGAAGACGTTCACACATTGCAGCGTCTTGTGATTATTCGAGGTGCACGTACGCCTGAAAGTCAGAAGCCAGAGGTCTTGATTGCGGTGAACAGAGGTAATTCTGTAACCACTAGATCATCTTAATCATTTGGCTTGGGTCCTTGGAAGGGATTCGCAGATGTTTTCCACGTTTAAGAGTCCACGAATCCTAACAACATATGCATATAAAGTTAGCTAATTTTCTCTATCTTTACTTCTAGGTCATCTACATCATGTCAACCAACCTAAACCTATGTAGCATCTTAAAAACCAACAAATTAACTAAAACTAACTTTCTCAACTGGTATAGAAACTTGAGAATTGTTCTCAAGTCGAAAAAATTGTTCTATGTGTTAGAGGGTCCTATTCCACCACCACCAACTTAAGGTGCACATATTGATGATCATGTTATCCTCAAGAAGCATAAAGAGGACAATAACATAGCATTCTGTGTGATGTTGGTGTCAATGACCCCTAAACTGCAAAAACAGCACGAGCGTATGGATACTTACTTAATTATATTACATCTTTGAGAGTTGTTTGATGCCCAAGCCAAAACGAAAAAATATGAGATATCAAAATAACTATTCCATTCAAAAATGGCTGAGGGTACTTCTGTAGCCACTCATGAGCTAAAGATGTTGGGCTCAATTGAAAAGCTTGGATTTCTTGGTTTTGTGATGGACAATGAATTAAGTATCGACTTAATTCTGTAATCTTTACCAAGTAGTTTTTTACAATTTGTGATTAACTACCAGATGAACAAGATTAAGTCCACCATACCCGACTTGATCGATCTACTCAAAACTATAGGGTCCTCTATGAAGAAATAATCCAATGTAGTTATATTGGTAGAATCTTCTTCTACTAGGAAAAAGGTTCCTAAGAAGAAGAAAAAGGCTTCTACAAAACCCAAAGGTGGTATGAAAATGGAGATAGTCACCAAAGGCCCATGCCATTATTGTGAAAAGACGGATTATTGGGGGCGCAACTACAAAGCCTACTTAGAGACCGTCAAGGAAAAGAAGCAGAAGAAAAAGCTTGCGGGCACTTCTATTTCTACTCCTGTATGTTTATGATTGAGGTTAATATTGCCTTTGGAAATGAGATTATTAGGTACTGGATGTAGATCTCATTTGTGAAATAACTTGCAAGAACTAAAGGACAGTAGAAGGCTTAAGAAGGGTGGCGTGGACCTACATACTGCAAATGGAGCAAAGGTTGTTGCACTTGCTGTGAGGACTTACGAGCTACACTTGCCTTCAAAATTAGTTTTAGAACTGCAAAACTATTATTTTGTACCAGTTTTATTGAAAAATATTATTTCAGTTGCATGTTTAGACTTGCGTGAATTTCATTTAATTTTTAAAAATAAATGTTATTATTTTTCATTGAATGATATTCATTATAGTTCCGTAACTTTAGTTAATGGTTTATATGTTTTGGACATATATAATCCAATCCTCAATGTAAATAATAAGAAATCAAGGATAGATAATTTAACCTCATTTTATTTATGTCATTATCGTTTAGGCCCTATAAATGAGAATCGCATTTCTAAATTACACAAGCTAGGTGACTTAAGGTTATTTGATTATGAATTATATGACACATGCAAATCTTGTTTACTTAGTAAAATGGATAAAACTCTTTTTTCTGGAAAATGAGAAAGGGCCAAAGAGTTATTAGCACTTATACATTCTGATGTATATAGCCTAATGTCTATACAAGAAAAAAGATGTTATCATTATTTCATAACCTTTATCGATGATTATTCATGATAAGTGTATTTGTATTTAATGAAATATAAATCTGAAACTTTTAAAAAATTCAAAGACTTAAAGAATGAAGTAGAAAAACAACTTGGGAAAAGTATTAAGACTCTAAGATCTGATCAAAGAGGTGAATACTTAAGCCAAGAGTTTCAAGATTATCTTAGAGATAATGGGATATTATCTCAATAGACTCCACCACACACACCTCAACATAATGGTATATCTGAGAGAAGGAATCGAGCCCTTCTAGACATGGTACGACTATGATAGCTTCTGCAGATTTACCAAAATTGTTTTCGGGGTATGCACTAAAGACTTCTGTTTATGTTCTAAATAGAATTCCATAAAAAATGGTTGATACTATGCTATTTGAGATGTTCTTTATCAAGAAACCAAAGTTATCTTACTTGAAAGTATGAGGTTGTCCTGCCTTTGTCAAAAGGCCACAATCATACAAACTTGACAATAAGTCTGACAGGCGTTTGTTTGTCGGTTATCCGAAAGAATCTTTTGGATATTACTTCTATCTCCCTTTCGAAAACAAACTGTTTATTTCAAAACATACTATCTTCTTAAAGAAGGAGCACATACTTAAAGGGAACAGTGGGAGTAAGATTTAACTTAGTGAAGTTCAAGAAAAACAAAAAAACAAAGATCAACCGTCTGATCCTACATCTATTGAGAGAATAAATAAACCTTCAACTACACAAGAACTTCATAGATCGAGTAGGAAACTTGTGACACCTGAGAGATATGGATTTCTCATTAGTGACTACAATGACGTATTGCTCATAGATGATGACGAGCTTACTACTTACAAGTAAGTCTTGAATAGTTCAGAATCTGAAAAATGGCTTGAAGCCATGAAATTAGAGATAGATTTCATGTATGACAACTAAGTATGGATTCTGGTTGATCCACCAAAAAGAATTAAACCTATTGGTTGTAAATGGGTTTTTAAAAAGAAAACCGACATGAATGGTAACCTAGTTACCTATAAAGCATGACTGGTGGCTAAGGGTTATCGTTTTCAGCATAGTATTGATTAGACGAAACTATACTTCAATTCCCTATTCTCCACATTCTCCTTTCTTCTCAAACTACTCTTGGAAGAATTTTGCGATGCACATTTTTTTCTTGGTCTAGATACTTTTAGACTTTCATACAATTGGCATGCTAGTCTTTGAATATTTTTGTAGTCCTCCAGCACAAACCCCATCCTTCCAATAATTTATACCCACATATTCAACCCCCTCATATTTCCAATTTTCTTTTCTATCAAACCCAATATATCATTTTCCACTTGTGCTTATCCCTTCATCATAGCTATCCCTTGAAGCCTGATCTCCACAATCAAGCAAATTCTCATGATCATCTTAATTTCCCTAATAATATTCTTTATAGTCATATTCATGTTATCCATATCCCCTATAATTACTTCCATTGTAATAAGACTCCTCATCATAGTCATACCTTTCACTTTCACTCCAACTAGCCATTGTGAATTTTTCTTTCAAGAGAAGTTCTGATATAACTTTTTTATGTGGCTTTTTCTTGGTGTTGTGGTGTTTTGGTGGCTATGTGTTCAGCTCAATCAAAGGGAACAAAAACAGGGACTTTTCTTGTTACAAAAGGAGAAAGTCAACTAACTATCTACACATCCTTCAAACCTTTGAAGAATAAAGCCTCAAAGACCCTCAAGATGAATAGAAAGTTCTACTAGATTCTCACTCTAACATCCTTGAAGCAACAAAGACAAGCAAGAACATGTAGAATAGAGAAAATAGGCACTCAAATATTGAATTTCAAACGAACCCTAGAAGAACAAAGTAACTAAGACCCATTCAAAGAAAACAACATTGGATTATTCAAAAGATTTATAGACTCTTACAAAAGGAGGACTAACCCTTAAGTTTGGTCTTGAATAAGATGAATAAGGAGGCTTGGTCTTTCAAGATTCTCTCTCAATCTAATTTCAAAATGTTGTGTGTTGTGTTTTCAAATGACTAAGGTTCTATTTATACTATCATAACCCTAGCTAAGTAAACCCTGATGTTCTATTACAGTTTTTGAGTCATAATAAGTCTTTACAAGCAATTAAAAATGAAGAAAGCCGGAGAAAAGCATTAAAAAGCGGGACTGTCAGTGGGTGCCCAGAGTGCAGCCAACGCTAGTTTGGACATCACAGCTGGCACTGGCTGTGTTTTGTCTTCGGCGGTTGAATTGCCCGAACACAGCCATTGTGGACAGAATGGAGCCGGCGCCGATTTGGCTACTTGGAGCTGGCGCCAACTGTCCTCTAGAGGCCTCCTTTTTGGTCTAGTTTCATCCATCTTCGTCGCCGGCCCTTGTCTTTGCATGGTCACACCTCCCCCTCTTTTATCTTGAACTTCATGATGAAGCGGAGTCTTATCATATCCCCCTCCTTAAAAAGGATTCGTCTCTGAATCTTTGCCTTCTTCTTCATGGAGTGCCTTCACCATTGCCACCTTCTTAGCTCTATCAAGGATCATCCGTTCACCTATAGGCAAGGGAATCAATTCAAAATGAGTTAAGGGACTAAAACCATTCATAATTTCAAAAGGGGAATAAAGAGTGGTAGAGTGAAAAGCCCTTTTGCAAACAAACTCAAATTGTGGCCAGCATTCCTCCCATTTGGTCAAGTTTTCCTTGCTTATGGCCCGCAAGAGTTAGGTAAGTGTTCGGTTGACCTCTTCTTTTGGAACAACAACTTCAAATACTTGAGGCATAGCTACAATAGTATTAGGCAAAGATAATGAGAAATCATTAGTAGAAACATAAGAACAATTGCATAAAAGAAGAATATCCGGATCCTTGGCTTCTTTAGCCTCTATGACCTCACTTTCTTTTTCAAAGAAATTCACTCTTCGTTTATCTCCCCTCTCTTTACCTTGCTCACTCATACTATACTCTTTTTCTTACCTCTCTTTTTCTCTCCTCTCAATTTCTTATTTTGGATTAACATCCTGCGCTCCCTTCTTCTTTTCTTGCTCCTTCATGATTTTTTGATCTTTGTTCACCTCACTAGGGACTTGGATAATGGTGGTAGGGGTTGCCCAATCTTGGATGGATTTCACCTGTCCTTCTTCAACCTTAATCCCTTTGGCACTCACATCATACCCAAGGAATGTAATCCTCTCCAAACTAAGAGAGCATTTCTCAAGTGTATTCCCATCTCTTCTACCCACTCTATCTCCTCCACTAGATTTGATGTCATTTTGTGAAGTTGAACTGGATTCTTCATTCTTACTAGTCTCACTCATTTTCATTTGCTTTTGCACCACCTCTAGCCAACTTCTCTTTCTCTCCTCTTGTGGATGCGAGCTTTCTTCCACTTCATGAGTACTTGAAGCACTTTAGGAACCTTCATCTATAGCATGTATGTGTTCATTCTTTATCTCAATTTTTGAATTCTTTGGCTCTTCAACAAATTCCATACTCTTTTGCTCAACTTCTTCTTGCACATTCTCCTCTAACATTTCTAATGGGTTTGACTCATCCTCTAGAAAGAATAAAATGTTATAATATTCCTTAGTCACCCTATTTGTTGAACTCAATGGATTTACATCTTCTTTTTCATCATTACTAAGCTCCTCATCAAGCTTATCAACATTTTCCTTAACTACTTCATACACTACTTCTTCATTTTGATTGAGCATTTATTGGTCTTTGGCTTCCCTTTCTAGTTTCTCCTCATTTTCAAAGCCACGTAATTCATTTTGTTCAACCCTCTCAATTGTTTCTTCACTTCTTGTCCTTCTTAGGTCCTTAACATCTACAATATTTTTCTTGGCCACTTTGGCCTCAAGTTTAGCTTTTTGCTTCTCAATTTATCTCTCCCCTTTGCAAATGTGCACCCCATAAAATCTTTCATATGCCCATTTATTTGGACAGTCAAACATTGTGTGCCTTGTACTACAACAAATCTCACAAGTTAATCCTCTACTACTCATTTTTTGTATTATACTTATAGAAGCTTGGGATTCTCCCCTTTTTCCTTGTGACTCTTCCTTCCCATTTAGTTGTTGTAGCAAACTTAGACTCCTTCTGCACTCATGCTCCTTCTCCTCATTATTTTCTTCTCTCCTACCTCCTCTATGGCCCCTTCCTCTATGTTGTTCCTCAAAGGATGCAATGTACTCCCCCTCATTCCATTCTTCAACTCCCTCAAACTCTCTTTCTAACCCTAGGGTTGTCCCCACAATTCCTTCCTTGGCCCCTTCTTCCTCCTCCTCTCAAGCCATGTCTTCCTCCTCTCATAGGAGCTTGTTGGAATCCCCCAATTAAATGTTCGTCCCATTCTTCCCCTTGTTAGGCATGTAATGGAGGAATGTGGGCATCACCATCCCTCATTCTAGGACTAGGTGCTTCAAATCATTCTTGGCCCCTCCTTTGTGCAACGGTAGAAGATTGGCTAAGATGGTTTATCAACTCCCTTGTCAGATTTTGAAATTTTCTTTACATAGTCCTCATCATGGCTTGCAAGTCCTCTCACAATCCCCTAGCATTAATGGGTTCTTCTTGAGGTCTACTAGGTCCACTTGCATTAAGCCTAGAGATCTCTTATTCATGGGTCATGGTGGTAGAGTATTTACTTGTTTATACCTACAAAACAAGAGATTAGAAAGAAAAATCGATCCTCACTGCACTTCCTTGCGTGTTGGCTCTCAAGGTTGATCACTCCACCCTCATGTTTATTCTCTTAGGCTCTTTTGATAATAGGCTCTCCCTCTTGCCTTTTTCTCAACACTCAAGCCTTTTTGTTCAATCTCAATTCTCCCCAATAGCTGAAGTTTTAGTCCAGCTAAGTGATTCACACAAATCAAAAGGAAATTTCCAAATAGGGGGTCTTAGGGGAATTTCAACAAACACTTGTTGGGCACTTCCAAGCAATCAAGTTTTAAGTCAAAAATTTCAAGAAAAATGGACTAAATCAACTCAAGAGCAAGCACTAGATGCAAAAGAACACTTCTAAGCAAGAAACAAATAAGAATTATCAAGAACAAAGAAAACAAGAACAACTAGAACTAGGATGATGAAGAACAAGATGATCACAAAGGTGCAATAGAAAATTTGAGTTCAATGGACATGGAATTCAATAATTTAGTGATATACTAAGCCACAAAATCCCAAGGAATAAAAATCAAGAATCAAAGTTCCCAACTATAGCAAAAAACACTCTCAGGGAACATTTATCAAACACCTTGGCTGCAACTCGTCACTCAAGAGCAATCAGAATTTTCAACCATATTCAAGCCAAGTTTCACCACAAACACAAGACAAATTTGTTCCCAAGGATTATAACAACATCAAGGAGTAATTTCCCAACAGAAAATTCAAGATATAACAAAGATACAATGACCTTTTTGAAGCATACTTTTTAGTTACGGGATTTGCCTTGTTTTTCTTTTTCTTCACTTTATGGGGCTCCTTTCTTATTTTCAAGCTTTGATGAGAATCAAGCTTTTCCTTGCTCTGATACCAAACTCTTTGATATAACTTTTTTATGTGGCTTTTTCTTGGTGTTGTGGTGTTTTGGTGGCTGTGTGTTCAGCTCAATCAAAGGGAACAAAAACAGGGACTTTTCTTGTTACAAAAGGAGAAAGTAACCTAACTATCTACACATCCTTCAAACCTTTGAAGAATAAAGCCTCAAAGACCCTCAAGATGAATAGAAAGTTCTACTAGATTCTCACTCTAACATCCTTGAAGCAACAAAGACAAGTAAGAACATGTAGAATAGAGAAAATAGGCACCCAAATATTGAATTTCAAACGAACCCTAGAAGAACAAAGCAACTAAGACCCATTCAAAGAAAACAACATTGGATTATTCAAAAGATTTATAGACTCTTACAAAAGGAGGACTAACCCTTAAGCTTGGTCTTAAACAAGATGAACAAGGAGGCTTGGCCTCTCAAGATTCTCTCTCAATCTGATTTCAAAATGTTGTGTGTTGTGTTTTCAAATGACTAAGGTTCTATTTATACTATCATAACCCTAGCTAAGTAAACCCTGATGTTCTATTACAGTTTTTGGGTCATAATAAGTCTTTACAAGTAATTAAAAATGAAGAAAGACGGAGAAAAGCATTAAAAAGCGGGACTGTCAGCGGGTGCCCAGAGTGCAGCCAACGCTAGTTTGGACATCACATCTGGCACTGGCTGTGTTTTGTCTTCGGCGGTTGAATTGCCCGAACACAGCCATTATGGACAGAATGGAGCCGGCGCCGATTTGGCTGCTTGGAGTTGGCACCGGCTGTCCTCTGGAGGCCTCCTTTTTGGTCTAGTTTCGTCCATCTTCGTCGCCGGCCCTTGTCTTTGCATGGTCACACCTCCCCCTCCTTTATCTTGAACTTCATAATGAAGCGGAGTCTCATCAAGTACCCACAAAAATTAATTAGAAAACACAAGAAAAATTCCTTACTTCACTCCTTCACGTGTTTACACTCAATTTTTAGTGATCACCCTTCACTCGTGTTTGCACTCTTCTTGGCTTTTGTTAAAATAAGCTTACCCGCTTGCCTTTTTTTCCAAACTCTCAATTTCTCAAAGATTTCTTCCCAACACAACCTCCCTAATTACTTAGAAATTAGTCCAACTAGACAAGTTAAGCCAACCCACTGAGGACAATCAACTAGGGGTCTTAGGGGAATTCAATTCAAAACTTGATGATTACCAAAGAACAAGGCAAGTTCAAGCAAGAATTTCAAAGAATTAAGGCTCAACAAACTCAAGATTTCAAGAGTGATTTATATAGGTACTCACTAAGCAAAAACATCAAGAATCTAAAGATAGATAAGTTCAAATCACTTCCAAATATCTCAAGAAGATTTAAAACCAAGTACTTAATCCACCAATAATAATAAACTAATCAATAAAGGTAATTAGATCTGGAAGATGCAAGCTAAGAACTCATACAATGAATTATAAAGTCACTTAGGCATTTCATCAAACACTTGGTAGGCAACCACTCAAATGAAGGATTTTAAAATGTTAGAATGCTATCACAATCCCAAGGATATAGTTTTGATGCACAATTAACTCACTCAAGGTAATAATAGCACAAGGAGTTCAAGACTTTCAAAGACAAGTGATATGACTATGTATGCACCAACAATTCTCCCAAACTATAGCATAAACACAATGATAATTCTTACTCAAAATAAGTTACTAAGAAAGAAAATCATAGGAATTCATCATAGGAAGCATTTGGTAGTCATGTTTGAACAATCACAAGTCATAGAAGCAACATATCAAAAACTTTGTATGCAAGCTCGTAACTCAAGCTACTCTAATTTTTTCTTCCTTATAACAGCCTAAAAACCTCAAAATTTATAGTGAAAACCAATCCCCAATGGTTATACTAACATCAAGGTACAATTTCAAAGCAAGAATATAGCAAAACATGAGTTTTATAGCTCCCAAAATTAGCAAGAATATGAGTTACGGGATTTTCTTTTGTTTAGAATTTTGCAGCAAAAACACCCAAGAAACTTCAAAATTTCTACAATTTTAAACATCAAATAACTTCTAATCATCAACCAAACATGTAGGCTCAATTTCACAACAAGCCCATAGCATAATTTGAAGTTCTTGATATTCAAAAATAGCAAGAAAAATAGTTAAGGGATTAAGAAAATTGCAGCAATATTTTTTTCTACTTGTTTGATCTCAAAATCCACAAATAATCATTCCAAATGATTCCTCAAACATCATACCAACATATAAGATCAATTTAGCATCAAGTTCATGGCATAATTTTCAGTATCAAGCATTTAATAATGGCACCCAATAAAGTGACGAAAATCTAAAAAATTTCACAAATGCTTAAAGAGATTGTACCTTTGCCTAAAGAAAGTTGTGCTAATTAGAATCACCACAAAATTGCTCTAATACTAAACTCTTTGATATGATCTTGAGAAGCACCAATTTGAGATTTGAAGCTCAAATTCAAGAGACCTAATTCAAGACTAGAACCCTAGGTAAACTAGCTTCCTAGAACCCAAAATCTAATGAGCTAAGCCAACTAAATTAACACCCAAATACTCTTAACTTAAGAAAGATCAAGAACAAATAGGATGGAAAAATTTAGGCAACCAATTAAACTCTTAAAAGAACCGTAGATTAGCTAGGAATCTAAGACCCTCTTTAGAAAGAACAATGATCTATCCTAAGAAGATCAGAAACTAGATTCTTAGGTTGGACTAAAATCTAATAATAGTCTTGATTGATTTGGGAATCACCCAAGAGGAACACCCTCAAGAACTCTCCCTAGAGAGAACAAAAGATTTCTTTTTTTCAAAATATCAAAAGTTGTGTTTACAAGAGTTATAATAGCATATATATAGATGCCTTACCCTAAACTAATTAGCTAACTAATCCTAACTATTAAATGGCCTTAATACAAGCTTTAAAGCCCTATTACATGCCTTTAAAATAGGTTAAAATATAATAAAAGTCATAAAAATTTAATTGAGAACAAAATAAAACAAAACAAGAAAATTTAGTAAAACAGGGCATGGCCCGAATGGACCTGGCGCCAGGTGCACTAGTGGAACTGGCACCAGTGGTGATCTGGAAATGGAACAAAACTATTCCAATGTGGACCTGGCACTAGGTGTACTAGTGTACCCAGTGCCATGTGTGTTATGCTATCCTCACACCTTACTTTTTTGGTCTTTTTAGCCTCCTCTTGCGATCCTTTGGTCCTCCATACCAATTGTTGTCCAAACTTTGATCTTCTTTGCTCTTCTTTAATCCTCCATCGCTTGACAACTTTCTTAATTCTTGATTTATCTTCTTGAAGGTCTTTCAAGCTTAACTTTAGCACTCACTTCTTTACAATCTTTATAACCATTGGCTTGGTGGCTTGTGTTGCTTGAATCCTCCATTGAAAACCTTCATAATTTAGCCTCTCCCGTGGCACCATGGAACGTGGTTTGAATTTCCATCCCCCTTCTTTAGTTTTAGCATGATGCTTGGGTGGATTCCTATCAATATGTCTAAAAAGGCTATTTTATCCGTCTAAAACTCACATTTACTGAACTTAGTATACAATTTGGCCTCTCGCAACATTTCAAGCATCTTTTGTAAGTATTCTTTATGTTCCCGTGGATCCTTGGAATATACTAAAATATCATTGATAAAAACAATGCTCAAGTCATCTAGGTATGACTGGAAAACTTAATATATTAAGTCCATAAATGTTGCAAGAGTATTAACAATGCCATAAGGCATTACTATAAATTTATAGTACCTACATTGTGCATTAATCACAGTTTTAGGGATATTCTCTCCTTTGATTTTAAATTAATAATAGCTCCGTCTTAAATCCAACTTACAATAATATCCAGCACTTTGTAACTTGATCAAATAACTCACCCACCCTGAATAATATGTACTTATCATTTATTGTCCCAATATTCGGTAATAATTTATACACATCCATAAAATGCTATTCTTCCTCTATACAAATAATACAGGGATCCCCAAGGTGAAGTACTTAGGATGAATAAATTCTTATTGTTCCCTTCTTTGTACCTTAGTCTTTTTCAACATTGCTACATAAGTTATAACCAATGACTTTATTCTTACAGATCAATTTCCAATATTCAAGGGCTATGTGTCCTCTTTTTCTGCAAATATAACATTTCTTGAGCCTTCTTCTGTAGTTTTTATATGTATGTCCCCCCCCCCCCCCTTTTTTTTAACAAAACGTACATTGCTTATTCCTTCTCTTTTCCGGAACCAACCCTTCCTCTCAAAAAACTTTTCCATAGTTTCTCTATTGGGGGTCCCACTACCTTTTTTGCTCTTGTTTAGCTTGCGCCTGATCATCTCTTTCCATGCGAGAAGCTATTTTCATGGCGGCATTGTAACTAGTTGGAGCCATAGCAATTAATGTCCACTTTATTTCAGGTCGTAATCCTTTCGTAAATCACTGGGTTTGATCTAATTCTGTCTGCACTAATAAAGGGCAATACTTTGAAAGCTGTGTAAATTCAACAGCATACTTTCTAACAGTCATCTCTTCTTATTTGAGATTTTGAAATTCCTCCTCTTTTCTTTCAACTGCCCAATAGGGTATGAATTCCTTCTTAAACTCTTCCAAGAATTCCTTTCAAGTCCACTCCCTCTGTTCTCACTCTCTTCCTTCTTTCTTTCTATTCCACTAATTTGGCATTGGTTTTTAGAGTTTAAATGTATCAAATTGTACATTTCACTACCCTGTGTAATTCCAAACTGTGAATATATTCTCTATATGTTCTATCCCATGACTCTGTTTCTTGCTCTTGATTTAGTTTTCTATGGAATAGAAAGGGATGGAACTTTAGAAAACATTCTAAAGCCTGATCGACCACAATTTTTGCTCATCTTAATTTCCTAGTAGAAGTCCCTATCATACTCTACAATACCTCTGTCATTTTCTGAAATGTTTGCTTTATTGTTGTTTCTAGCGGTTCAACATGGTTTTTTTTTTTTTTTTTGTTGATTCCATTACATGATATTTTCTTGGACGACCTTGAGTAGTGCATTTTGGGGGCATCTGTAAATGTAATACATTATGTAATTATATTAGCATTAATGCCCTTATCATTAAACTAATGCACATATATAGAAGGAATGGATATTATGGAGGCAATAATCATAACACACAACTATTTCATAATAAAATACAATTTTTTAGTACAAAATATTATTCAAACATTTCTACTTTTACTTAGTATCCACACGTACTAGCAATATTTACAACAGCCTAACACAAGGCTCTCTCTAAGTGATATCACATCTCGATTCAAAAATTGCTGGTCTAGAGTTGGAAGAGACAAAGTAATACTTAGGTGTATCCAACCTAAGACTTCTTGGATCCTCAACCTCTAAACTGTCCTCGGAGTCGGGTCGCCTCCTACTTCATTCTTTATTACTCATCATCTACGTTATCCTTGCTAGTAGACTCTTTAAAAGGGATACAACTATCTCAACTACCTTGTCATTTGACTCGTTAGAAGAGATCTCAATCAACTCGGGTGCCTTAGGCTCCTACATCATATCTATACCTATCTCTAGTTCCACAACATTTTCTATCTTTTTAAACTCACTAGACATTTCCTCTGAGCCATCATTTTCTACCTCTCTCTTTAGCCAAACTTGGGGTTTCGGATCTCCAAAAGCACTGTGATAAATATAAGGTCCTGCGCTTGGTCCCAATCGTATCCTAATCTTTCGTTTCTTTAAATGAGAACACTCTCATTTATCTTCCCCCAGATTCTTCCATTCTTCACCACTAACCATATCCATAAAAATAAATATCGTATAAGTTTTTGTCAATTGCTATAAATTCACAAGTATAATCTCTACCACAGACCCCACTACAATTCTGATACTAATTGTAACACCCCACATTTCCAATTTTAGTGGACTCTATCTTCGTAGGGTGTTACCCTATCTAAACTCCTAGATAAGGGATCTTATAACGATATAAATCTTACAATGGGTACAAAGAAACAAGCTTGTCATTAAATTTGCATAACAGTTGGAGAATATTACATATATTTTGATCCTACAATACACATAATATGCCCATTTACAGTCTACATCTGGTAAAATCATAAAACTTTTGCTAGACTGAGCTAAAAGAATGACCTTAGCGTCTTTATCACATATTTCCAACTCAGAATCCTAAGAAATAGAAAGGAATGTGTGAGTTTTATATTCAATGAGCCCCATGTATGCTAGTGTTTTTCCATTGAAAACAAGTGAGAGGAATTTATCACATTTTTCCACTGAAAATAACTCTTTAAGTCAAGCGGTGGGAAACTCACTAATGGGTGTTCAAAAAGTCATGTACATTTAGAAAACATTGTTTATTAAACATTGATGCCCCATTTTCAAAGAAAGCAGATACGTTTCTCGATAGAAAAATAACCTGTGTGCAAAGCTTACAAGGCTTTGCCTTCAACTATCACGGTCCTATTGTACTAGGGTTTACACCTTCAATACCTAACCGTATAATGCCGAAGTGGTAGAATATTCATCACAATGTACCTCAAAATATATAAATCCTTTTTACTTGTAGTAGTACGAGTCCCCACTCTCGTACTCCCCTCATAACGAGGTTAGCAATAGTTTATCACAGATTGGGTGTCCTGCCCAGGATCAACCAATAGGCGCATAAAAACATCTAAGTGCCTTGAGCAATCAAATCAATTGCTTACGCATTGGGACAATGCTACCGAGGATCTAATTGATTTCAATGTTTTGTTGCTTCGTTTGGAATAAGATGAGGTGAAGCCTTGTGAGCTTTGACACGCTAGTTATTTTTCTATAGAGAAAAGTACCTTCTTTCATTGAAAATGGGGTATTAGTGTTTAATAAACCATGTTTTCCAAATATACATGATTTTTTGAACACCAATTGACGAGTTTTCTAGTACTTGACTTAAAGAGTTTTTTTTCAGTAGAAAAATATGATAAATTCCTCTCACTTGTTTTCAATGAAAAAATACTAGCACACACAGAACTCATTGGGTACAAAACTCACGCATTCTTTTCTAAAGACCTCTTGTCTAGGAGTTCAAATGAGGCAACACCTCACAAAGATAGAGTTTGCAACAATTAGAAAGGTGGGTGCTACACGTTTGCATCAAAACAATGCCAAAAAGAAAGATTGTTAATGCCATTGTCAAAGGAAGCGACTGACAAAAATCTTTCATATGAATTATTGAAAATGTTGACAAGTGTTTCTTAACAAAGATACGACTTTGGAAACTACTTAAATCTGAATTGGTAATATTTGACGCATGACATATTGGAGTTAGATTAATAAAAGGATTCTAGAAAAATCTAGGAAGGGTCTTAAGTAAGATATGCTGAAGATTATATTGAGCAATCTTGGAATCCATATGAAATTGAAGCTGTATGATAATTGCTCATTATATGTATATTTTACATATATTTGTACTTTAAAGTCTTTGGAAATTTGTTATAGATTGTTGCTTATCTTCCTATTTTTTCCTTATTTGATGTAAGTTGCAATGATTTGAGATTAAAAGTAGAATCAAGGAGAAAAAGAACCTCAAAAGAGTTTTACTGAGCATACACAGCATCGTCGAGGTCATCCTACATAGCACTGTGTCATCACCTGAACTTCAGATTTAAAGTACTGGGACTTCACGACACCATGCCATTTATCTTTCATGGCATTATGTATTTTCAGAGTTCAGGAGTATCAAACTTCTGGGAGCTTATAATGTCGTGCAACTTATATTTGATGCAGTCGTGTAGGATTACATCACAAGTAAAAGCCCAATTTCATGATATTGTTTGAGAGCCAAAACAATTAAAGAAAAGCATGCACATCGCCGTGCATAACACCTTCCATAATGGCATGCAACATTTGCAGGTAGCTCCTGATCTATAGATCTTAAGAATTTTCAAAAGAAAGTTATAAATACCCGTCAACAGAGTCATTTCAAAAGAGACCCACATGAGATTTACATCTAAGAAACCTCTTTGAATAGCATAGATGGCTAAAAGAGAAGATCGGGGAAAAACTGATAGAGAAAAGGAGCATCCCAAAGGAGAACCTAAAGTAGAAGAAGGGCACTTATCTATAGGTTTCCCTTTACTTTTACTTTATAATTTTGATTTGGTGATGTTTTTGTTATTTAGATCTAGTTGTATTTAAAGGGTTGTACCCTAATTTGATCTTGTATTGGATTACTATTTGATTAACTGAATCTTATTTGAGCAATCTATCCCTTAGGCTTATTTGATTGAATTGATTGATTGGGTTATTCTTGTGTATTAATTTTGAGAAAAGAATTTATGAGATGGGTACCTATTTGTATTAGTTCAATAGATTTATTTTTCCTTAATGAATTTGAGAAATGATTTTGGGGGATTAAAATTTTGCGGTAGATAAAGTTGTTAGGTCACATAGAGATAGGGATTTTGCATCTTTTTTGCTGTAAAATTGTAGGTCTTTGATTTTTAATACCTCTCGTGTTTAATTTATATGATAGAGATATTTATAAGTTAGGCTCAATGATAGAAAACTTATTACTTGAGAGAGTGTGGGTTTTGCAGTTTGGGGAACCCTTTGCCAATACTTGGATTTGGATTCAATTAATTAGGTGATGTTTGATGTTTGATTTTATTTAGGTAAATTTACTATTAATTACACGACTGATCTCCTTTTCTTACTTATTTCTTGTTCTTATGATCTTTTAAACTCTACCTTGTGATTGAGTTGATGTATTCTTGTTATGCTCATTGATAATTTGTTAGAATTAATAATAGTCAGTGGCTTTATTTCTCTATTTTCTTTGATTGAATAATGAAATGAAGGTGAAAGTAGGGGTAGTTGATACAGTTCCTAGAAATTCTTTGATACTTCCTAATGTAACGCTATATTACATGATGGGTATATTTACCCGGATTTGTGTGTTATATGGGTTAAATTATGTATTTAAATTAAAACTTGATTGAGCTTTGAATGAATTTCTCTATTACATGAGAGCACAAAACACACACACAACACTGCAAATATTTAGGAAATTTCAATAAAATATTTTAGCAATATTCTAATTCTATAAGGAATCAAACACTCTATTGCAATATATATAAACAACCAAAGAGCTTTGGATTCAACAAAGAAGTAGCATGAAACTAAGAGAGACTCATTACAGAACTGGCCGAGAAAGAAGAATAAGGAAATTTATGCATATATTATGAGTGATCTAGAAGTAAACGCCTATGATAAAGTATATGGTTCTCATCGTTAAAGTATACTTTTTAAATTTAAGTTGTTGCTACAATTATATCCTATTTTCAAGAAGAATTTGAATCATGTTATAAAATTTTGGAAGTGTCAGAATAAAATCTACACACAATAAATCTTTGACTATTATTTGCATAAGAATTTCTTCAAACTTCTCTCTTTCTTTTCTATCATAATTTTCTCTAACAATTCTCTTACAATTGGTATATCTCTCAAGTTTGGGAAGAGCTCTATTTATAGAGCTTTATTAGTGGAGTTAATCATCTATTTCTACTAATGTATTAGTGGTGTATCCACTAACTCTACTAATATGTATTAGTGATGTTAATGGTGGACATCCATATCCATTAATGGCATTAGTAGATTCTTCACTAATGGCATTAGTGGATTCCCCACTAATGAATTCATAACACTCCCCTTTAGATGTCCATTACATAAAGAATATACCTTGTTAAAACCTTACTAGATAAAAACCCAATGGAAAAAAATCTAGTGAAGAAAAAAAAGTACACTATTCTATATGTCTGCTTATTACTTCCTCTGATGAGATGATCCCTTTAAATCTTTGAACCGACGCATATCGATTTTATATCTCAACTTCTCAAATATTCCAGTTGGTAACGTCTTTGTGAAAATATCTGTCAAGTTGTCACATGACCGAATGTGTAGCACATCAATTTCACATTTCTTCTAGAGTTCATGAGTAAAGAAGAATTTTGATGAAATATGTTTGTCTGATCTCTTTTAATATATCCTTCTCGTAATTGAGCTATACAAGCTGCATTGATTTCATAAAGAAGAGTTGGAATATCTCTTCTAAATGATAATCCACAACTTTCTCAGATATAATGATCTTAACCATGCACTTTCTCGACTTACTTCATGAATGGTTATAATTTCAGCATGACTTGAAGAAGTAGCTGCTATAGACTATTTTGTATAACACCATGATATAGCAGTATTTTCACATGTAATAGATAGCTCATTTGAGAACATGCTTTATGTGGATAAGATAAATAATCAGCATCTGCATAACCTATCAATGTTAGGCTAGTTTTATTTGAATAAAATAATCTGAGATCAATTGCACCTTGGAGATATCGAATGACTTGTTTAATTCCATTCCAATGTCGTTGTGTTGGTGAAAAACTAAATCTTGCTAATAAATTGACAGCAAATGCAATATCAGGTCGTGTATTATTAGCAAGATACATCAAGGCACCAATTGCACTGAGATATGGTACTTCAGGACCAAGGAGTTCTTCATCATCTTCTTGAGGTCGGAAATGATCTTTATTCACATTTAATGACCGGACGATCATTGGAATACTCAATGGATGTGCTTTGTCCATGTAAAATCTTTTTAGAACTTTTGTTGTATATGTTGACTGATGAATAAATGTTCCACTTTCCAGATATTCAATTTGTAAATCAAGGTAAATTTTAGTTTTACCAAAATCATTGATTTCAAATTCTCTTTTTAAATAATCAATTATTTCTTGGAGCTCTTTTAGAGTTCTAATAAGATTAATATCATCAACATATATAGCCAATATCACAAATTTAGAACTAAATTTCTTAATAAAAACACATGGACATACTTGGTCATTTTTAAATCTCGTTTTTAATAAATATTCACTAAGACGATTGAACCACATGCACCCAAATTGCTTCAGGCCATATAAAGATTTCTGCAACTTGATGAAGTAATTTTCACGAAGATAATGTTTATATCCTTCGGGCATGTGAAATCCTTCATGGATTTTCATGTAAATATCATTTTCTAAATTTCCATACAAGTAAGCAATGACAATATTTAATAAGTGCATATCTATCTTTTTATGTACTGTTAAACTGATAAGATACCGGAGTGTAATAGTTGCTGGGAAATATGCCCTCTTAGACTAGGTTTCTGATGTAAACATCGAATATTTTAATAAAAGAATTTTTTCTTCAGAAATTATTTGTGAATTTACATTTTATTTGTACATAATTATGTTTGAAAAAGACCCATTGTGTTTAAGTAAGTGGTCCATGTGAATGGTAGTCTTTCACAATAAGGTATGGATCACGGGTTACTTAACACATAAATATTTTTTCTTAATCGATTGATGAGAATGGGAATCTTATCATGTCTAGGTTATTATGTTCTGAATTCCAAATGGGGAATGGCTTACCTTTAGCCAGTGAGTAGTTCACTCACTTCATAACATAAGCGTATTTCGAATACGTAGAACAGGACCTGTAATAGTGGTTTCTTAAAGTACTATATGGTAGAAACCTAGACTACTACCGCTGCAGCGTGAACTAATACTCTACGACTTGAATATGAGTTGGTGGTCTGAAGAAATTGGAAGCATGTACTTTGATATGCTTTAGTTGATGTTCTATCGTAGGACCAATATACTTGCATGTTGGGTATTTGTGACTAGTTAATTAAGACAAATTTGTACAAGATAGTTTCTATACTATATCGCCCCTTTGTGGTTGTCTAAATGATCTAAATATCCAAGGCCCTGGGAAACATAACTTGGATGTTTACTTTAGAGTAGCTCATTTGGAAAGCGGAAACAATCTAGGAAGTCGTGGATCATTAAATTAGAAGCCTAAGAATGGTAGATGTCATTTGAAGAGGTGTTAGTACATTCCTTCCTCTCTAATGCACGGCCATGTATAGAGGGGTATTTTAGTCATTTCATCTGTAGGTCGGAGACTTTGCTAACGCGACATTTTCCTTGGGGTCAATATTTCCTTATGGTGATATTAGAAAATATTTAAAATGCAAAATATAGCTATTTATATGACAAAGGTATTTTGGTCATTTTAGTAGCCAAGGCAGTGTGTCTCTTAGTTCCCGGTATAGACCGTAAGTCTTAATTAAATACAGGCTAAGGAATTGGTCTTAAATTAAATTAAATGAAATTTATTTTATTTAAATAGCCTAATTTCATTATTGGGTTAAAATAAAATAAAGGTCCATAGAGAGAGAGAATTAATTAAATTAGTTTGGTGGATTAATTAATTATTCAAGGCTTTGGCCCAGTTTGAATAATTAAATATTGACCTAGGACTAAACTAATATAGTCTTGTTAATTGGACTAGTTTATTTGGGCCGAAAAATTAATTTTTTATTGGGCAATTTGTTTGGTTCTAATTAGAATAATTAATTTGGTCCAAGAGGTTAAACTAAGAGTCCAATGGGCCAAATTAAAAAAAAAAATCCAGTTTAACCTAAGGTTTTATTTAGGTTAAATAGGAGAAAAAAGATGTACATTGTTTTCTTCTTCATCTCTGAGAAAGAAAAAAGAATGGCCTCTTTTTCTCTCTGAAAAAATTCCTTAGTCCTGTGAGTTTTCACCAAACGTAGTTTAGGCAGGCCATATAATGGAAGATCGAGAGGAAACTTGGCATTAACTGTTAGTGTTGTGCCCTAGAGACAATCACTTGTACATTATATATGACACATTTTATTTTAATAAAAGGCATTATTTATCTTACAGTTTCTTTTGTTTACTTTAAGTAATATAACTGTTCGATAAAGTCCATAGTACAACACCGTATTAAGAAAATCATGATATGAGATTTCTACTACACTGGATGGTATTAGTACTTAAATAGTCCCTAGTCATAGTATTAATGAGACAAGACATCATTAATACGTTACGACTAGCATGTGTTAGACTTCTTGATTTGATCAGGCGGTGGTTCTCATAATCGTGAGTATTGAGATACTCAAAGTTAACACATGGATGCTTGTTAATGGAACAAGTTCATTGGATGACCTAGCTTTGAGATAATCACATGGATAATTATTTAGTGCCAGTTATATAATCTCAATATAGCAAACGTGCAAGTATTCTTAGACTTGAGATTCCAAGGTACTTTGTTTGCTGAGCTTTGTACTTTGATTCCAATCTCCGGAACTCAATTAAGGGCCGCCTATGGGATGGATATTTGGTACATTGTGAGGTAAATGAAAGTAGTTGGGAGGGTTAATAAAGGATTCACCACTCCTAATAGTAGAGGCGAATATCTCATGGCCACTTGTAGGAATTACTACTCGGAAAGTCCTTGGTCAAGGTGATTGTGTATTGGAAACAGTTCCAATTGATACACATCTAGAGTAGTGGGTTCCTGGTATAAGTACTATTGTATTTGGGGCAGAATTAATATGTATTCTGGAGGGAGTTGACACTAATTCCGTACTCCAAACCGAATGAGATATTGTATGGTGAAAGGAGTTAATTGCACTGAAGTTTGTTATTAAAGAGTTCATGTCAAGCCACTTGACTTCGTGGACTCTTGGGTGGTCATAATGTGTTGCTAGATACTGCTCATGATATGAGAATATGGGTTTATTTGTTGATGAATTAATAAACCAATCGTAATTAGAATTAATAGGATTAATTCTAATTAATTATGGATTATTAATCTCAAAGACGTTTGGATTAATTCATGTTCACTACCAATTGACTGGGAAACCTAATAGGTCACTCACAATAGAGGATTATATACCCAAGATGTTATTTGATAAAATAGTAGGATTAATTGAGAGAAAGAGAAGTTATTGTGGACAAATTATAATTAGTTATAATTTGTGGTCCAAGTTATAATTGTGAGAATATGATGCTTCCAATTACAATTAGAATTCTAATAGGATAAGAATTCTCAGTTTTGGGAAGGAAAATTTCGTATGACATATTAACAAGACACACGAAACCCTAACTAAAAAAAATAGTGACACACGAAAAACCAGCAACACTCGACCTTCTCTTCTCTCTAGCTCTCTCGATTGTCTTGAGAAACAACCCTAACCGCCATCTTGTTTTTGCTAGTACAGGAAAGTTTGGTGCTTGAGTATTCCTCTGTGTGGATTACTATTAGAGATAATCACACACTGTGATTATAGTGGTTAGACGTTCAACTCACGTGGAGGTTGATCACGAGGATTGATGGATCGCGCCTCGACTTGAAGAAGAAATTTTGTTCTTCAGACGATCAAACAAAAGTAAAAAACTATTACCTTTATTATCTTTATATCTTATTTTCCACATATAGGCGGGTCCTAGGATGGTATCTCGTTTATTTTCCGCTGTGCCGTATAGGATACGAGCTTGAGATACCCAACATTAACATACATGCGCAGACGTTGTAAGAGACTTGCAGGAATCGCACCAAAAGTTTCTACTAGCGCACCTACCCTAGTTCCGCATACTCCAATCCAGCCAATTTTGAGAATAAGAAGAGGTAATAAAATTTTGTTTTTTCCCCCTTTTCTTCTTCACGCAGGAAAGCTGCAGTTTTTTGGTGTTCTACGGCTGGTTTTTTGCTATGTTTTGGTCGCAATTTAATCTTCAATAGTATCAATAACAGAAGAATAAGTTTCATCATAATCAATACCTGGTCTTTGTGAAAAACTTTGGGCTACTAACTGTGCTCTGTATCGTACGGTTTCATTATTTTCATTGCACTTTCACACAAATATCCATTTGTAGCCAACAGGTTTTACACCTTCCGGTGTTCGGGCTGTATGTCCAAAAACTTCACGGTAAGTGCATTTAATTCCAATTGAATTGTATCTTTCCATTGTAGCCAATCTTTTCTACACCGACATTCATCAACTAATATTGGTTCAAGATCATCATTATCCTGTGTAACATCAAAAGATATATTGTATGCAAACATATTATCAATAACTATTTCAATCGGATTCCAACTTCTACCGAAAATGGTATAATTGATAGAAATTTCAGTGTTACTTTCATCAACTTTTGGTTCTTTTATTTTGTCATCAATTCTCTCTTGGTTTTTATCATTCTTTTCTTCAATATAATCTTCTAGATCATTTAATCCTTTTTTCTTTCGAAGATTTTTATCTTTAGAATCAAGAGATCGGCCACGCTTCTAGCATGCTTTTGACTCAGCAGCTATAGGGATAATCTTTTATTTTGCCGGGCCTTCAATTCAAATAGAAGCATTTATAGTTGGAATATACGATTTTGTTACTTTTTTGGAGTCAACAAAAGCATCTGGCATTTGATTTGCAATGTTTTGCAAATGAATTATCTTTTGAACTTCAAGTTCACATGCGCTTGTGCACAGATCAAGATAATTTAATTATATTGTCCAAGCAAGATCCTTCTCATGTTATTTATGTTCTCTCCCTAATTTAGAAAATAATGATTCATCAAAATAACAATCAGCAAATCTTGCTATGAATACATCTTCTGTCAGGGATTCAACATATTTGATAATAGAGGAAGAATCATATCTAACGTATATTCCCTTTCTTCTTTGAGAACCCATCTTTGTACATTGGTTTGGTATAATTGGAACACATACAACACACCCAAAAATTCTTAAATAAGTAATATTTGGTTTTGAACCAAAAGCTAATTGCAAAGGAGATAATTTATAACTAGTTGGCCTTATACGTACAAGTGTTGCAGCATGTAAAATAGTATGTTTCCAAATAGATGTTGGGAGATTTGTTTTCATTAATAATGGTCTAGTAATTAATTATAATTTTTTAATAAAGATTCGGTAAGACCATTTTGTGTATGAACATGAGTTATAAGATATTCAACATTAATCTTAATTGACGTGCAATATGCATCAAAATCGTGTGATGAAAATTCACCAACATTATCCAAACGGTTTTTTTAATTTGATGGTTAGGAAATTGTGCTTGTAATTTAATTATTTGAGCAAGTGACAGTCGAGATGATGCATCAATTAAGACCATAAAATATCTAAATGGTCCGCATGGTGGATAAATAGGTCCACAAATGTCTCTGTGAATCCATTCAAGAAATGTAGGACTTTTTGCTCCTACTTTTACTGGTGATGGTCTAATAATTAATTTTCCTAGGGAAATACAGCACATAAGAATTTTTCTGATGTCAATATATTTTTATTTTTTAATGGATGACCATGTATATTCTCAATTATTCTTTTCATCATGGTAGATCCCGAATGGCCTAATCGGTCATGCCAAATGCTAAAAGTAGTAGGATCAGTAAACTTCTGGTTTACTAGATGATGAATTTCAATTGTACATATTTTTGCAAAATATAGTCCAGTAGCAAAAGATGGTAGTTTTTCTGATACAGATTTCTTACCCAAATTAAATTGAGTAATATAAAGATGTTCAATACCATTTTCCTCATTTGTTTCAACATGATACCCATTTCTGCGGATATATTTAAAACTCAATAAATTTATTCTGGATTTTGAGGAAAATAGTGTTTTATCAATATTAATTGTTATTCCTTCAGGTAATAATATACTAACTCTTCCGAAGCCTTCAATCAAATTTGTATTACCATTTATAGTATAAATATTTATTTCTCCCATTTTGAGATAAGAAAAATATTTCTCATTTTTGAGTATGGTGTGTGTAGTTTCACTATCAATAATACATACATCATCATTAACAACAGCCATCTAAATAAAAATATGTATATGCAAACATAAATATTATTAAAATATAATAAAATTTCAAAAATATCAGGGTGAGGCATTAGTTCTTCTAGACACTGCCATTATCAATTAAATGGTTTATCCTACAGTATGTGTTTTTGAAAAAATCAGATACATTCATATGGGTAATATTGATATTAAGATTTTCTAGATCAATATCATCGTCATCAGAATCATTCACTGGATATTAATAAAAAATTAGTTCAATATTTTTATTTTTTTTTCAGTGAAGCTTGATATAATTATACTAAATGCTTGGCTATACGATAATTACGTAACTAATGACTTTTCATGCCACATCTATAACACTTATTCTCATAATTTTATTATATTTCTTTTTCTTTTCCTTTATTATCTTTTCTTTCTTACTTCAGGTAGCTAGTATTTCTCACAACTTGATTATTACTGTGATAAAGGAAATATCAAGCGTGTTTACGATCATAACCACGTCCATGGCTACGGTCACGACTATGACTACGACTATGGCTTCGCTAGAGTCAACAACATTCACTTCTGGGAGTGCTATTAAGCCAGTTGGTCTGGCTTCATGATGTCTCAATAATAACTTATTATTTTTTTCTACAATAAGGAGGGCAGTAATTAAATCAATAAATTTTATATAACATTTTTTCTCGATATTGTTGCTGCAGGACAATATTTGAGGCATGAAAGGTGGAGAACGTCTTCTCTAGCATATCTTCATTCCTAACTTTCTCTCCGCATAATTTTAACTCAGATGTAATTTTATACATAGCGGAGTTATATTCATTCATAGTTTTAAAATCTTGCAACCTCATGTGCAACCATTCATATCATGCAGTTGGTAGTACGATCATATTCAAATGGTCAAATCTTTCTTTTAAATTTACCCACAGGACATATGAATTTTTTTCGATAAGATATTCTATTTTCAAATTTTCGTTGAGATGACGTCGGTTAAAAATCAAAGCTTTGGCCTTTTGTTGTGGAAATGCACTATTTTTTTCTTTAATAGTTTCACTAAGGCCTTCAGCATTTAGATACATTTTTGTATCGAGAACCCATGACATATAATTTTTTTCAGAAATATCAAAGCCTACAAATTTGAGTTTAGTAAGGTTAACCATAAGAATCAATAAATGCGTGCATTTAATCTTCTTGCAGAGACTCGTGCTTTTAGTTTTTTGGCTTTTGTAACGGTAGAGACTCGTGCTGATAACGTGTTATAAAATTTTGGCAGTTTAGAATAAAATTTACACACAATAAATCTTTAATTATTATTTATACAAGAATTTCTTCAAACTTCTCTCTTTCTTTTCTCTCACACTTTTTTTCTGAACAATCTTCTCACAATTGGTATATCTCTCAAGTTTGGAAAGAACTCTATTTATAGAGTTTTATTAGTGGAGTTAATCATCTATTTCCACTAATGTATTAGTGGTGTCTTCACTAACTCCACTAATATGTATTAGTGATGTTAATGGTGGATATCCATATATACTAAGGGCATTAGTGGATTCTCCACTAATGAATTCACAACAAATCAACTTTTTTCAAACTAAACACCTTTCTGATGAAGAGGTTGCTTGTGTCAACAAAGTACCATTATGCTGGAGTAACAAAGATTAAAGAGAGTTCAATCGTTAGAATTGGACATAACAAAAGTCTTCAGAAGTTTGACATAAAAAATACTAGGAGAGTGTTCTGTTAGAATCTATCAAAGATAAATTGATTATTGAGATAAAAATATTTCTTGTAACTTTGTTAAAATTTTAGTGGACCACTTTACTACTTTAAGAGTTGTAAATATAGACTTGTCGATAGCCAAACAACATTAACAATTTATTGAACTTTTTATTTTTATATGTGAAACTAACTTATCTATAATAAAAAAGTTCAACAATCACAAAAAATTGACAAACTAAATCAAACACATGTAACATTAAGATGCGTTATTGCAAGACATATTTTTAATTATTTAATTGATCAAAAAGCAGTTAATGTGATGAATTTAAAACACATACTGTAGTTGAATTTATTAATATATGTGCATCTTTATTTAGGTATAACACATTAAATTAACATTTTAAAGCCATTTGAAGCCTCATCATGAAATGGAACACAAACCCCCTCCCTTCCCCTAAAAAAAAAAACCTACACCATTCAATAGGGTAGCGAAAACAAAACACCCAGACCTTGCGCAGTGATAAAAAAACAAAACAAAACAAAACAAAAAACAAAAAACAAAAAATACAAAAAACAAAAACAAAGCATTTGGCGTGAAAATGGCGGCATTCTGTTCTCCGTTCGGTTCCCCTTTCGAAAACGAGGAATTGCAATTCTCTGAAAGCTCCTAATGAGCTCGGAGGTGCAGTAGCCAAAAATTTCCTTTCTTGTTTCTTTTCTTCCTTCCTAGGGTTTCTCCGATGAAGCGAAGCAGCATCGACGATTTGGAGCTCACCTCCGACGATGAGGTATGGGCAAAGCACGGTTTTAGACCCTCACGGGTTCTGAAGACGGAAAGAAGCGTCGACGTCATGCAAGACCTCACTTCCGACGAGGAGGTTTTGTCCGAGAATGGTCAGAAGGCCAAAACTTCCTCAAGCACTGCTGCTCCTCCCCCAATTGAATCCTTCGCCTATTCGAGGAATGGTAGAGCTCCTGATATGTTTGCAATGAAGCAGTCCTCAAATTGTTCCGATGGTAATCCTGGTAATTCCAATTTTATTCAAATAATAGATACCTCCTCATCAGAAGAAAATGTTGAGAATTTGGATGATGATGATGCTGTTCTAGCGGAGACTAGTATTAGTAAGAAGAGTAACAGTTCGCTCTCGAGTCGCGGCCGTCGTTTTGTGGTTGATGAAGAAGAAGAAGAAGAAGAAGAGGAGGAGGAGGAGATTGAGAATAAAGGTGAAGAAAGTGATATTTTTGAAGAAGGGGAGGACGATGAGGAAGGAGAGGAGGATGACGTCATCAAGAAGGCGTTACGGAAATGTAGTAAAATATCAGCCGAGTTGAAGAGGGAGTTGTACGGTACAGCTGCTGGTGCTCTGTGTTCTAGCTACTCTGAAGTTGAGGAAAATTCTTCAGTAAGAATAGTCACTCAAGTGAGTATTCTTCTCTGTCTTGACAAATTTTGAATGTTAAGCTGATCCACAGCTCGTTATGCTTAGTTTTGTTTTTGAAATGATGGGTTCATTCTGTATTGAAAGGAAGGACTGGTAAAATTCATACGGAGTTGTACAAAATACTTCATCATAATACCTGACAGGGAAAAGGGATGAACAAATCAGTTTTGATTAAACAGTGCTTTCGCATTGAATTACGATTTTAAATGGTTAAAGGGAGATGCTTGTTTTATTCTTCAGCTTTCTGTCTGAGAAATTGTAAACCATTTGAATCTGAAAAAGATTGAGATTTTCTCTTTCCATTTATTTTGGACTTGTTTTTAGGATGATGTGGATGCAGCTTGCAGTGGGGAAGATTCCATGTTTCAACCAGTCCTAAAACCTTACCAACTTGTTGGAGTTAATTTTCTTCTTCTTTTGTACAGGAAGAAGGTTGGAGGAGGTATTTCTATATGAAGACTTTTCTTGATTTTACTTCGTAATGTCGTATTTGGATGAAGTTTTAGGTCTAGTTAATAAAGGTCAAATGATTCCAGACTCTTTTAGTCTTTCGGATAAATGTGCGTTTACTGGATTATTTTCTCTCTTTCTCATGCAGCTATTCTAGCAGATGAGATGGGTCTTGGTAAAACCATTCAGGTGCTTCTGGTTTTGTTTATTTATATATTTGTTTTCTCCTTTTCGCCTAATCCAAGTCTGTTTTTTATTTATATTTTTCTGGATTTCTAATATAATGAGTATCTTGGCATATTTGTTTCAGGCTGTAACATATTTAGCCTTGCTCAAGCACTTAGATGATGATCCTGGTCCACATTTAGTTGTGTGTCCAGCATCTGTTTTGGAGAATTGGGAAAGAGAGCTAAAAAAATGGTGTCCATCCTTCACTGTTCTCCAATTTCATGGTGCTGCCCGATCTACTTATTCAAAAGAGTTGAGCTCTCTGTCAAAAGCAGGATTACCTTCTCCTTTCAATGTCATTCTTGTCTGTTACTCACTTTTTGAACGTCACAGGTTGGCATTAGAATATTTGTCAAGATTCAACCTTTCCCCTTGTCCTGGTCAATCGGAAATTGGAAGAAAGAAAAAATTGCTTAATTTGACATTTACTTACATCTGGTGGCTGTTGTACAGTGCACAGCAGAAAGATGACCGGAGAATTTTGAAACATTGGCAATGGAGCTGTGTGCTAATGGATGAGGCACATGCATTGAAAGACAAAAATAGCTATAGATGGAAAAATCTGATGTCTGTTGCTCGAAATGCAAAGCAGCGCCTGATGCTTACCGGCACACCACTACAAAATGATCTACATGTATGTTTACTGCCATTGCTTCTGTTAGTTTTGAATATTCTCGTGTGTCATTTTGAACTAGTTCAATGGTTGCTTTGCTATATGGTGAATGATATATATGTGATATATTGCCAATTGATTATATTGTTTCCATGCTTCATGTGCTAATGAAACATGCTCCAATATTCATTAAAGCTTTAAGGTATCAAGTATATTTTTGCATAATTGTAATATTGTGTAAAATCCTACGCATGCCATATCATTTTTTCTCCATCTGTGCCTATTCCATTTGGTTTCTTCTCTCATTCCTACTGTTGATGCAAGATACTTCCTACATTACTTGACATGGTACTGTGGGGAATACTATGTGAAGATATTGCTTAGGGTAACCGGCATGAATCTTTGATAAAAGTGTGCTAGCTTCAATTTCTTGCATATTTACAACATTGTATAGAAAACCATGCACATTGGACTAGTATCTGGAGTTAAATATGTCCATCACATGGTGAGTAATTCTGCTTTTCATTTTCATGCACAGCTACCTGTGACTGAAGGGTGGATTCAGCTTTGCTTCTATTTTTCTGGTCAATCTCTAACTTGGTAAAATGTCTACCATTCAGTGTGCAACTTTGGTTTTCATTCTCATTTACATCGACCTATGACTGAAGGGTGGATTTAACAGTAGCTAAAAGGCTAGCAGCAGACCTGCAGAGTTAAAATTATCAAAAAAGAGAAGGAAAAGATAAAAATATTGAAGGGTTCCACAAAGACATAGCTGTTGTACAGTAAGCAGAATTTTTTTTCAGTTTTATTATTTCCTTTGTTCACATAAAACACTAACTAATAGGCTTCTTAAATTTTTATTTTTTTAATTTTTTTAAGCACTTCTCATGTATGGCACTCTGGGAATTACCAATGCAAAGAAAGAGTAGGAATTGCTGATCTGTCGTGTGAAAGACTGGAAGTGACATGCTGATGCAGGACAAACTCGTTTAAGTTGCCTCATTAGATTGCACCAAATTCTGCTAAGCTATAGGAAAGGAAAGTGTGTTTGATTCTGCATATCAAAGATCTGCAGTAAAGAAATAGTATAAGAGCCCTTAGCATCACACTAAGAGAAAAAGAAAAACCCTAGGTGTCAGACCTAGGACTGTAAGTTATCATCAAACCTTAGGCTTGATTGCGTCGCACAACCACATCTGCAGAGAACAATGTGTGGCCTCTTATTGGTTGAATAAGAAATGGCATATGATATAGACTCAAAGATCAACTCCAAAACTAACTAGGACAGAACTCTTTAAGACTCTAAAACAGTAATAACTAGGCTAAATAAGCCAACTCAATTCAGGAATCCAAAACCAGACACTTAAGATGCTCAGGAAATAAACTATAAAATTTTGTAAATGCCCTAGAGTTCTAAGATTATCTTAGTCAGAACAATCTAACGAAAGACTCTAAATCTAGGACTTTGACAACATTATGCTAAATGCCATATGAGCCATCCATCCTCTAAAGTGTGCCAAATTAAGATTTGGGCTTTAGAAACATCTTTTCCACTCCTTTTATAAGCCTTAATTGGTTGCTGCCATTTTTGTCTATCACATGCATGTGGAAACAATTATTTCAACAGAATGAAATGGGGCATATAATTTGGATGATGAGGTTCCTATTGAACTCAACAGAAAGCTCATAATAAGTTAAATAATATTTAATATTTTACTCTGCCCCAGGTTTTTTTTTTCGGGGGTGTTTTGGGGTGGGGGGGCGGGGGGAGGAGTGGGGAGAAAGAGTTTGTGATAACTACAAAATTGTCCTTACTGTTAATTTGCAACTGTAGGCTAATTAATTTTATGTGGTTTTAATTTGTCTTGTCATGTTATGTGGTGCATTGTTTCTGGGAGTACATGAATGGATTTTCACAAAAGTTTTTAGGGCTTCAAATGCATAAATTATCCTTTCAGAAAAAAGGTATAATTACAGTATAATCTTTAGTTCTTAGTTTTAAAATGTATATATTACTGTGTTATCAATGTGAGAGTGTCATTACTCTTAGCATTTTGAATTGTGGTCTAATTTGAATGCTATTCCTATTGAACTGGACATGCAGCATATGTGCTTGTTGACATTTAATATTTAGTTTCGAGTAATTACCATATCTTCCTCATTATTACTTCGGGAATATGGAGGTTAGTACTTTCTGGAAGTATTTTATTGGCCTTATTGTTGGATAAGAGTATTTGTAGGAGAGCATGACAGAATTTTGCTAGGTTTCTTAGTGTTTTGAATGTATGGATAGACTAATCAACTTGAAATGTTTGATCTGGTAATAATCCATGACACTATCAAGGTACGTAAAGGCTTCAGTTCCTTCTGGGTCACTACTTATAGAGTTGGTGTTTTTCTAACCTATGAAACCACCGTGTCTGTTACAGTTTCGCTTTTAGATAAGGCAGTTAAAATGTTGCCTGATGTATAGTTAGACACCCTGAATACTGAAATATAATGTTTTGAGAAACTCTACTCTCAATTGATGAATTGGCTTTTCATATTGCTCAAAGGATCTTCTATTCTTTCTTTCTATAATGCTAAAGTAATGCATACAGGTTCTTTGCAATCTCCAACTTGTTTTGTGTCCCTAGCAGTAATAGTCATGCTATGGTCGATTCTGCTAGGTTTCCAATAACAGGGTCTTTCAACATTTTTCTTGTCCTGGGGAAAAAACAAGAAAATGAAGGAGAGAAAAATTTTCCTGCAACAATGTACTTGTTTAAGCCTAAGAGCAGAAGTTGTGTTGTCATTTCTCATACCTCTTCTACATGCAACAATGACTGAAACAAATTACTAACTTGTGCCCTCAAATCTTGCTTTTGAGCATGTTAATGCAAGTGCTTACCATGCCAAAAGCTGCTTTATGAGTGGCTGCAGTCTTATAGTTTGTACCATCGTAGAAAATCTTTAGGGGCTTATTGGTAGTTAAAATGGTCTATTAGTCAAATTCAGTTATCCTTGGCATTAGAGAACTTTTGGGACATTGAGGAGCTGAGTATCAATGATATACGGAGGGATTGTATTAATGTTTGCATCCTTCATTTAGTCTTGCATGTTCTTCTGACTATACCTGTTTCCCCTTACTCATAGGAAATTCATTCTTTCCCATCTTGTACGGTTTTGATATGGTCATCATACATCTACTGATTGAAATACCTTCAACATGATTTCCAGAAAGTTGTTGCTTCTTCAGCTCCCAAAATCTTCTTCCAGTGCTGATCCAGCCATTAAAATCTCTGTTCTTGGCTTCTCCCCCCGTCCCCCCCCCTCTCTTCCTTTGGCGGTGGGTTTTCAACTCAATTTCTCTTCTCTGTGGTCCTAATGTTTTTGGGTCGTACGCATTTGGTTCCTTGTGCTTTATCCTCAAGGTCAACATTTCCCATGGACGAGCCTCCTATTCTTCTTTTTGGCTTTTCATTTATTCTGTAAGTCTAGTTTCATTTTAATTTAACGCCCCCGGTGTTACAATTTATACTTTTTTCTTTCTGAATTCCTTTACATCTAATTGTTGATGTATTTGTTCTTGAAGTACTCTTTGCCTTGAACTTTTGACATGTTACAATCACACTTTTGTCTCCAGGAGTTTTGTTAGTTACTATTACTAATTTTGTTTTCATTGGAGCGCTTTCATAACAATTTCTTTTTCCCATTTCAGGAGCTGTGGTCAATGTTAGAGTTTATGATGCCAGATCTCTTCGAAACAGGTGATATTGACCTGAAAAAGCTTTTGAGTACAGAAGATAAGGATTTAATTACTCAAATAAAATCCATCCTCGGTCCATTTATAATGAGAAGATTAAAATCAGATGTAATGCGACAATTAGTCCCGAAGATCCAGAGGGTATAGAATGAGTTTACATTACTGCTTTTCCCCTAATTCCATCACTGTCTATAATAGTTTTTTCCTTGAATTTTCTATTTTTCTTGGGACACCTGTCAAAATGTCATATAAAGTTTACTTGCAGTCTGAGTTTGTGGAGATGGTTAAAGAACAGGAGGATGCCTATAAAGAAGCCATTAAGAACTACCGTGCAGTTTCACAAGCTCGTGTTTCAAAGTTTTCAGAAGTTAATTCAGAGAATATTGCTAGGGTTTTTTCTCGAAGACAAATTTCCAATTATTTTCATGAGTTCCGTAAGGTGCTATGCTGTTTTTCTTTTTTCTTATGCTTGTCTTTGTTAATTCCCACAAGTCGCATGTCTTCGTTTGGAATCATTTCTGTTGTTCAGTGAAAGGAAAGACTCTCTTTATTTCAGATAGCAAATCATCCTTTACTGGTGAGGCGCATTTATTCAGATGATGATGTTGTTCGATTTGCCCACATGCTGCATCCAAAAGGCGTATTTGGATTTGAATGCACTTTGGACAGAGTGATTGAGGAACTTAAGAGCTATAATGACTTTTCCATTCACCGGGTATTTAAATGTCGCATCCTGTGCGTAATGGTTCTGCAACTAACTGTTTTGATTGTTAGCTTCATGAGAAATATACATCAAATTTGACTAATTACTTTTCACCTCCTTGGCAAAACATTTTTGGGAATTGGATATATTTTCTGCTTTGGTGTTTGATCTTCTTTTTTTTTTTTTTTTTCTCCCTTCCTTTTCTTCTTTAGTTTCAAAATGTGCATATGCTCTCAAAATTGTACCATTTCTTAGGGTTAAAAATGCGCATACATATAATGTTTATTTGTACTGTAATGCTCTTCATATATCCCCTAAAAGAGGACAATGTTGAAAAGCATTCCTTTTTTGGTATGGAAGAGGAAATCACAATTAATGGGTTAGATGAGTACTGATTTCCAAGGCTAGAAAAATTTAAATTCAAGTAGCAAAATCTCTTTTTAGTTCCATTTGATTATTAAGGGGTTTCACTACTTGGCTTTAGGCAACTATCTTTTCTTCTTGTCTCTCTTCCTGCTCCACTGTTTTGGTCCCTGTCACATGCCCAAGTATTTGAACTCTGAAGACAACAGATTTCACTTTCAAGATTTCCAAATTAAAGCTCCTTTATTACAATATATATTCCGATGACTCACCCAAAGATAGGATATAAACGGTGGAAGTAGGTTGAGATGGCGTGCAACTAACCTTTGCTGGACAGCAATGGTGATTTTATTATACTGTTTGACACTGTTGGATGCCCTATTTTTAAATGGGACTTGACAAAAACTTGGATGGTTAACATTATGATGTCCCACCAATAACCGACTTTTAAGATTTTGCTCCTTGTAACCATCTTGGAGCAATATCCTAGTGAGTGCAGTCTTGATTATTTTGGGGGCAATGCTGATGGAAATGAAACTGAAATCAACAATAAACAATTCACAATGCTCCTCCGCGCTGCAACAGTTACGGGAATACAATTGATGAAGAGAATAAATACAATTAAGAGAATTAGGAATTGTTTACCCGAGATCTGCAGTCCAGTCCTTTTTGAATCTGTTATGGTATAGTTAGATGTTTAAGGACAAATTCCAGAGACCAAAATGAAACAAGAAAACAATTTCCATTCCAGCAATTCTCTAGCATAAACTTATCTATGATTAAGGCTCCTGGAAAATATGAAGCAGTTTAGCATAGCCCTTTAGTTGAGAAATCGAAGCTTCTTGAACAATTTAGAACCGTCTGTTGGCATTGGTAATTGGAAGCTGCTAGCGCTTTGATAGAACTATGTAGCTTCACTTGTTACCAACATCCGTAGACATTTAAGACGTTTTGCACATTTGGACTATAGTAGTCATGATAAGTATTTTTATAAGGGGAGGCCAACTGAGAGTTCAGAGTGGGGTTGGGAGGGAGGAGAGCAACAGTAAGCAGAGAAAGAGAGCAATTTATGGAGCGAGGAGAGAGAATTGATTCAGATCATTCTCCGTGTTTTGTTGTTGGGCTTAAATGCAGAAGCGGTTTTCTGTTTTTTTTTCCTCTCTCTCTCTCTCTTTTGGTTGCTGAAGAGTTTTGGGCTACAAGCAGATTTTGAAGTCTAAAAAATAGAGTTCAAAACCCAATGCACTTAGATTCTAGGTTATCCTGATTTGAGTTTTGGGATCTCAAAGTTCAGTTTTTTTAATTTTTTTTTCTCTAGCTTTATTATTCTTCTTTATTGAATTTTTTTAGTTCAAATTTCTGGTCAAATACGATACTTAGTGCTAAAATCTGGTACTAGTGCCTAAGGCTAAGTTGTTTAAGGAGAGCTTTGTGTCATAACAGCAACAGAGATTGGGAAAGGTGTTGTAATTCCTGCACTTAGTATATTATTTCCGTACTTAGATAATTGACCTCTTATGGAGAGATATATAGCTATAATTCAGTGATTAATTGTTTGTAATTAGGCACTAATTGTTAGTCACTAATTCTGGCAGATTTTAGGAGATTTTAGTGATTCATTTTTTCTTTTTCTTAGGTCGCTCTGAATTGTATAAAGATGACTCCTGGTCATCGTTTTTTATTAAGATATATGAAATACAGAAGTATTCTCTGTCTTCATGGTATTAGAGCCTGGTTCTTTCAAACCCTAGCCTCAAATCCTACGTTTGAAACCTGCAGTCATGGCCGAAAATACAGAAAGCCAAAGTTCAGTCTCCTCAAAACAACCAGAGAACACAACAAAGCTTTTTCAGGCCAAAAATTCAAACAGGCTCGAAGAATCAACTTTCCAACTGACCGTGGGAAAACTTGACGGGTGAAACTTTCGTCAATGGGTCCAAACTATGAAATTGGTAATCGAAGGCAAAGGGAAGATGGGTTAGAGAAACAAAGAAACTGGCAACCAAAGGAGCATCTTTGTAGAAGTGGAAGTCGGAGAACTCACTGGTGACTGCGTGGCTCGTGAACTCCATGAAACCAGCCAGTGGAAGGACACATCTCTTTTTGCCGGCAGCCAAGGACGTCCAGGACGCTCTTTGGGAGACATATTCCGACACTGAAAATGCATCACAGATTTTCGAGATCAAAACTGAACTTTGGCAGATGAAGCAAGAGGAGAGAGAGGTAATTGACTACTACATGGAGATGTTGAATCTCTGGCAAGAGCTTGAGTTGAGCACTGAAGAGGAATGGGAGTGCACCGGAAATAGTGAAAGATACAAGCACAAATTGGAAAATGAACGAGTATTCAAATTTCTCACTGGCCTTAATCGCGAATTTGATGAGGTCAGAGGGTGGATTCTTAGCTGCCGCCCTTTGCCAACGACAAGAAAAATTGTTGCCGAAGTCAAAAGGGAGGAGGCGTGGCGGAATGTCATGCTGAAAGAGAAAATGTTAGGTGCACCTGATGTAACTTCGACGTTATTGATCAAAGTGAACTCAAGTGGGCCAACCTAGAAATCTTTAACCAGGCTCGAAGGTGCTTCAGCCCTTGTAACCAAAGGACGCATAGGAGGTTCACACGGTCCAGGTCTAAATCAGAAGAGACGCCCATGGTGTGAGCATTGTCACAAGAATGGTTACACTAAGGACATCTGTTGGGAAATATATGGTAAACTAGTTGACTGGAAGCCAAGACAAAATAGCAGGCATAGTGGATATCAAGCTGGTGTAGAAGGAAAAAGGAAAAATACTCCCAATCCAAAGACGTTTAGTGCTGAACAATTGGACCAACTTTCTAAACTCCTATGGCTTTCAAAATCCTAGTTAGTCCTTTGATGTCCCTACTGCCTCACTACCTCATAGAGGTAAGTCTTTAATAGCCCTCAATTCTGAAATGATTAAAACCCCTTGGATTATCGATTTGGGTGCCTTTGATCACATGACAGACTGTCATTATTTGTTTTCTTAGTATACCCCGTGTGTTGGTAATATTAAAGTAAAGATTGCAGATGGATCACTATCTCCTGTTGTAGGAAAAGGGAGTGTTAAAATTTGTAAAACCATTACCTTAGATTCAGTTCTTCATGTTCCCCAAGTTGTCTTGCAATCTACTATCTATCTGTCAGTTAACAAAACATTCTTATTGTTCTGCTAAATTTTTCTCTACCTACTGTGTTTCTCCGGACCTTTCATCGGGAATGACAATTGGCAGTGCTAAGGAATGTGACGGACTCTACTATTTTGAGGGGTCCAATGAGAGTAACCAACTTCGAATTGCAAATTGTGATTCTGCATCTACCTTTAAGGAAAGTGAAATTTATTGTGGCATTTTAGAATGGGTCATCCTAACTTTCAGTACATGAAACATTTGTTTCCATTCTTGTTCTTGAATAAAAAATCATTGGATTCTCCGTGCGAAATTTGTGAACTTGCAAAACACCATTGGACTTCATTTCCTAAATCTGAATATAAATCCGCTAAACCATTTGCCTTAGTTCATAGTGATGTGTGGGGACTATAGACTATACCAGGCCGGAATCATTCAAAATGATTTGTCACATTTACTGATGATCATTCTCGATTTTGTTGGGTATTCCTCGTTTTGTTTTTACCATTTTTCACTTAATGATATAAACACAATTTCAAACCCAAATCAAACTTTTTCGCATTGATAATGGGATTGAATATTTCAACACTGTTTTGGGGGACTACTTTCAAAAAAATGGCATTATATACTAGAGTTCTTGTAGTGATACTCTTTAACAAAATGGGATCGCTGAAGAGAAAAAATAAACACATTCTTGAGGTAGCTCAAGCTCTGATGTTCTCCGCAAACATGCCTATAAGATTTGGGGGATGCTGTCCTAACTGCCACCTTTCTTATCAATCGTATGTCGAACCATGTGTTTTCATTTCATTCCCCACTCAACACACTCACCACATATTTTCTTTACCAAAAACTGGGAACTAGCCTACCTTTAAAAGTGTTTGGATGTACAACATTTGTTCATATACACTCTCATGCTTGAAGCAAACTTGATCCCAGGGCTCACAAGTGTGTTTCATTGGGTATTCTCCTAGACAAAAGGGATACAAGTGTTATGACCCCATTACCAAACAAGTGTTTGTTAGACGAGATGTAACCTTCTTTGAAAACACACCATTCTTTCAAAAAACTTCCCTTCAAGGAGAGAACATGGATGAAGCTAGTTTTAGTATGAACCCAGAATCAATCCCAAAACCAGTCTATGAACCAGTTTATAGCCCAGAAAACTCCAACGCCAACATTGAATCCTCCAACACCAACACTGATCCTTTTCCAACCCCACATTCTAGTATGTCACCTATGGAAGGGAGCTTGGACTTAAGGGGAGATGCAAGAACTCAAAAAGTTAAGAAGACATTGGTTTATTCTCGGAGACCAAAATTAAGGTACAAAGACCATCTCACATCTAAAGCACTGAGAGAGTCAGAACCATTGATAAGTCCAGACACTTCTGAGTCATTCAACACGGAGCCCACAAATCTTGATCCTCCTATTGCTCTCTGAAAACAAAAATGGTCATTTATTCTTCACCCTATTTCCAAGTTCTTATCACACAAAGCTTTGTCATCAAGTTTTTGAGCCTTTACTGCTAACCTCATTGGGAGAGGTATTCCAAAGGCTATCTATGAGGCTCTACAGAATCCTAATTGGAAGAAGGCTGTCATGGAGGAAATTAAAGCTCCAGAAAAGAATGAGACTTGGGAACTTACTGAACTACCGAGGGGAAAGAAACTGGTTGGCTGCAAATGGGTCTTTACAGTGAAATATTCTGCAGATGGGAAGATAGATCGCTACAAGGCCCGTCTTGTTGCGAAGGGGTTCTCACAAACATATGGCACAAGAAAACCTTTGCTTTGGTGGCAAAATTGAACACGATACGAGTTCTCCTGTCTTTAGCAGTAAATTTAAAGTTGGACATTAAAAATGCTTTCCTGAAGGCAAACTGGCGGATGAAGTTTTTATGACTTTGCTTCGAGACTTTGAAAAAGGAGAGAAGAAGCAGGTATGTAGGCTCAAAAAGTCTCTCTATGGCCTCAAACAGTCACCAAGGCCATGGTTTGACAGGTTCACTAAAGTTGCGAAGGACCAAGGGTATAAGCAAGGGCACTCAGATCATCCCATGTTTATTCATGTAACTAATGATGGGAAAAGGTTAGTCCTAATTTTGTATGTCGACAATATAATCCTCACTGGGGACAATATTAGCGAAATAGAGAGACTCAAGAGGATCCTAGCTTCAGAGTTTGAAGTAAAATACCTAGGAAAAGTTCGATATTTTCTAGGAATGGAGGTTGCTAGATCACAAAAAGGAATTTGTATTTCCCAACGGAAGTATGTTCTTAATTTGTCGATCAAGACGGTATGCTTGGATGTAAACTTAGCGACACTCCAATAGAGGGCGGGAAGAAAACAGGGGATGCAGGTGATGTAGTCGACAAAAACCGATACTAAAGATTAGTTGGTAGGTTTATTTATCTCTCTTACACCAGACCAGACATTGCCTTTGCGGTTAGTGTAGTCAGCTAGCACATGCACTTTCCAAGGAAAGCTTATCTAGCAATAGTGTATAAGATTCTCAGGTATCTTAAAGGATTCCCCGGGAGGGGCTTGTTGTTCAAAAAGAATGAAAGCAGAGAAGTGGAAGCTTTTCAGAGATGCAGATTGGGCAGGGTCAATAGAGGATAGAAGGTCTACCACTGGATATTGTTCCTATGTATGGGGTAACCTAGTCAATTGGAGAAGCAAAAAGCAAAATGTTGTTGCCAAAAGTAGTGCAGACGTAGAATTTAGAGTAGCAGCACTGGGGATATGTGAAGGATTGTGGTTGAAAAAGTTATTAGTGGAGTTACAGGTCAAAATCAATCATTTAGTAACCTTTTCTGTGACAACAAGGCTGCTATAAGCATTGCGCACAATCCAGTCCAACACGGTCGAACTAAGCATGTATAAGTTGACAAACATTTTATCAAGGAGAAGATTGAGACTGGGACTATTTGTGTAACATACGTTCCTGCTATGGAACTAATGACTGATTTCTTCCCTAAAAGGCTTCCTCAACAAGACTTCGACGATCTCATTTGCAAGTTGGACATGATTAACATCTATGATCTAACTTGAGGGCAAGTGTTGTAATTCCTTCACTTAGTGTATTAGTTTCTTAGTTAGATAATTGACCTCTTATGGAGGGATATGATAGCTGTAATTCAGTGATTGATTGTTTGTGACTTGGCGCTAATTTTTAGCCACTAATTCTGGCAGATTTTAGTGATTAACTTTTTCCATTTTTAGGTTGCTTTGAATTGTATAAAGATGACTCCTTGTGATCGTTTTTGATTAAGATATATGACATACAGAAGTATTCTGTGTCTTCAAAAGGAAAGGTACTAAGATAGCATTGCATGAGATTTAATGAACAAGAGACTTGAAGCATTTGACAAGCGTGTCCTGGAATTGAAGGGGATTGCTTTTTTTTTTTTTTTTTTTTTAATTTTAAAATTTAAATTTACTGCAAGGCCATAATAGTATGATGAATCAGAGGTTTTTAAAAAAATCCTTCCTGAGCATGATTGAAGTGGTTTTTCTCTCTGGCACATGTTGGTCCCATTGCATATATACACATTAGAGGGCCGTGAACATTCCCAAGTTTCGTTGCTAGCTGTGCATTAGTAGTCAATGATGGGCAGTTCACTAATCTAAGTGATCTTTAACCAGTGATTGCCTATTATTTCAGGAAGAGAGATTTTGGATGCAAGACTACAGATATCTGTTTATATAATATTTTGTCATTCAGTTCCTCCTCCACCCAATGTTTCTTGAGTTTGTGGTAGCTGCTGTTTTATCTGTATTCTGACTGACTAATGATTTTTTGATCCTGGATTCTGTGTGAAACTCGTCTTTCACGTGTGGAAGCCGTCACTGAAATAGTTGCTATTTTTTTTTTCTTTTGGGAAATGTGAAGTTCTCCAAGGGTTTTAATTGCTTTTTGTTTGTAGTGTTTATTAATGAAGAAATATTCTTGTCTTCTGGTTGTAATAAAATATGTTCTCTACTGCTGCTTTCAGCTTTTGCTTTATTATGGTGACACAAATGCCAAGGGCACTCTCTCGGATGAGCATGTTATGGCATCTGCTAAATGTCAGGTATTTGTTTTAAGCAGTCCCTACCAAGTATAGAAGTATTATGTCAAAAATTGGATATCTAGTCTTGTCCATGGGTAACAATTCAATTGTTTATTCTTGGCATAGGCGTTAGCGGAAATTCTCCCTGCGCTAAAGCATGAGGGACACCGGGTTCTTATCTTTAGTCAATGGACATCAATGCTTGATATTCTAGAGTGGGCATTGGATGTCATTGGGTTCACTTACAGCCGTCTTGATGGAAGGTACTAATGAATTAGTTCCTTCCAGAATTTTGTTCTTACCTAACAACCTAAAAGTGATTGTCTTGTAAGCATGAATCTAGACACTGGGGTATAGGCTTATATCAGGGATTTAGTTAGATTAAACTCTTCATTCATATTTCTAGGAAATTTTGTAAAGCTATCATGTACATGGTGTGCCTGTTGGTACCATGGTGAATTTCCAATTAGATGAACTCTTAAAAGTTGCAATTTTCAATTTGATAGACAATGGAGATTGACAAATTTGTGCTGGCACTATGATGATCTTGGACGCTTCTGCATTTGCAGAAGTCTCAGAGTCGGAAAACATGTCAGTCATTAAATTTTATGAATCTTGTAAAATTACATGCATAATAAAATGAAAGAGCTTTTCATCTTGTCTGTTCATTCAGAATCCTGGTTGTACTCTTTCCTTGGACATTGGAATAATTGTTAGGCTGTGGTGTTGGTATACGTCTGCTTAGATTTATATTGGTGCAAAGTTCAGATGTCTCATTTGCTAGCTTCATGTTTGACCTGATAATGATGGACAGTGGTGATATTACATGTTTTGCTTCGTTGTACATGTTTGCTTCTACTTTATGTAGAATGGCATATATATTACTACCCTTCTTCTGGAATTAATTGTTCTATTTTGATTTAGTACAAAGCTTTAGCAGAGCATTTGATCAAAGACAAGTTATCACCTTACTCATATTGACTAAGAGTTTAATGGTATGATCTATTTAAATGAAGGAGGCTAATTATAGGAGTTTAAGTGGAAAATATTTTATTTTAAGAAAGTAGATATTCATTTTTGGACATCCTAAAATAGAAATGTGAACATTTAATTCTGAACGGAGTGAGTATTGTCTGTAAAATAGAAATGCTGGTAGTTCGTCTGCTACATTTGCCATCGCTCAAATTATGCATAAAATTGATCTCTCTCTGGGGGAATCTTAGGAGTTTGTTGCTCTTTTATTGATGCATTGGATATATTTATCTTTTGAAAGTTTCCTGGGAGGGTTTTTGGTGATCTACACTTCCACATTTTTCTTTTTTGACATTTTCTTTGTTGGCAGTACTCAGGTTACAGAAAGACAAACAATAGTTGATACCTTCAACAAGGATGCTTCAATATTTGCATGCTTGCTTTCCACCAGGGCTGGAGGACAGGGTCTGAATTTGACGGGAGCTGACACGGTCATGATACATGACATCGACTTCAATCCACAGATTGACCGACAAGCAGAAGATCGTTGTCACCGAATTGGACAAACAAAACCAGTTACAATATACAGGTTTACCTTCTATACTACACTGCTTCCCCACCTTCCACCCCCCCCCCCACCCCCTTCCTTCCCCTCTTCTTCTTCTTCTCTCTCTCTCTCTCTCTCTCTCTTATTCTTCTTCTTCCTTTGACCTTAGGTGGCCCTATTTTCTTTTGTTGATGTCCTTTTGTTTTTCTATTTGAAGGATGGTGACGAAGGGAACTGTTGATGAAAATGTTTTTGAGATTGCCAGTAGGAAATTAATACTTGATGCGGCTGTGCTGGAATCTGGAATAGGAGTGGACAATGAACATGTAGTGTCTGATAAGACGATGGGAGAGATATTGTCATCGTTGTTGCTTGGTTGAAATCTTCATCCCATATTTTTGTTGCCACTGGTACCTACCTCATCCTATCATCCCTATGTTTTTCAATGTTCTTTTCCGTATTGTTCTTGGGATGGTGTAAGAGGCTTGTGGGTGCTACCTGGAACGAGGTAAACTGTTGTGCCAATCATAGCTATGCCAATGATATTGTCCGTATGTGGGTGTTGGTAGCTGTATATTACAGGTGTTAAGTTGATCATTATAATTAAGCTAATTCTAGAATTCTTGTATATGGTTATAAACCCGCTGGAGTCTGTCTGATGTTTTGTCTATCTTCTTACTTTCATATTTTTCAGAAATTCTGACAGAGACGGGAAAACAGCGCCATTTGGTTATTGTTTTCGTTTTATTTGTTTATTTTTTTCTTTTAACCTAGAATGTACATAAAACATAATTATATATAAAACAAACGAAATATCGAAAAAGGAGTTTGTTTTCGATACTAAAATTGCGCAATAAAAGTTAGCTGGCTGTTGCTCTGTTCAAGTTTTCTGTCATATCATAGATCTTTTCTTTTCTTGCGCCATTTTCCAATTGTCACTTGGGTAAGAGTAATTAGCATCTTTAGCGAGTCAATTTGGGTCAGGGGGAATTTTTGTCTTTTTCTAGAAGTTGTAACACCACACAACTATAGTGTTTGAGCGGTTGCAGATGTTGCTCTATTTAAGTGAGAGGTAGTCTTTATAACGAAATAATTAAGTAAATAAATTGGAAAGCTTTAATAATTTTCAGAGGAAACTTAATCGTAAACTTAGAATATAAGTTGAAATTAGTCTTTATACAATTTTTAGAACGTAACTCATAAAACCCGAATGTCAAAATATAAAATATTTTCAAAACACACCAAATGTCTTCTCTCGGGTCTTGAGTCTATACAAGTCAGAGATCTATACAAGTGTGCTTGAAAACATGAATAAATTTGTGAGATAAAAATTCAGTAAGGCCTAGTATGTGTTATGTAAAATTTTTGACAAAACATTTTTTGTGATGCATGCTTAAAGCATTGGAAGTGAGTATAAGTGTATAAATGGTGACATGTTTATCGAAAACAAGTTTCTCTGGCTTTTCGAGAAAAACCGTACCATTAATGTAGTTCATAATAGCATGGCACTATTTGTAAAATAATATTGAGTTTTTAGTAGCAAATCGTACCGTACTCTCAAAATACGATTTCCATATTCAAAACCCATATTAATTCACATTGCGATATCATATGAAAGGAACATTGATCCAACCGAAAACATTAATACTATGGGATCTCAATCTTATGAACATGATAAAATTCGTGATTAACCTGGTGCATTTACCATAAATAGTCACACTTTGACCATCGTCATGGTCAACCCTACGACTTAGGTGTCTCACGGTCGACCGATTGTTTCATCACTAAAAACAAGTTGTTAGTTGAGGACTGCAAATTTCAATGTCTTGTTACCCTAATTAGAGTAAGATAGTCCCCAAAACTAACTAGGTTACTTGGGGCTATATACCTCTAACGTAGGCTAGTATAGTGGTCAAAGCCCCTACTGAGTATTTAGCGCTTGATCAACGCAATGTCTCAATATAGTTCAATATTCCCAACATCAGACCCTTTTTCCAAAGTAAATATTTATTTTTTCAAAAATATTTGAAATATATATAACATACTTTCATGTATCCATATTTTTTTTTATCAATATTTTACTCGTTACAAGGTTTTATATTGAAAATCATGCTATGGCTTTTGTAATTCATTTTATGCAAGATAATTTCAATTCCATATGGTAGCTGCAAAAATACCATAAGATTGTATATTCCTGTCATCATATGTAAATGATAATCATGACTAAAAATGAAGCATGCTTTAACATCTCATATCAGCTTGTCCATAAACAACATGCTCCTGTTTTCCATTTGCTAGGATTTTTGCACCAAAGATTTATTTCAAAAATAATATCTTTCACGTGAACATAAGTGATTTTATGAAATTCATACTACACAATGAAATAGTTTTGATAAACAGGGGACTTACCTTAAGTCCTAACTCAAAGGATAAATCGGACTTACCTTAAATCCTAACTCAAAGGATGTCTCTAGGTATGAAACTCCACACCTCCTCCTTGAACAAGATCTAACACATAAATTAAATATTCATTAATTCTCTATGACCAATCGCAATCATATAACTTATTCCTTTATCACTAGTCCTATACCCCCATCATGCGCGTGCGCACACACACACATATATATAATTCCTATCTTACCCCATCCTTGGGTGCAAGGCAAAATTCCTTGCCCATAGATCCCCCACGCCCTAACCCCATAGCGTGTGAATGAGTAAATCAAAGTAACTCAAAGGCCTCCTAGGCAGGAGGACCAATGCTTAGTGCCTATAAGGACCCACCCCCCATAAGGGGGATGAAAATCCAACATTGCAGATGCCAGGGCTCGACCTTGCGTCCTTGGGTGCAATCTGCTGCCTGAATACCAACTGAATTACACCCGCGGGGGCTATCTTACCTTATCCTTAATCAACAACCATCATAGCAATTTAGGTACACAAATATAAAAAAAATATCTTGGCCAAGTTCCCCCCCCCCCCTCCCCAAACTTCTATTTATAGTATGTTCTAATCACTAATGGTACTTATATGTCTTAATCAACTAGTGATGACTCACATAACTTAGCCATCACAAGAATTCTATAGAAACTTAGAGAAAATGGTAGAAGATTGGAGAATTCTATAGAAAGTAATAGAATTTTTTATGAAGTTCAAAAAACTAGTAGAATATGTGAGAATATTCATGAATCTTGCATGATATTTGCTTGGTCCAATAAAATTAAAGCAAAGTCACACATTATTTAATCATAGTCAAACATTTCAACTAAGGCTGACTTGTTAGTGTTATGCCCTAGAGGCAATCACTTGTATGTTGTATATGACACATTTTATTTTAATAAAAGGCATGATTTATCTTACAGTTTCTTTTGTTTACTTTTGGGTAAAATAACTATTAGATAAAGTCCCTAGTACAACACTGTGTTAAGGAAATTATGATGGAGATCATGATATGAAATTCCTACTACACTGTATATTGTTAGTACTTAAATAGTCCCTAGTCGTAGTATTAATGAGACTGGACATCATTAATGCATTAAGACTAGCATGTGTTAGACTTCCTAATTTAATCAGGCGGTGGTTCTTATATCCGTGAGTATTGAGATATTCAAAGTTAACACATGGATGCTTGTTAATGGAATAAGTACATTGGATGACCTAACTATGAGATAATCACATGGATAACTATTTAGTGCCAGTGATATAATCTCAATATAGCAAATGTGCAAGTATCCTTAGACTTGAGATCTCCAAAATACTTTGTTTGCTGAGCATTATGCTTTGATTCCAATCTCTAGAGCCAGATCGAGGGCCGCCTATGGGATGGATATTGGGTACATTGTGAGGTAAATGAAAGTAGTTGAGAGGGTTAATAAAGGATTCACCACTCCTAATAGTAGGGGTGAATATCTCACAGCCACTTGTAGGAATTACTACTCATGAAGTCCTTGACCAAGGCGAATGTGTATTGGAAACAATTCCAATTGATACACATCTAGAGTAGTGGGTTCCTGGTATAAGTACTATTATATTCGGGCTAGAATTAATATATATTCTGAAGGGAGTTGGCACTAATTCTGTACTCCAAACCGAATGAGATATTGTATGGTGAAAGGAGTTAATTGCACTGTAGTTTGTTATTGAAGGGTTTGTGTCAAACTACTTGACTTCCTGGACTCTTGGGTGGTCATGATGTGTTGCTAGATACCGCTCATAATCTGGGAATATGGGTTTATTGATTGATGAATTAATAAACCAATCCTGATTAGAATCAATATGATTAATTCTAATTAATTATGAATTATTAATCTTAAAGACGTTTGGATTAATTCATGTTCGCTACCAATTGACTAGGAAACCTAATAGGTCACCCATAATAGAAGATTATGTACTCAAGATGTCATTTGATAACATAGTGGGGTTAATTGCGAGAAAGAGAAGTTGTTGTGGCCAAATTATAAGTAGTTATAATTTATGGGCCAAATTATAATTGTGAGAATTTGATATTTCCAATTACAATTAGGAAATTATAACTGTTTTAGAATTTTCAGATGGAGTACTTTCAACAGGATTTTTTCGTGATATATATAGAGGATATATGCACAAAATTCTGGGCAAGGAAAGACACATGAAAACACTCCAAAACCCTAGGGCAACTCACGACATTCAACTCTCGTAGTATTTGATCAAGAGGATTGCTGGATCGCGCCTCGACTTGAAGAAGGAAAAAATTTTTGTTGTTCAAATGCTCAAAGAAAGGTAAAGGTGTTACTTTTGCTCTCTTTATATCTTGTTTTCCACACGTATGCGAGTCTTGAGATGGTATCTCATTCTTATATTTCCGCTGCACCATATATGATATGTGTGAGATACCTAACTGGACCATACTATTAAATAATGGTCAGCTTAAAATAAGAATAATAGCAATGATAGTAATAAAATAATATTACCTAAAATAATAATTATTTTGATCATAATAATACCACTACTAATATTATAATATTAAAGGTAATATAAAGTCAAGAAATAGGATTTGTAGAATAATAATATTAATAAGAATATTAAAATAATAATGGTAGTAAACTAATAATAATAATATTTAATAATAATCATCGTATTAATAATATTGCTAATATATAATTTAAGATAAATTAATGATATACAATTTAATGTAATAATTTAAAAAATCTACAAATTAACAGTACTATTCATCTAGTTCAAGAAAACTTTTTATTCTACCAATGTGATCTACACATATACTGTGTATTTTGGTGTCTTTCAGATTTTTTAAATTCTTTCTCAGTTTTCCTTAAATTGCGATTGAAAATTTCTCCGGTGTCCTTTAAAATTTTTATCTCACCAAAATGTTCTTTTACTTAAACTAGTCGTTTCTGGTTTTGAGTCTTCATGCATATTCTCATGCAAGAACAAGTAGTAAGCAATCAAAGTGCAAATAAGCATACATGAAATAACATATAAATAAATTTAAATTTGTACTTTGCATCAACATAACAAGAAAGACACCTGCTTTCAGTGAATAATTTTAATCTAACGGAATTGTTCTCGGGCTAACCTTGTTCTAGATAATTCCTTCTCAATCTTTCACCAATTGATCCGTTCGGCCTAAGGAGGGTATTACAGAAGTTACGTTAAGTAGAGGATGAATTAGCCGAACTGGCTACAGAAACAGCGGGAGAATAGTTACTGTACCATTTTAAACAGGTTGGTGAACTATTACCCTTTCAAGTTAAAAGATGGGCAGGTATATTTCCATTCTACCTTACCAAAAAAAAAAAAAAAAAAAAATAGCAAATGAATCAAATACAAAATGCAACTCTCTAATCAAAACAACTATATGACCGGTGGAAGAGGAATTAGACACTCAGGCATTAATTTTTCTAACCAAGTTGAAGAAATCACTCTCCAAAAAAATATATCAATAATGATTCATAGTTGCAAATCTGATACTAGTGTGATAGGACGTGGGTAGTCATAGCACAAGTAATGGCACTGGTAGAATCCCTAACAATTACGCGAACTAAAGCAGAGGACTTGGAAAAGGGGGCTATTGAGAAGATGTAAATTTTATATCAATTCTATATTTCTTTTTGGGAGGAAACAAATTTTATTTTCAATTAAACACTCCCTCTAAAAAAACCTAGGAGTGGGGTGAATTTTATTTTTAAACTTTAATTTTTGCAATTACATATCCATCCACAATCTATTTTGGGTAAGTTGCAGAGTGGTTGGGGTGCCTACTACAAGTGAATAGAGGTCTAGATCTATCATTACATGGACCTACGTTGACCTCGAAATTGAATGACATTGATATATATTTTGTTTGGTTAAAGTGAGAAGAAATGGGAAGAAAAGTTAGAAATGGCACTATTTTTTTCGCCACATAAAATAAATTTTATTTATATTCATCCACTATCGGTTTGAATAAGGCACAATGCATTGGATATAGGGCCGTGCAAGTTGGTGTACAAAACTTGCATGGCATTTTTTATGATTGTATAAATATCATACACGATTTTTATAAACACTACACACGATTGCATAAATATCACACACGATTTGATAAATAAATTTTAAAATAACCAAAATGATGTTTTTCCACTAAGATTTTTTTAACATGCCGCCACTTTTTCATTGTCAGATTCTTGCAATTTGTAATTTGGTTTGTCAAATGTCTGCACAGGTTCTGTACAAAACTTGCACAGCCCTGAATCTAAGTGTGCCTGGGTGCCCACCACGAGTGAATAGTAATCTAGATATGTCAATAAATGGACTTTTAATACCTTGTCCTAAATTGCCCTTACAATTAGAAGGGGACATGCATTGTATAACATTTTCCGTGTGCGTTTGAATTTTGGATATGTTTATGAGTGTTTTATTTAGTGTGTTTGAGCTTTTATATGTGTTAGTAATTGAGATGTGGGTTGAGTAAGGGGTGAAAATGATTTTGGTGAGAATAAATGAACATAGTGTTTGATGTAGGGAGATGGTTAGAGCTTTGAGTTATTTTCTAGTAACTTGAGTTCAAATCCCAGTTCAACTAGGTTTTATTTTTATTTTTATTTTTAATTTTTACCCTTTCCCTATTCTCAAACGGTACATACCAATCGGCTCTTAGAAATCGTGGGGAATTGTTTAGCAAAGATAAATATAGTTTGATTAATTTATCTCAGCCACCATATCTTAAAGGGATCAATTCTAGTTTCAAAGTTTATATTATGTTCCTTCTCATTATGGCCGAATCTTTTAGGAGAGCTCAAATCTTGAGCAATCTTTGTTATTCTGCCATGCTTAAAGCTTTTTAAACGATCAAGGCTCTTTTTGAAATTGCAATATTTTAATATCCATTAGCTACATTTCAAATTCTAAGGATAAGATTTCTTTCAAAATTTATGTGGGTTCTAGCAATCACCAACACCTAAGCCTTGGAAATGCTCTGTTATTTCTTTTTCCTACTCACACTACCTCTTATTTCTTTTAAGCTCAGCCGTTTTGACTCACATCCTTTGTTTAAGATACAAACTGGCCGCTACTTCAGACTTTTTTTGGCTTTATAGGATACTTTTTGAATTTTAAACAACAACATTATCTTATTTATTTTTCAAAACCTTTAAGGATCCTTTGAGGAACATTCACTAGGTATTACCCACACTTCAGCAACATAACTGCATTCCATTTCACAAAAGACCATGCATCACCGTTCTTCATTTTTCCTCAAGCTTTCTTGGTTTTCTCATCATTCTATCCAAAACTGACAAACGCATATACATCTCCATCACCTTACGACTTCACTCTAAATCCACCCAAACTAAGACATTTATATCTTCTCTAAACTAGTGCTCACATATTCTTTTCCCTCTTAGAGCCAAAATACTCATGCTCTTTTTTCAATGCAGTGTGAACATGTTTGCACACTTGCAGTTCTATTTTCTCTACAAGAGTTCCCCAGGAATTCCGTAAAATGGGTCCATTTTTAAATGGAATTCCAACAGTGGGGTGCTTCCACAAGAAATTCCCATATTAGTGAGGTCACATTTAGGTAATGCGACCTCATAATATTAGGTCGTATTACCTAAATGCGACCTATGCAGAATGAAAAAATGTGAATGGGGAAATTTTAACAATTGTAAAAGTTACAGGTCGCATTTTACTAATGCGACCTGAATATCAGGTCGTATTTTACAAATGCGATCTGCGTCGAATATAAGTTCAGCAATCTCGCAGTAGATCACATTTCATTCGGTGGATTCTTTCAATTTAATCTAGCCGGTGTCTAGACAATTCAATTCGTAGCACCCACTTGAAACCCGCACCACATCGCATTGCTTGCTTCTTTAATTGGTTCAAAACCCACACCAGATCGCATTGGTTTTTCTTTTTCAAATGTTTAATCTACAGTGCGCATCTCCCAATGGTACAAATTATTTTGGTTGATTGTTGTATAACATGATTAGGTTCATTGTTGTTGTAATGTTGTTGGAGTTTTGAGGACTTGTTTATTATTTTGAGGATGAAAGTATTGTTGGTATTTTTGGTGGTGTTGTTTTACTATATAACTCTCTCTCTCTCTCTCTATATATATATATATATATATATATATATATATATATATGGAGGAAAGTTAGAAATTTGATTGTAGTAATGGGGAATAAGTTGAGGAGTTGATTGGTGTATATAGTTGATCTTATATTTTTGCAGACTATTGGTTTTTGTTTGGTAATTTTCTTAAGTTCGTGTAAGGTTTTATGTAGTAGTGATTTTAGTGTTGTGGTTAATTGTTGATTATTTGGGAGACTTTGTTGTATTATTTGGAGGTTGTAGTACTAATTGATTGGAGGATGTTGAAGTAGTAACCTTTTGTTGTATGTAAGGACCCTTAATACATATAATACTTTTAGTGCTTTGTACACTAGTATTTTATTTTGTATATGGGTTAGGTATTGATGAGAATACATTAGCATATCTATATTTGTTTATTGTATCTTTAGTGAAAATTTTGGCTTGTTCATTTATTTTGTGGCTTTGTAATTGGTTGTAGTATAGATTTTAATAATAACATACGTATTGGTACTATTTATATTAGTTGATTTTATGACATGTTAATAATATTTGTGTGTATACATATACATACATACATATATATATATATATTATTGTTATATTATGGTTTATTTGTTATTAGTATTGATACTAATGTATGTTTTTAACAGCTCATTGTATCATTTTTATTTGTATTATATTTTTAGCCTTAGTATACTGTTGTAATTTTTCTCTCATTTTAAGTATTCGATTTTTTTTTGAAATAGGTAATGATGGATGACATACACGTAGATATCCATCTCGGGCCTCTCGTGGATGGGGTGTTATCCCTCAAGTCGAGTCATCATTCTTTTTTGATATGGTCTGGCGATCAGCGTGCTTGCGAGACTCCATTGGTGTTCAGACGATATGATTCTACATTTTGGGAGCACACTCCTTTTTCTGACAGAGTGATGGACTTTGTCGATAGGACCGATTTCAGTAGAGTTAGACGGGTTGGGTATATACAAATTGATCACGCCCTCATTATCGTATTAGTAGAGAGATAGCGGTAGAAGATCATTTATCTGTAGGAGAGGCTACCGTGACCTAACAGGATGTAGCGATATTATGGGGCCTTAGGGTAGATGGGGGTCTAGTGATAGGGCCTACGTATCACTACAACAAATTCGATTGGATTGATATTTGTGATAGATAATTTGGCATTAGACCACGGGATGAGGACATTCGGGGTTATCGGATTAGGAAGGCTCTTATTGAGGAGTACCTAGACATTTCACTGCCAGATGATGCGAGTGATGATCGTATCATACAGTGTGCCCGTTGTCTCATCTTCTTATTGATCGGGGGGCTATTATTTTTGGATAAGTCAGGGAACTTACTACACTTGAGATATTTACCTATGTTAGAGGATTTGGATGTGTGTGGAACACTTAGTTTGTGAAACCCTATCTAAAACCAACCATAGAGTAAGGGGGTCGGGATGCATATCATATTTTCTTGCATGCATAAATATATTTTTGAATGATTTTTATGTGCTTTAGGATTATAATTTATAGTCTAGAAATCTTAGATGTGCTTATTGAGTAGGAAGGGTAAAATAGTAATTTTACTTGAAGTGAAAATAGGGAGATAGCTTGAGGATTAAATAGGAAGAATATTTAGAGGAGAAAATAGGAACAAGAGTTGTTGTGGTTAAGTGGTTAGAGCTTTGTGATTTAATCTTTAAGGTCTTGAGTTCAAATCCCATCAATTAAATTTTATCATGATTAAATTTTATTTTATGTAAGGTGGACATTTTCGGCCCTTGCAAGCCATAAGAGGAAGTATGAGTGTTGTCCTACAAGAGACATGAAAGGAATGTCTTAATCCTATTCTTATGTCCTACACAAATTTTTAAGGGATTCATGCCATTTTGTTCCCTAACTTACCTTAAATTCTTCACTAATTAAGCTTGTTCAATTATCCAAATCCATGTTTTAATTCCAAAAAATTCAGCAAGGTTATTGATCTTGGAATTTCGAAAATGGCCCTTAGAGGATAGATTTTTGACTGAAAATGGGGAAGGAGTTAAGGAAGGTTCCCAAGAGAATTAATCTCCATGGTTGAACCTTCAAACTCCACTCCATAAGTGTTCATCCTCTTCATGGCAGCAATCTGGAAATTTTTCAGCTTCTTGGTCAGTTCAGCTTTCGAAAACTTCATCCATTTTTCTCACTCAAATGCTACCAAAAAATAGCCAATTTGTTCAGCTTGAAGACTGAAATCCTTTGCCAAAATTTGGACTGCACAAAAGCTGTGCAAACCAGGAAAAATTCTTGGACAGTTTCGCAGCATGGCAGGCTAAAAACCAAACTGTTTCTTCTACCTTTCAAACCAGTAATTTAATTTTGTCTTTCCTTCATAAAGAAGGTTGGAAACCAGCCTTAAAGGACCATCCAATACCTCTTCAAACTTACTACAAGTTGGCTGGAGCATTGTAGAAAAAACTGCACAAAAATTCCAGCAAGCCATTCGAAAATCAAACTAGAAATTCCAGCCTTGCTCCCTCTTCAAACCTTATCTGAAACTCACTTCAATTTTTTGTGAAACCAATCTTAGTCAGCCATGAACTGAACTTCATCACCTCTTCCATTGATCTGCATGAAATGAACACCATAGCCACTCCTTAAATTCCTCCATCAATTACTCCAATCAAGTTCCCAATTAGAATTCAAAATTTCAGCAAATTGCTCCATGAAAACTTCCATGAATTAAGCTTCAAATAACCAGAAATTCTCCCACCCTTACACTTAGCATTTTGGCCACCCTATAGCTTCTTCAAACCTAATTCATCTGAGTAAAACCCCAGCAAAATCCAGTCGGCCATAGCAGCTCCAAAGAACTTCCATCAATCAAACCACTCTACCATATCTTCTACCTTAATTCACTCCATGAATTACTCCTTTTGAAATTCAAATGATCAGATTTTCATCTTCTCCCTAATCTGAAAATTCAATCACAAGAATCCCCTAACCATTCGGCCAACATCTTTTAGCAAAATTCATCCAGTTTTCTCTCCATTTCTCCAAGAACACCAAGAACACACACCACCATCCTCCAAGCCTAAGACCACTCCAAACCTCTCCAATCCCTTCCAAAAAATCAGATCACGTCTACTCACCCTCTAGAGTCCATTTCTGTATTTTATAACATCAAACATTGAAAACAAAATTCTGCTATCAGATAAAAAACTAGAATTTTTCTCGAAGATTCAAGAACTCTCTCAAGGTAACCAATAACAATTTTGATCATCTTCCTTCCTTTAATATTTAACATAATATACTGATACTCTCTCTCTCTCTCTACCGAAATTGTCGTTTCAACCATGGCCATTTTTCTTCTTCTTTCTTAGATGATTCAAGTCTCCTAAGCGTGTGGATTCCCTTGAATCTTCATCAAGGTAGTCATCAGACAAGTATGTCTCTTTAACCCTCTCCTTAATTCTAAAATCATATCTCTTGGATGTTGTTAGAAAAGGATAGAATATGATTGGGGAATTGAGTATGTGTTTGTATGAAGTAGTTGAGATTGGAGCATGAGGATGTTTTGCCATGGTTAAGTTTTTCTTGTGGATTGATGCATGTTTTCATGTCTTGAGTGAGTTGGATGGTTAAGCATGCTAGATATTATGCCACCTTTGGTGAATAGAGTTTTATGTTCTTTTATTCTTGTTGAAGCCATGTATATGATTATGCTTAGTAGAGATTTAACCATATGCTAATAGGTATGGATTTAAGCCTTTATCACTGAATGGAATGGTTTGATGATTGATGTTGGATTTTATGTTCATGATTATTGTTAGTAATAGGAGAATTATGATCATGACCTTGTTGATCTTAAGATATTTTAATTAGCCAATTTTATTATGTTAATAAAAATTAAGACTATATTTTCCCTCAATAATTTCGAAAACCCTAAGAAGCCTTGGAGTTGGAGTATTAAATAAAATAGTGAAATTTTAGCAAAATAAATGATATCTTTTGTTAAAAATAATATATATAAATATTTATATATAATAATAATATTAAATATGGCCTTTTATATAAATAATAATAATAGGCAAAATTTGATCTAGTAGGTCATATATTCATAAATACTATTGAAATCTATTTATTGTCTTTTAATCAAGATTTATTAAAATTTACTTATTATTAATTTCGTTTATTAGTTATTTTCTAACTATTAATTATTAATTAAGAGATTATTAATAATTTATTATTTATTTTAATAATATCAACTAGGACTTAGGATTCTTCATCAAATAAACCCTAGTTTATTAATAACAAAGATTTATATTTGAATCTATAACCTCTTAGTAATTCTTTTACAACCCCTAGTTATTTTATTATCAAGCTAAACTTATTATTTTTTTTAATAAAACCTTTATCATCTAGCCTTTAAACTTAGGACATTAGGGTCATGATCATAATAAGTTGAACTAGGATTATTTACGGAAGAGAATTTGGCTTGAGTTTAATTATGGCTTGTGTTTACCCCAGGCGGGGTTAGGTCAGCTTTGGAAGATCTTTGATTTAGCTCGAGTAAAGGATCAAGTAAGTTCCTGTATAAAACTTATTTGATGTCAAAAGGTTACTATGGTAAGCCAAATGCAAAGTGTATGGACACTCATTTTATAAAGGCAATTGAGGACTTGTTCTTTTCTTGTTTCAGTCAAGCAAATTATTTGAAAATCAACAAGCTGTTTTGCTCAAACACCAAACTCTTTCTAAAACCAACTTTGACACGAACTTTAGAAACCCTCAATTGCTATTTCCAAATAAAGCAATGTTTTATCAGTTTTCTCCCAAGTGGGACAATCAACGTTGAGTACTCAATAAGGGTAGGCTAGTAGTACTAGTTTTGAAAAGCAAGAGTGAGTTTTCTGGCAGGAGGCCACCTCTAGAAGATGAACTCAACTTGGAGAAGCGATAGTACTACTTAGTCATGCTGGTCCGAGTTAGCAAGTTTTAGTCATGCGGGCTGTGTGTTTTCGGAGTGCACAACTGGCATGTTTTGGTGTAGAGAAGGAGGAGTATCTTACCTGGTAGGCCGTACACCTTCCTTTTGTCAGTCTGCACAAAGTGTGGTATTCTAACCGTTATATAGACATGGGGCCCAACGTGTGGTAACCTATGGCCGCCCATTTGAGTGGTTGTATTTATTGTGCACTTGTATGGTTTGAAAAGAGGAAAACACCACTCTTTATTTTAACTTTATTTATCTCTTGCTAGCATTTTCTCTTATGAAATTTTACAACTCGCATACATGAACTATTTTCCTAAACACTCAAAGCACACACGGACTTACTGAGATTTTTATCTCATCACCTTTTATGCCATGTTTCAGGTTGATCTCGCTGTGGGGATGAGTAGCTAGAATGTTGCCTACTTGAAGACTCTTGTTGTTTATTTTATATGTTGCTTTGAGAGATGATAGTGAACAATTTATTTTGGATTTTTTCTTGAATTTTTGGGTTGTAATAAGTTTTAATTTTAAAGTATTGTTTTATTTTCGTTTGTGTGTCCTAGTTATAAAGACCTTTTGTCCTTTGGACGGGGCGACATCCCCGGCCTTGTTGGGCCTAGGTAGTGGGGTGTTACATAGTTGGGGTAGTACAGTCTTGGTGTATCTGTACAGATGTCAGTGCTAAGCTGTTAATAGGTCAGCTCAGGAGATTTGTGGCCCGATGGTTCTATTTCAGGTAAGGTTCAGTTTTGATTTAATATTTTTTTAATTTAATAAAAATTGTCTTACTTCTAATATGTTCTGCGGTTATGTTTGTAGTTGTGGGCATGGGAACGTGTTCGGGTTGTACGACCTTGTTAGCCCTAAGGGCTTTCTCTTATGTTTTGACTTATGACAAACATTAACGTGAACTAATTTGTATAATCTATATGTGATAGGACATGTTTAACCTCTGTTCTTCTAAGGCATTCAAATATGATTGTTAGGTAACTCTTCAGTAATGGAATTCAAGTATGGAAGATAAAAAAGAAGATCAAATTATATGGGGTTGCATACCAAGAAGTCCTTATAAAATATCTATAGACTAGGAAGTGTTATTAAAGTATTTCTATTAATTCCTATGTCTATTTACTTTTTGATTCAATTGATTTTTACTTTAAAGCAAACAAAGAAAAAGATTTCAAAGTTTTGAAAATCTTAGAATTTTGGACTGAGTAGTTTGAATGTTTCTGAATCCAAAAGATTCGTCCAAAATCCTGTAAACAGTGTTGAAATGTTTCTGTCTAAATAAGTGCCATTTTAGACTTACTTTTTGGATGCATCATCGTCCGAAACCTGAGTCCAAAACATGGATAAATTTAACAGAAAAATTATAGCCATTTTATAACTGTTGACACTTCACTTTTTGGCTTTATAAATTGCCTCTAAATAAGATTAGACAGAAGATTTTTGTAACATTCTTCTAAGAAGTACTATTGCTCAACAATTTACAAAAATCTCCTTTTATCAGGTGCTTCAAAGTGAATTCATATTGTGTTAAAGGTAAAAGTGTTTGTACTTTGTACCTTAGTGAACATCTTCTCAAATAAGTGAGCTTTTACTATTCTATTGACATTCAATCTCATTTGTAGTACAAGGTTGTGGTGTAAAACCCATTTGGGGTGAACCTTATTATGATTGTTTGATTGAGAGGTTTTGGAAAACCTAATGTGGTGATCCTCTCTTGTATGTGATACAGGTTGATTTCATTAAGTAGAGTAAACGAAATTTGGTTGAAAATCCTTAAGTGTGAGCTTAAGGTAGTGGACGTAGATCTTGGTAGATCGAACCACTATACATTCTATGTCTCATTTATTTTCATAAGTCATTAACTTCTTTGTGTTTCTTTCTTTGTTTGAATATGGATATATCTCAAAGAGTTCTTGGATAACTTTCTTTGTCACCATAAAGTCGGTCCAAGAAACTTGATGATCTTTATTATACTGTATTTCAGACGAGTCAAAAATTTTTAGCTTGCCAAAAACCTTATTCACCCCCTTCTAAGGTTTTTCATTTGGTATCAGAGCTTGGTCTACATATTTTGGTTTAACAATCTTGTAGAAAAGATCTTCATGGCATGCTCATCATCTCTTCCATATATTGAAGGATTTTCAACAAATCGTCCTCCTTTGTTCAATATAAACAATTATACATTTTGGAAAAATAGAATGAAAATTTATGTGTGTTCTATTAATTTTGAGTTATGGAGTTTGATAGAAAATGGTCCTTTTATTCTGTCAAAAATTGTTGGTGGCATAAAATTACCTAAATAGAATGATGAGTTTAGTAAGGAAGACAATGCTAGGATGACTTTAAATTTTCAGGTTATGAACATTTTATGTTGTGCACTAGATGCAACTGAATACAACCGAGTTAGTGGTTGTGATTCAGCCCATGAAATGTGGAGATTACTTAAAGTCACCCATGAGGGGACAAACCAAGTCAAATAATCAAAACTGGGACTTCTAATTCATGATTATGAATTATTCACAATGAAGCCGAATGAAAGCATCACTGATATGTTCACGAGATTCACTAATATCTCAAATTGTCTCAAAGCCTACGGGAAGGTTTATTCCTTGGCGAACAAAACCGAAAATTTTTAGATGCCTTACCAAAAAGTTGGCAACCTAAAACTCTTGCAGTGGAAGAATCCAAGGATTTAAAATTCTTACCAATCAAAGAGCTGATCGGATCTCTTTTAACTCATGAGATGAAACTTAAAAGGTTTCATGAATTTGATGATCGTGATAGAGGCAAAAAGAGGATAGCATTGAAAGTTGAAAATGAAGATGAAGAAACAAGTTTATCGAAAAGCAATGAGGGTATGGAAATGGACAATGATGATTTAGCTACGATAGCAAAAAAATTCAGAAGAATGTCCAACAAAGGGAACTACAAAAGAGGAAAGAAGTTCGTGAGAAAGAAAGGACAAACTCCAGTATTCAAACCTTAATGTTATGAATGTAAAAGTACTGATCACTTCATTGCTGATTGTCCTGTTGCAAAAGGTAAGGAAGGAAGAACGTTTAAAAAGAAGAAAGACCTGAAGGCAAAGAAAGGTAAAGGATTGATGGGAACTTGGGACTTAAATGGAACTGAGTTTAAAGATGAAGATTCTGAAAATGAAACTGTCAACATATGCTTTATAGCCTTGGAAAAAGGGTACACTCTTCTACATTTAATTTCATATCGTATTTGATTATATCTATTACTGAAAAGCATGATGATCCGAATGAGTAGTTAAGTGATATGTTTCATGAATTGAAAAAACTGTCCAGAAAAAATAAAGAAATGACGTTGAAGATTAACTGTTTGATGGAAGAGAACGAAATGTTGTTAAATGATAACAAAATGTCTCTTGAGTCACATGTGAGTGCTATTATTGAAAAAGATATGATCATGACTGCTTTGCAATATGCATCTCTGGAAAATAAAAATTTATGTGATAGAATTCAAACTCTTGAAAGTATAGTTAGCACTTTTAATGACATGAAAAATAGAGTCAATAATCTTACCACTTATATTGAAAAATTCACAAATGGTAAAATCAATCTGGAAAAATTACTCGAAACTCAACATCAAGTTGGAAGTCGAAATAGCTTAGGATATAGACATGAGGATAAGGACAAAATTTACAAGCCTAGATTTGTTTATGCTGAAATGGCTTAGGATATGAACATGAGAATAAGGACAAAAATAACAAGTCTCAATATGTTAAATCTGCCTTATGTTATAGAACACACAAAGCTTGCACATATTGTGAAAAACCGAAACATATAGTTTCAAGATCTCTTATTAAAAGAAAAGTGGAATCCGGTAGAATAACATTTTGGAAAATCAAAAGAAATGTTACTAATATTCATGGACGCAAGAAAGTGTGGGTACCAAAAATCATTCTTCCTTTTCATGTATATGCACAGTCTTTGAGCTTCATCAAATGGTTCTTGGACAGCGATTGTTCAAGACACATGACTAGAAATGCAGCTTTGTTAGAGGATATACAGACCATAAATGAAGGATTCATTATATTTGGAGACAAGAAGAAAGGAAAGATTCTTGGCATTGGTAATATTGGTAAATGTTCCTTAACCATTATAAAACAAGTTTTACTTATTGATGATTTGAAATATAACTTGCTTAGCATTAGCCAACTATGTGATAATGGCTGCAAAGTCATCTTTGAAAAGGATTCTTGTTCTATAATGGACTACACAAATCTTGAAATAATCTTTACTGCCAAACGTATTGGAAATGTATATGTGTTCTATCTAAATGACCTTATAGCTAACGGTATTAGATGCCTATCCATCCATGACAATGATGGTTATCTTTGGCATAGAAGATTAGGTCATGTATCTTTTGATTTGCTAAATAATCTGTCTTCAAAAGAGCTTGTTAGGGGATTGTAAAAAATGAAGTTTGATAAAAGCAAAATTTGTGATGCATGTCAGTTTGGGAAACAAATCAAAATCTCTTTTAAACCAAAGAAAATGATTTCAGCCTCAAAATCACTCAAATTAATTTATATGGATTTGTTTGGACCAATGAGGACTGTCAGTCTTGGAGGTAAGAAGTATGCATATGTACTTGTTGATGATTTTCTAGATTCACTTGGACTTTATTTCTTGGACAAAAGGATGAAACCTTTTCTGAATTTTCAAAATTGATTAAACGCGTCCAAAACTCAATTGGATGCAAACTGATTTCTATTAGAAGTGATAATGGCAAAGAATTTTGCAACAGTGAATTTACTCACTTCTGTGATGAAAATGGAGTCTTTCACAATTTTTCAGTAGCAAAAACCCCTCAACAAAATGGTGTTGTTGAAAGGAAAAATTGAACTTTGCAAGAAATGTCTAAATCAATACTTTGTGAAAATGACCTTCCAAAAATATTTTTGGGCTGAAGCTGTTAATACAGCTTGCTGTATAGTAAACTGAGTTATGTTAACACCGTTTTTGAGAAAAACTCCTTTTGAACTTATGTTTGACAAAAGTCCATCTATCTCTTATTTTAAAGTGTTTGGATGTAAATATTTTATCCTAAATATCCGAGATAATCTTGAAAAATTTGACAGCAAGTCCGATAAGGCCATATTTCTTAGATACTCTTCCAACAAAAAGGCATATAGAGTGTACAACAAAAGAACTCTTTGTGTGAAAGAATTCGTGCATGTTGTGTTTGATGAATCTAACATTTATGCTTCAAAAAGAGATGATGATGATGTAAGAAGTTCAAAGGAAGTCAAATTAGATCAACTCAATGCTTCACCACTAGATACTCATGCAAAAGAAGAAGAAATTGAAGAGTTGCAAGCTGAACAAGGAAAAGAACAAATTGAAGATTCTATGAACCAACAATTGCCAAAAGACTGGAAATACAAAACAGGTCATCCCAAAGAACAAATCATTGGTGATCCAAACTATGGAGTTAAAACTAGACGGTATTTCAATAACAACTTTGCTCTTCTTTCAAATATTGAACCTAGCAGTATTGATATAGCATTGCATGATGAATTTTGGATTATTGCTATGCAAGAAGAATTAAATCAATTTGAAAGAAATCAAGTTTGGAAACTTGTCCCTAGACTTCTTGATCATCCTCTTATTGGTACCAAATAGGTATTTAGAAATAAACTTGATGAAAATGGGGCTATGATTAGAAATAAAGATAGATTAGTTGCCTAAGCATTTAATCAAGAAGAAGGTATTGATTATGATGAGACATTTGCTCCTGTTGCTAGACTAGAATCTATAAGAATGCTTCTTGCCTTTACATCCTTAAAAAATTTCATGCTTTATCAAATGGATGTTAAGAGTGCATTCCTAAATGGTTTTATTGAGGAGGAAGTATATGTTGAACAACCTCCTGATTTTATTCATGAACACTTTCCAAATCACGTTTTCAAACTTTCTAAAGCTCTTTATGGATTAAAGCAAGCTCCAAAAGGATATAAGAGACTTAGTGGTTTCTTGATTTCAAAAGATTTTTCAAGAGGCTTGATTGATACCATCTTGTTCATCAAATTTGATAATTCTAGTGATCTACTAATTGTTCAAATCTACGTTAATAATATTATTTTTGGTGCTACTAATGACTCTTTATGCAAGATGTTTGCTAAGACTATGCAGCAAGAATTCGAAATGAGTATGATGGGAGAACTAAGCTTCTTTCTCAGACTACAAATTAAGCAAACTAAGGATGGAATCTTCATAAATCAGGCTAAGTATGCCAAGAAGTTGCTCAAAAGGTTTGGAATGAATAAAGCAAAAGAAATCTGCATACATATGAGTACTTCTATAAAAACTGATCAAGATGAAAAGGGTAAGAAAGTAGATGAACATAAGTATAGAGGTATGATTGGAAGTTTACTCTATCTTACTGCTAGCCGACCAGACATTATGTTTTCAATATATTTTTGTGCTCATTTTTAATTTTGTCCAAAGGAATCACATCTATGTGCAGTAAAATGTATACTCCGATATCTAATTGGCATATATGATTATGGCTTTGGCACATATGATACATTGATGCAGATTATACAGGCTGTAAAGTTGAAAGAAAAAGTACTAGTGGCCATTGTCAATTTCTTGGACACTCTCTTGTGTCATGGCACAGTAAAAAGCAGGCGTGTGTATCCTTATCCATTACTGAGGCTGAATACATTGCAGTCGACACTTCTTGTGCTCAAATTTTGTGGATGAAGAATACATCGCTAGATTTTAGTCTTAACTTTAATTTCATACCTATATTATGCGATAATACAAGTGCTATCAATCTAACAAAAAATCCTATTTAACATTCTAGGACAAAGCATATAGAAGTTAAATATTATTTCATCCGAGATCATGTGCTCAAAGGCGATATGTGTGTTAAATATATTTCAACTGATGAACAACTTGTAGATACCTTCATTAAACCTCTAACTGAAGAAAGATTCAACAATCTGAGAAGAGGTTTGGGAATTACAAAAATTTGATAACTAACCTTTTTGCATAAGTCTTCTTTATTTTGCAGGATTAGTGAAGAAAAATAGTGTTTGTATCCAAGACACTCCAAACAACTCTTTGGACACAGTATTTAAGTCCAAATCCCACATCCAAAATGCATTTCTGAAAAAGTCTCGTTTGAATGATAATTTCGGGTTGGGTCAAAATCCAAAACACTCTTTTATATATATATACTCTATATTTTTCCTTATTCCAATTTTTGAATTTCAAAAAGTTAGTTTGTGTGTTTCTCTAAACTTATGTTAAAAATTTATCTTTTCAATGCACTTTATATCACATTACTCCAGACATTCAAAAGCACTCCGATTTTTCTTAAAACCCTTGTAACCGATTCTTCCAAAAGTCTTTGTGTTCTTCTTCTTCAAAGAAAAACCGCTAGTCCAAAAAGAAAAAGCCCTAATCTTATGAATGGCAAAAACAAAATCTTCTGCACCAAAACTATATCTCAAAACAACCTCAAATAACTAAGAAAATAATGGTAATTTTAGCCCCTATCAGTAACTCCCAACCTAACATACTTAAACTCATCTAGTTACAACAATATCCAGTTAAGACAATAATGTCTTAGTCACTAAAATTAATTGATAAAGTATTTTATAGAATAAGATCAATTTGATATGCCAATATAAATAGGTGTTACAAATAATAACTAATTAAATAATAAACTATTTATTAACAAGTAATAATAACAATATATTAATAACAAAATTAATAATTAATAATAAATAATATTAATAATAATTATTTATTATTATAAATAATACATATGTGTAGATAAAGGTTTTAGAAAGAATAATCAATAATAATATGAATATATAAAAACATTGATATTAATTTTGATTTATTATTATTTATATTTATTAATGCTTAATAAAAAATATTACTATTTTTATCTAATAAAGTAACAATATTTTAAGTAATTATTAATGTTTACTGAAATTATTAAACTAAATTAAATAATGATACTAATAATTTTGATAATAATAATGATAATAACAATACTAATAATAATAGGATTAAAAAGTAGCTCTAATAATAATTTTTAATAACCACAGTGAATTTACTAGTACAAAAATTCATATATATATATATATATATATATATATATATTCATACACACATATATTGAATAAATATTATGTTGATTTGGCCAAAAATAGACTTGTAACAATATTTATCACAATAAAGGTGATACTATACTGACAATAATATTATCAAGGGATTTAGTATCAAAAATAATATCATGGCAGCATAATCAAAATAATGGTGATATAATTTTCATCATTCAATACAACATCCATACTTGTGACATAAAGTCTCTAATAATATTGTACTAATGAGCCTATAATGATCCTAAAGCACAATCCAATATTAACTCATAAGCCTCAATATTCATTTCAATCTTCATGCCTTAGAGTTGTCTTCTTTACCTACATGCATATCTCCATCCCAACAACATTTGATCCATATACTAATTTCATTATCTAAAAGACTTGAGTTTGAAAATTAAGAAGAAGGTCATGGAAGAAATATTTGTTTGATGATCGTTGGAGTTGAAGATGTTGTCTTGTCCAATGAAGGTCCTTGAGTGCTTGAGGAGTCCTTTCTTGATTGCAGTTGTTCAGGAATGGCTACCAATGGATCAGCCAAGAGAGAGAAAGAGATAAAGAGAGTGATTGAGATGATAACGAAATAGAGATGAAGAAGTGAAGAAGGATTAAGGTGATTGAATTTACCTTCTTGATGTTCTTCTTGCTCTTGAACAAAATGCACGTTTGATTTGAAGGAGAGATCAACTTCGGCTGTTTTAGTATTATGGAGTGTGCTATGGATGAGTATAGGTCGAATCCTAGTTGATTTGAGAGTTTTTGGAGTGATTTAGGATGAGTAGAAGTGATTAAAGGTTGAAGAAGTTTAGTGTTTGTTCTTGGTATTCTTGGTATTATTGAGAACATAAGAAAAAATTGAGAGAAAATGATATGCATGTGCTTGGTGAGTGATGGCCTAATGGCCTTGCTAGAGAGGGGGTTTCGGTTATCCTAAGCGGGGTGAGAGAGTCTTGGGCTAGTTTGAATTTCAAAATAAGGAAAAAGTGGAGGTGTTTGAGGTAGAAAATTTGTTAATGGTGATTTCTTCTTGAAGGTTTCTAGTCCTTCAATGGTGGGTTGCTAGTCTGGCTTTATATTAGTTGTGAAATGGAAGATTATTCCAGCTTTAATGCTAGCCAAAAATGGTTGTACAAGAGAGGGAAAAATTCTGGTTTATTCATCTAGCTAGGTTAGAGTTTAATGGAGTAAAGTTTGGAATTTAATTTTTAAGTTTAAAAAGTTTTGAATGAAGTGAAGTTAGGAGAGGTTTTAGTTGTTAATGGAGCTCTAATGACCATGGTAGATGGAGAAGACAAAATGTTCAGCCATGGCTTCAAGGTGGCCAAAATGTTGAAGGGAATTGAGGAAGAAAATGGTTCCTAACATTGCTAAGCAAGCTGGAAAAAATTCTGGGATTTAGCTACAGGAATTCTTAGGATATGGAAAAATTGGTGAGCAGAAATTTTGAATTATTTTGAAATGGATTTAAAGCTGAAACTTAGGAGTGTTTGAAGGTCCATTAATGGTGGTTTTTCAGCCACCATCTTGGAGAAGAAAGGGGGGAATTTCAGGTGATCTTATGCATGGGTTGGTTGCTCAATCTCCATGGTTAAATACTTGGTAGCTGGCTGGAAAATTTCTGATTTGGTAAGGCTGCAAGAGCTGTGAAATGCCAAGGCATTTTCAGCCCCTTGCTCACATAAAGTTGGTTGATTGTTAGCAAAAATAGAATGGCATTTGGGCTGCATTTTTCGGACATTCCAACAAAGAGGAAATGCCGGAAATAAATTCCAAATTTCTACGAAAACAAGAACAAACAAAGCATGGTTCTTTGAAGGTGAAGCTATGGTGATTTTGTTGGAAACCGACTAGCTATTTCTCTTCCTATATTTTGGCCATCCCCTATCTCAAGAGTTGGAAATTTTCAAAAATTTAAGATCAAGATTTATCCAATACATTTAATAAAGAAATTAGGAGAATTAAAGAAATAGGAGTATTTTGAATTTAAATAGGTTAGGACATAGGTTGCTTAAATGATGGTGGTTAGAATTCTTCTAGATTTTCTTTTAGGATAAGATCACATAATTAGGATATTACTATTTTGTCTTTCCCATGACAACATTCCTAGCTTTGTGAAACCCCAGTCAAAACCAACCTTAGAGTAAGGGGGTTGGGATGCATATCATATTTCATTGCATGTTTAAATATATTTTTATATGATTTTATGTGTATTGAATTTGTGTTTTATGGTCTAGAGGGCTTGATTATGATTATTAAGTGAGAAGGGCAAAATGGTAATTTTTGCTTGAGATGGAAAAGAGAGATAGCTTCAGGATTGAATAGGAAAATATTTTTAGAGGGAAAATAAGAATAAGAGTTGTTGTGATTTAGTGGTTAGAGCCTTAGAATTAATTCTCGAGGTCTTGGGTTCAAATTCCATCATAGGAGCTTTAGCTTGGTTAAATTTTATTTTTGCTTGGGAAGTATTACTTTCGGCCTTAGGTGCTTGGAGTAGGGTAGAGATGTTGTCCTAAGAGAGACATGATATGAGTATCCTAATCCTACTCTTTTGCCCTATACAAAATTCCTAAAAGGAATTCATTTCCTCTTGATCCTTAATTTTTCCTATTTCTCAATCCATTAGGATGTTCAATTTGTTCAAGCCAATTTTATTCTAGAAAAATTCCAACAATGTGCTGTGGCTTTGAAGGTTCAAAATGTCTTAGTAAAAGACATCCTATGGACCGAAACCATGGAAGAGGGGGAAGGATTTCAAGTGAATTAAATTTCCCTAATGAACTTTCTAAAACTTCACTCTAGCTAGGTTCATTTTCCTTCATGCATAGAACTGAAATTTTTCCAGCTTCTTGTGCCTTCAAGGTGTCAAGATTCTTAGCCATTATTCCCTCCCAAATGCTGCCAGAAAATGACCTTTTTGATCAGCTTGAAACCTGGATTTTTCTGGCCATTTTCGGACTGCACAAAGGCTGTGCAAAACCAGAAAAATCCCTGGGCAAAATCGCAGCTTTGGAGGTCTGAAACCAAGCTATTTCATTTCAGTTTTTGTTTTGCATCTTAGCCACATTTTTCCTCCATAAAGAAGGCTAGAAACCAGCCTTGAAAGCCCTTGAAATCCCTTTCAAACTCCCCGCAAGCCAACTGGAAAAGGGCAGCCAAAAATTGCCCAGAAAATTCCAGCCTTGCGAAATTTTGTGCAGTGATTTTTCCAGCCTTGTTTCCTTTTTCAGCCCTAGCCGAAACTCTTCCAATTTTCTGTACAGTCTTCCCTTAAACAGCCATGAACTGAACTCCATTGTCTTCCCCAACCTTCTGCACGAAAATCCAATCATGGCTGCCCTAAAAGATTTCCAAAAAAATTACTGCAATCATGCTTGATTAGTTATTAAAATTCCAGCCACCATAATTTTATAACCTTCCATAAAATATCCCTCAAACAACTAGACCTTTCCTTCACCATTATACTCCTTATTTTCGGCCACCCTTAGCCTCCCTCAACCAGCTTTCATCCAGCCGAAATACTGCACAAGCAGTCGGCTATGGCAGCATTCCAAAAGCTCTCTAATAATTAAAGATATTCTTGTATATTTAGTTTCCAAATTTATTTCCCAAAAATATTCTTCAAGGATTTTAACAACTAGCCTTTCCTTTTCCCTTCCAAACCAGAAAATCATCTTCCAAAACCCTACAAGCAATTCGGCAGCCCTAAACCCTACAGAAATTCTACAGCCTCCAATCCCAAAAGCTCTCTATTCTCTTCAACCTTCAAGAACACATAGCACACCAAGAACACCTACTCCTTCCTTTCACCTTATACCTCTCCAAATCACTTCAAACTTCTTCTAAAAATTTCAGATTTCATCTATACACTACCGTGAATCCATCCATATCATTTTTAACATCAAACTCCAAAATCCAACTCGCACTTTTGGATAAAAAATCAGAAATTTTGTGAAGGCTCAAGAACACCTTCAAGGTAGGTTTATTCAACCGACTTCATCTTCGCTAATCTTCAATCTCTAATGAACATATATGTGTTTAAGCATGCTAATGGACTTTTTTCTTCTCTTCTCTCTCACACACTCTCTCTCTTGACCGAACACTCCCTCTCTCTTGGCCGAATGGCTTCTTCTCCATGGCCATGCTTCTTTCATCTTCTTTGGACGGATTTAGACATCTAGGGGTCGAGATTCATTCGAAACTCCTTCAAGGTATTCATCAATCAAGTAAGCCTTTTTAACCCTTATTTTAAATTCTAGATTCATGTCTCTAGGATGATGTTGATAGAAGATGAATCATGAATAGGGTTGAGTATATGTTGTTGTGATGAGTAGAGATTGAAGCATGAATATATGTATGAATATGTTGGAGATGGGATTTATGCATGGATGGGTTATCTTGGTTGATTGTATGATGTTTTGAGGTTTAATGCATGTCTCCATGATCAAGTATGCTAGAGATTATGTCATCTATGATGAATAGGATTTATATTCTTGTGTGATTATTAAAGCCATGATTATATTTATGCTAGTAAAGGTTAGATCATGCCTTAGTAAGTCTAGATCTATGCTTATATGCATGATTTGGATGAGTTGATGAATTGAAGGATTGTATATGTTCATGATTGTGGTTAGCCATAGAAATATGATCATGACCTAGTTGTCCCTAAGATAATTTTTATTTCATGAATAAAATATTTCATAATATGATTTTGCTAGTAATTTCGAAAAAAAAATCCTAGGAGAGATAGATTTAGATTATTATATATAATAAGGATATTTTAGTAAAATAAATAATAGCTTTTGCTAGAAAAATAAAATATATATATATGTAGATATTATATAAAACAATGAAATCAACTAAAGCCTTTTATGGAAATAATCATAATTAGTAAAATATTTATTACTAAAAATTTAATTATTATCTTTTAATCAAAACCCATTAAAAATTTATTTATTATTTTTCAAAAAAGACTCATTAAATTTCTTTTCAACTAATTTTAGTCATCAATTATTTTCTAACAACTAAATTATTAATAAATCATTATTTTACCTAATACCACCTAGGACTCTTCATCAAATAAACTCTAAATTTTTCTTAGCAAGATTTAAACCTTCAACTTATTAGTACCTATTTTCCAGAACACTAATTATTTAAATATCAAACTAGACTTAGCTTATAAACCCATTTTATTTATTATTTGGCCTTAAAGCTTGGGACACTAGGATCACGGTAGTAGTGAATTGAACTAGTCTGATTTGTGAAAGTGAATTTTGGCTTGAGATTGATCGTGGTTTATATTTACCCTAGGTGGGGTTAGATAGATGTTGAAGACCTTAATTTTATTGTGAGCAAGGATCAGGTAAGCTCCTGCATAAAACCTGATTGATGTAAAATGTTTATTATGGCAAGCCAAATGTAGAGTGCATGGACACTCAGTTCTGCAAAGGCAATTGAGGATTAACTTCTTTCTTTTTTCAGACAGACAAATTATTTGAAAATCAATAAGCAGGTTTACTCAATCTCAAAACTCTTTCCAAAACTGAATTTGACAAAGACTTTGGAAACCCTTAATTGCTTTTTCATGTGGAACGGTGTTTTATTCATTTTCTCCCAAGTGAGAAACGTCATTGAGTACTCAATAAGGGTGGACTGTTAGGACTAGTCTTTGAAGGGTTAGGGTGAGTCTCTCAGTAGGTGGCCACTTTTGAGGGGTGAGTCCTTCTCGGATAAGATGTCAGTCTAGTAGGTCGTGCCGGTCCGAGTTAGCAGTTGTTTATTTTTCAGTCAAGTAACTGTGTTTTGCCGGAATGGACACTCGATTGTTGTTTGGGTATAGAGAAGGAGGAGTATCTTGCCCGGTAGGCCAATCACCTACCTTTTGTCAGTGTGCACATAGTGTCGGCATTTTGACTGGTTATGGGGCCCAACGTGTGGTAACCCATGATTATTTCTTTTGAGTAGTTGATTTTATTGATTATGTATGGTTGAAAAAGCTAAAACACTACTCTTGCTTTTGACTAATGTTTATTGCTTGCCAATATTTCTCTTATAAAGGTTTTATACTTTGCATTCACGAACTATTTTCACTGGACACTCAAAGCACACACGGACTTACTGAGATTTCTGTCTCATAACCTTTTTACCATGATTTCAAGTCGATCCTGCTGTGGGGATGAGTAGCTAGTATTATCTACCTTGGAAGAGAATGTTGTCATTTATTTTTATGTGTTGCTTTGGGGAGTTGAGAGTGGATAATTTTACTTATGGATTTGTTTTGGGAATTCATGGATTTATTCTTGGAATGTAATAAATTTTAAGTTAAAGTATTATTTTTATTCCGCTATTTTATTTATGTGACCTAAAGACCCCTTGTCCTTTGGACGGGGCGACATCCCAGGCCTTGGAGGGCCTAGGTAGTGGGGTGTTACAAGCTTCATGGAATGTAAGAAGAAAATTCAAATATTAGTTAGGATAATTAAAAATAAAACTTAGGTGATGGGATTTGAACTTAAGACTAAAGCTTTAACCACTTAACCATACTAACTCTTGTTCTTATTTTCCCCAACCAAATTCTCTTCCTTTCTAAGTCTCAAGCTTCTTCCTAATTCTTCCTCATGTAAAATTCTATTTTTACCCTTACTAGTTAACAAGCATAAATAAACTATATAACCCCTATATCACTATTCCAAGGCACAGAAATATATTTTCATGCAATATGATATGATATGTATCCCACCCCTCTATCTCTAAGGTAGGTTTAGTGGGGTTTTACAATGCTTAAGTCCATCCATATCCTTCTTGCCATCGTATGCCATTATGACTTTAAGATATGGCAAATGGATGTCAAAACAGATTTTCTTAATGGCTATCTTAGCGAAGACATCTATATATCCCAAAATGGAGGGCTTTATTGCTAAATGCCAGGAACTTATGGTTTGTAAGCTTAAGAAGTCTATTTACGGACTTAAGCAGGTATCTAGAGTATAGAATATTCATTTTAAGCTTACTATAAAGTCTTTTGGCTTTACTCTAAATGAGGATGAACCATGCATGTACAGAAAACTGGAAGGCATTAATGTGGTTTTTCTTGTATTAAATGTGGATGACATTCTACTCATTGAGAATAACGTAGGAACATTGTCATCTATTAAGGTTTGGTTGTCTAGTTAATTCAGTTTGAAGGATTTAGGAGAAGGAAATTACATTCTCAGTATTAAGCTTCTTAGAAATAGGAAGCAGAGAATATTAGGCTTATCCCATGCTACATATATTGATAAGATGTTGGCAAAGTTCAGTATGAACTCATGTAAAGAAGCATTAATCCCTTACAGACATGGGCTATCATTTTCTTTAAAGGATTGTCCTAAGTTTCAAGAAGAAAAGATAGGATGAGTACGATTCCCCACGCTTTGGCTCTGGGAAGTCTCACGTATGCCTTGCTGTGCACTGGGCTAGATATCTATTTTGCTGTAGGCTTGGTCAATAGATTTCAATCAAGCTAAGGGGATGTTCATTAGCAAGTTGTAAAGAATATTTTCAAATACCATAAGGGAACGAGAGATTATATGTTAGTTTATAGGGTTGATAACTTAGTTCCTAAAGGATACATAGACTCAGACTTCCAGGCAGATAAACATGAGAGAAAATATACTAGTGAATATGTTTTTACCTTATTTGGAGGAGCTATTTCATGGAGTATTAAGCAATCTTGAATTTCTGACTCAACCATGAAAATTGAGTATGTAGCAGTTTTGGAGGCATTCAAGGAAGTAGTCTAGCTCTGGAAGTTCCTCATAGAACTTGGAGTCGTGCCATCATTGTGTTATATTGCGACAACACAGGCATAGTCTCGCAATCCAAAGAATAGAGGAACCACAAAAAAGAGGAAGCATATAGAGAGGAAGTACCACCTGATCTTGGAATTTATTCAGAAACAAAAAATCGTGGTAAAATAAATAGCCTTGAAGAATAATCTAGCTGATCTATTCACCAAACTTTTTGCTGAGAGAGTTTTTAAAAGATACTTAAACGCCATTAGGGTGGGCACTTATGGACTTACATAGTTTTAGAGTGCAAGTAGGAGATTGTTGGAATGCATGCTCACTAAGATTGTATTTCTGATGTAATTTCGATTAAATTAATAAAAAATTTATTCTCACAAATTGTTTATATCTACTCATTTTAATTTATGCCTAATTTTATTGGAAAAGACTATTGTGTTTAAATAAGTAATATATGTGAACAGTGGTCCTTCATAGTAAGGTATGGATGACGGGTTGCTTAACACATAAACTATTGTTCTTAACCGAATGATAAGAATGGAAATTTCATCACGAAAAGGTTATTATATTGTGAATTCCAAGTGGGGAATGACTCACTTTTAGCTAGTGAGTAGTCATCTCATTTCATAACATAAGAATATTTTGAATTCATAGAACTGGACTTATAGTAGTGGTTTCTAAAAGTACTATAAGTAGAAACCCATACTACTACTACTACTACTACTACTACTACTACTACTACTACTACTACGCATGGACTTATACCCTACAGCTTGAGTATGGGATGGTGGTTTGGCCAAACTAAAAGTGTATAATTTGATATACTATAGTTGAGGTTCTATCATAGGACCAATATACTTGTATATTAGATATATGTGAGTAGTTAATTAAGATAGACTTGTACAACATAGCTTCTATGCTATATCGCCCCTTGTGATTATTTGAATGATCTAATTATCTAGGGTTATGGGAAACATGATTTGGATGTTTTCTTTAGGATAGCTCCCTAGTAAAGTGGAAATGTTCTAAGAAGTTGTAGATCATTGGACTAGAAGTCTAAGAATAGTAGATATCATTTAGAGAGATGTAAGTACACTTTTCCTCTCTGAATATACGACATTACGTAGAGGGATATTAGTCATAACACGTGTAGGTTCGAGATATTGCAAACACAGCATTGTCAATATTTTCTTATGGTGATTGATCATAGAAAATATTTAAAATGTAAAATACAACTATTTATATAATATGAATATTTTGGTCATTTTAGTAGCTAAGGCAATAGATCTTTTGATCCCCGAAATAGCTTGTAAGTCCTATTTATTTTTGGGGTTGAGGATTTGATCTTGATCAAAGAGGTTTTTATTTTATTTAAAAAGTCTAATTTATTGTTGGATTGTAATAAAATAAAAGATAGAGAGAGAATAGATCTATTGCTTGGTTAATTAATTATTCAGTGCCTAAGCCAAGATTGAATAGTTGGATATTGACTATCTTTTCCTTGGTCTGTTCGGGTCAGGTGGGTATTTATTTAATTGTTGGGCTATCAATGAGCTAGGATTAAATAAATAATGGTTTATTAAGCTTGGCCCAACAGTCTAGACCAAGTGGCCACAAACGAAGCCTGAGCCCATTTTAGCTCAGCGTGTTTTGGTGGGAAAAGTAATTAGAATCCCTGAAAGATATGTTCAAATATATCCAAAAGTTTTGAAGATACAGTTTTTCCTGAGATATCGGGTTATGTGAGGCTTAAAGGTTTGCTGTGAGGTTTTTGTTGGTGGGTGTGATTCAATTTTCTCATTAGAAAAAAAAAAAAAAAAGAACTCTCTCTCTCTCTTGGTTTTTTCTGTGTTTCTTTTCTTCCAGAAACGAGAATGGAGATTCTTTGGTTTCTCTTGATTCTACTAATAGTAATAGCAGTAAGTCAAGTAGATTAAAGTTTGGTCTTCATCCCTTTATTACTTTCACTAGTGAGTGATAGGCAGTGGAAATATTTTAGAAGACTAAAGGCATTGCTTACATGCCTAGGAGAAGTCGACAGCATGCTGGACATTCACTAGAGACTACATTTCAAACGCCATCTGTGGAACAACCCACGTCATTTCTGCTGAAGCAAAATAAGGTTTTACAAAATCACAGAGGTATATTAATGCTCTGCTGTCATTTTTTTTTGCGAATTCATTATTTTGTATGCTCTGTGTCGGCCGTGATCCCCTTTTAGTTCTGTATGTCACCATGTATACTTTGATGTTCCTATACCAGCTTTGAAATGATATCGTAGCTCTTGAATTCATTACGTATTTTGAACTTGCACGACTGTGTCGAAGGTAAGCTGCCCAACACCGTCGAAGCCTAGAAGTGTTGACATTTCTGAATCTTGATGGCTCATAGTGACAGAGAAAGTGATGGGAACAATGTCGTGGACTTTTTGACTTTTGATATTCAGGTAGTGCACGACTGCATGCACATTGATCTCAATGGCACTCGAGCTTCAGTTTAGCTTTTTCAGTCTTTTTAATCCCTTGAATCCTTATCTATTTTGAATGCTTTCAACCTACATAAAATAAGGAGAAAATAGGGGATTAAGTAGAAATCTAGAATGAGTTTTGAAGATGTTGGAGCACAAGTGATATGTAAAATATACATATAATGAACAATTTTTTGCTTGTCCTCAAGCAAAGTATCAACACTAAAAACGCTCCACGCAAAAAGCATATGTATCGAGAATAGATTTTTGGCAATAATGACTACTTTTGGAAAAATTCATTTTCTATTGAAATGAAAATTCAATTCAAGATCATTCAATTAGGCTAAACTTGTGCAAACACATGTATTTGAATAGATAGAATTAACTAAAGCCATCGAAGTTAGATTAAACAAGTTTATATCTATTCAAAAAAGCTTCATTTGATCTCCTAGTTTAAGAATACAAATTAAGTGATTCATCTATAGTGAGCTAATTTAAGTTCTCTACTTCTAAAGGTACTGCAATTATAGGTAGTAAACAAAGGGTTGGTCCAAAAACTTAAGTTTGCAAGGTAATGGAAATGCCTAAAATAGATGGATAATAAAGATATTTCAGATTTTATATTATCCTCATTGGCTTCTTATTTTCTTCTAGAGCAAGGTAATACAAATGCCTAATGAAGATAAAATAAATTATTTTAAGCTTTTATATTACCCTACTTCAATCACTTATTTTCTTACCCCAATCCACATTTACTTAACCCCAGAGTTAAGTCTAGCTAGAAGATTATAGAATATAAATACGTCAAAATTCTTTACTTATATTTCATCATAAGTTTCTTATCAACTCTTGGGAAACAAAATGTCACAATGTTTACTAAAACATCAACAAGATTAAGCTAAATTCTCAAAACAAAGTATATATCACACAAAATATACATATTTACCTAAGATTATCTAGTCAAAACCTAACCTTATTCAAAATTCCAATGTGAAGGGAAAAAGAATAGCATTTCCATAAACGGTCAAAGTATGCCAAAAATTGAAAATATTTAGCCTCAATTTCATCAATTCAATTTCAAATTTCAAGTTCATCAATTTAACAATTTTCATCAAATTTCAGCTAAAAAATTCACAAGGAAAAACCATAATAAAATATTGCAAGGAATACCGCTCAACTTTTTTCCCACACTTAAAGTGGACAATATCTTCATTGGCTAATGATGTATGCAATATTAATGTATAGAATGGGACTGTGAATGATAAGGAAGATAGAGCACAAATTGATCATTTGGAATGAAGAGAAGATGATCAGCACCCAAAAATTGAGTCTTAGCTACATTCATCCAAAAGAATTGAAATGCTGAATAGGTAAAATAAAACAAGTGCTAAAGTCAAATGGAATAACAAAAAAAAAAAAAAAATTGGAAATGTCATAAACATAAACTAAAGTCCTATGCTATGCTGAAAATAGGCTTTTGCCTCCATAGCGACTCTGGGGAGGGTCTTTGGGCCCTACTATGCCATACTATTGCAAGTGCTCCCAGATGTGGTGTAGAAATGTATCAGCACCATTTTACCTATTGTTTAGAGTAGCCAGAGTATTTCTGATATCCTCTTGAGTGCCTGTGATCTACTCCAACTGTGCTTCAAAATCCGAAGATGGCTGCTATTGCTATCCTACCAAATCTATCAAACTAGTGATCATACCCTGCTACTGGGTAATCATCTGGCTCCCTTGCACTACTGTGTCTTGGAGTGTGTGCAACCATTGGTAAAGTGTGGTAAACTTCATATGTATCTTTGCTTAGAAATCCACTATGGCAGTCAGGCATCCAGTATTAGGACGCTGAGCTCTAAATGACTCTACAGATGGAGGCTACTACTGTGGTGGCTACTATTGCTTTTGCTATCTCTGATCAGTCCTTTCTCCAAACTCACTAAGAGTTAACCATTTCTTGTTATTTTTAACATAAATATAACCATAGTTGACTAAAGGCCGATCAGTAAAAATCTCACTAGCAATAGTAGTAGCATTCATCTCGCCCTCTATTGGCACGTGGAAGTGTTGAAGAATTTTGGTTATCACAAGAGGGAAAGCAAAGGCCTTAGATTGGTGGGTAGAGAAGACAACATCTTATATGTAGGAGATGATCAGGAAGGCTAAATCCATAGACTATGTATGCATTAGCTTATTTAGCACATAAATATCGACTAACCTACCCTCATTAAACCCAATAGCTCTAGGAACTACATTGAAAGCAAGTAAGTAGACAACTAATCTGTACTGTGGTAGAAGGTCAGTCACATGTAATAGCTTTGTGTGGCTAGCTATCTGGTACATCAAATATAGCTCAGCTCTAACATTATTGAACTTCCACTTCACATTTGATACAACTTTATATTTGTCAATCTCCATCCTTTTCCCAAGAATTTAATCCAAAAGCTCTCTAGAAAGTTGAATGGGGATGCCCCTCACCATTGTGTCAATATTCCTCAAGTTATTTTACTTTTTAGCCTTAAAATTTGCATAAAATTCTTTAACCAATTTAGGGTAATAAATTCCTTTCAGTTCAAGAATAAGCCCCCATCCAACTTCTCTAAATAAAGTAGAGATTTTCAATTGATGGTCTAAAATTAGATCCAATGTCCTATCCACAATTATCTACTTGTTTTTTTGCTATTCAAACCATTTATTGTTTTCATCACTAATAAATCTAGCAGTAGGGTCAAAAGAATATTGGTGGAATAATGATGCCTCACCTCTTTTTTTGTTGGAGGATAATTTGATGGCTATGTGTTTAGGAGGCATTAGTGGAATAGGACGTGAAAGGAAAAGATGATGAAAAAGGAAGAGAGGAGAAGTAGAAGAAAAAAAAAAAAAAAAAAAAGGCAAACTAAGAAATGACCAACAAGGTTCACTCAATGTAACATAACCAACCAGTTTAACAATCCTACATTTCTCTACACAAGGTCACAACACAATCTCCTCTAAACCAATTCACCATATCAACCAATCAAACGATCACCACACTCCTCTTCTCAATATCCACAACACCAAATAAATAATGCAAATAAAAGCTCCTTTACTTAACTCCAGAATAAGCTCAATTTGGCACTTATCAACCCCACAAAAATTTCACAAGTGAAATACAACAACTTGACCAACAAAACCCAACACTTTTGCATAACTGTACAATGCCTCTGTAGTGAACAAATCATAACTCCTCTCTTTAAATTCAAAACACAAATCCTAGCTTCTAACCAATCACAACACAAGCTCAATAAGTCAAATAAAGCTCAACATTCACATTAGCAAATTATCCAAATAATCCAACACAACTGTCTTAAAAAATTCCAGACAAGTTCAAAAAAGCTCCACAACAAGCAAACTAACAGCAAGTATCAAAACAACTCACTCCAAGATCAAACAATTTAACTGAATATAGTAGTCAATCACTACTTCAAATTCTACTAATCAATAGCTCAACTGAGTTCAAATCATCCAACAAAAGCTCCTCAAATTGTAATAATCCTCCCTTTTTGTACTTTAATTAGCTAGTACTATATATAGAATAAGAATATGTATGAATGACCAGAATAAAAGTTGATCAGTGCAATGAGAAGCGCTTTGGTAGAAAATAAATTTTCAAGGGTACATTGTAATTTTAACCGCAAATTAAGAAAAATTGAAAAAGAATTTGAGAATTCTGATTCCCATGATTGAATTCAGTAAAATACGTAGATTCTATTGGTGGAATAAAGAGTTTTCCTGATTGGAATAAATACGGACCTGAATTATAGTTGATTCATGAGGAAAATGGAAATTATGGTCAAATATGGACAAATGTCACCTTTTGATTAATTGTTGAAGGTTATGTGTCATCACATGATTGGTTGATAAAGTCATGCGTTCTCATATGATTGGTTAGATGGAATTAAATGGAATTTTATAAGTAACTTACAAGCTTATTTAGGAAGATTTCATTAAGTCTTTTTGAATAAGCTTTTGACCATTTAATTCCAATTGATCATGTGACCAAAACTGGTCACAAAATGGATAAGGAGAAAGCTATTTAATAAGTAGGAAAACCGGCAGCAATAGGGAAAACAAGGGAAGAAAAGAAAAGAAAAGAAAAAAAGAAGGAAAAATTGCATATACTTTTTCAAGAAGCCTTTGACCAATTAATACAAGAATTGACCATGTAATATTTTGGTCATGGAAATGGCAGTGGAAGACTGGAATTCAGCCAAGAAAACCAGTAGCCAATGTTAGTATTGTGCCCCAGAGGCAATCACTTGTACTTTGTATATGACACATTTGTTTTATAATACAAGGCATTATTTATCTTTCAGTTTGTTTTCTTTACTTTCATATAAAATAATTGTTAGATAAAGTCCCTAGTATAACACTTGTTAAGAAAATTTTGATAGAGATTATGATGTGAGATTCCATCTACACTGCATAGTGTTAGTACTTAAATAATCCCTAGTCGTAGTATTAATGAGATAGGACTTCATTAATGCTCCAAGACTAGCACGTGTTAGACTTCCTGATTTCATCAGGCGGTGGTTCTTATATTCGTGAGTATTGTGATACTCAAAGCTAACATGTGGATGCTTGTTAATAGAATAAGTACATTGGATGACCTAGTTATGAGATAATCACGTGAATAACTATTTAGTGCCAGTAATAGAATCTCATTATAGCAAATGGGCAAGTATCCTTAGACTTAAGATCTCAAAGGTATTTTGTTTGCTGAGCATTGTACCTTGATTCTAATATCTGGAGCCAGATCGAGGGCTATCTATGGGATAGATATTGGGTGCAATGTGAGATAAACAAAAGTAGTTGAGAGGGTTGATAAATGATTCACCACTCCTAATAGTAGAAGTGAATATCTCACGGCCACTTGTAGGAATTACTACTCCAGAAATCCTTGGCCAAGATGATTGTGTATTAGAAACAGTTCCAATTGATACACATATAGAGTAGAAGGTTCCTGGTACAAATACGAATATATTCGAGCCATAATTAATTTATAATTCTAGAGGGAGTTGACATTAATTTCGTACTCTGAATCAAATGAGATATTACATGGTGAAAGGAGTTTATTGCACTGTAGTTTGTTATTGAAGTGTTCATGTCAAGCCACTTGACTTTTCTTGGGTGGTCATGTTGTGTTGCTAGACTCTACTTATAATCTGCTGAGTATGGGTTTAATAATTGGTGAATTAATAAACCAAACCTGATTAGAATTAATAGGTTAATTCTAAATTATTAAGGATTATTAATCTTAAAGTCATTTAGATTAATTCATACCCGGAGTAGAACACTAACATTGGCTACTGTTTTCTTGGCTGAAAACCAGTACAAGTCAAACATTACACCATATTAGGTGCAATGTTTCCTGAGTTATCTCAGTTGCATGTTTAAACTTAAATGGATTTCATTTGATACTTAAGAATAAATGTTATTCTTTTTCATTGAATGATATTCATTATAGTTTAGCAACTCTGGTTAATGGTTTATATGTTCTAGACTTCGATAATCCAATTCTCAATATAAACAATAAGAAACCTAAAATAGATAACTCTAATACCACTTACTTATAGCATTGTCGTTTAGGCTATGTAAACGAAAATCGTGTTTCTAAGTTACACATGCTTGGTGACTTAGGGTATTTGATTATGAATCATATGGCATATGCGAGTCTTGTTTACTAGGTAAAATAGCTAAAACTCATTTTTCTGGAAAAGGAGAATGAGCCAAGGAGTTATTAGAACTCATACATTCTGATATATGTGGTCCGATGTTAATACAAGTAAGAGGAAGTTATAACTATTTCATAACCTTTATCGATGATTTTTCACGATATGGGTATTTTTATTTAATGAAATACAAATCTGAGGCTTTTGATAAGTTCAAAGACCTCAAGAATGAAATAGAGAAATAACTTGAAAAAAGCATTAAGACTCTAAGATCTGATTGAGGAGAAGAATACTTGAGCCAAGAGTTTCTAAGTTATCTTAGAGATAGTGGGATATTATCTCAATGGACTCTACCACATACACCTCAACATAACGGTGTATCTAAGAGAAAGAATCGAACCCTTCCAGACATAGTACGGACCATGATAGTCTCTGCAGACCTACCAAAATCGTTTTGGGGGTATGCACTAGAGACTTCTATTTATATACTAAACAGAGTTCCGACAAAATCGGTTGATTCTACCTCATTTGAGATGTTCTTTGGTAAGAAACCAATGTTATCTCACTTGCGAGCATGGGGTTGTCTTGCCTTTGTCAAAAGGCCACAGTCAGACAAACTTGATAGTAAGTCTGACAAGTGTTTGTTTGTGGGATACCCGAAAGAATCTTTCACTTCTACCTATTCTCTAAAAATAAAATGTTTGTTTTGAAGTATGCCGTCTTCTTAGAGAAGGACAACATGCTCAAAGAGGACAGTGAGAGTAAAATTGAACTTAGTGAAGTTCAAGAAGATCAAACAAACAAGGATAAACCGTCTGATCCCACATCTATTAAGAGAATAGATGAACCTTCTACAACACAATAACCTCGTAGGTCTGGTAAGATACGTGTGGCACCTGAGAGATATGGATTTCTTATTAGTGACCACAATGACATATTGCTCATAGATGAAGATGAGCCTACAACCTACAAGGATGTTCTGAACAGTTCAGAATCTGGCAAATGGCTTAAGGCCATAAAGTCAGAGACGGATTCCATGTACGACAACCAAGTATGGACTTTAGTTGATCCACCCAAAGGAATTAAACCTATTGGTTGCAAGTGGGTTTTCAAGAAGAAAATGGACATGGATGGTAACATAGTTACCTATAAAGCACGATTAGTGACGAAGGGTTATCGTCAACAGCATGGTATTGACTATGATGAAACTTTCTCGCTAGTAGCGATGTTAAAATCCATCAGGATACTCCTAGCTATTGCTACTCATTATGATTATGAGATTTGGTAAATGGATGTGGAAACAGCTTTCCTAAACAAAAATCTGACTGAGAAAGTGTATATTGAAGATGAAATTGCAACATAGCCAAAAAGACAGCCAAGGAAAAAAAAAAAAAAACGCAGCACTCCTGCGTGAAGAAGAAAAAGGGAAAAAAAAATATTTTCTCATTACCTCTTCTTCTTGTTCTCAAAATCGGCTGAACTAGAATATGCGGAACTGGGGTAGGCACGCTCGTGGAAACTTCTGGTGCAATTCCTGCAAGCCTTCTACTTCGTCTTTGCATGTAGATGAACGCCTAGCTTTCGATCTTCCAATATATGGCCTGCCTAATATCGTTTTGGTGAAACAACCTAGGGGCTAAATAATATTTTCTAGAGAAGGAGAGGAAAAAAACATCTGGTATTTTTCATAGAGAGGAAGCACTGGAAAAACAACGTTATTTACTTTTCTCCTGTTTAACCTAAATAAAACCCTAGGTTAAATTGGATTGGGCCATTGGACTCTTAGTTTAACCTTTTTGGGCTTAATTAATTATTCTAACTAAAACCAATTAAATAGCCCAATTAATAAATAAATAATTTTTCAGCCCAAATAAACCAGTCCAATTAATTAAGCCTATATTAGTTTAGTCCTAGGTTAATCTTTAATTATTCAAAATGGACCAAAGCCCTGAATAATTAATTAACCCACCAAACTAATTTAATTAATTCTCTCTCTCTCCAAAGACCTTTATTTTATTCTAGCCCAATAATTAAATCAGGCTACTTAAATAGAATAAATTCCATTTAATTTAAGATCAATTCTTTAGCCCGTATTTAATTAGGACTCACGGTCTATACTGGGGACCAAAAAACACACCGCCTTGGCTACTAAAATGACCAAAATATCCTTGCATAAAAATAGCTGTATTTTGCATTTTAAATATTTCCTAATATCACCATAAGGAAATATTGACCCTAAGGACAATGCTGCGTTAGCAAAGTCTCCGACCTATAGGTGAAATGACTAAAATACCCCTCTACACATCGCCGTACATTTAGAGAGGAAGAAGTGTACTAACACCCCTCTAAATGATATCTACCATCCTTAGATTTTTAGTCCAATGATCCACGACTTCTTGGAGTGTTTCCGCTTTCCAAGGGAGCTACCCTAAAGCAAACATCCAAGTCATGTTTCCCAGGGCCCTGGACATTTTGGACCATTCGGACAATCACAAGGGGCGATATAGTGCAGAAACTATCTTGTATAAGTCTTTCTTAACTAATTAGTCACACATACCCAACATGCAAGTATATTGACCCTACGATAGAACTTTAACTATAGCAAATCAAAGTATATGCTTCCAGCTTTGCCAGACCACCAACTCATACTCAAGTCGTAGAGTACTAGTCCACGCTGTAGTGGTAGTAGTCTAAGTTTCTATCATATAGTACTTTTAAAAACCACTACTATAGGTCCTGTCCTACGTATTCAAAATACGCTTATGTCATGAAGTGAGTGGACTACTCACTGGCGAAAGGTAAGCCATTCCCCATTTGGAATTCATAACATAATAACCTAAACATGATGAGATTTTCAGTCTCATCAATAGGTTAAGAACAAAAGTTCATGTGTTAAATAACCCGTGATCCATAGCTTACTGTGAAAGACCACCATTCACATGGACCACTTATTGTAATACAATGGGTCTATTCCAAACGAAAATTGTGCACAAACAAAAAGAAAATCCACAAATAATTTCTGAAAATAAATTCTTTTATTAAAATATTCAATTTTACATTAGAAACCTAGTCTAAGAGGGTATACAATCCAACATATATGACACAACTTAAGGGTTTCATATCAAATGATGGCACAAAGGTGTGTAAGCTGCAAAGGTCCATTTATGGACTTAAGTAAGCTTCTAGGAGTTGGAACATCCATTTCGATGAAATAATCAAAGAGTTTGGTTTTATTCAAAACATGGATGAGCCTTGTGTATACAAGAAGGTTAGTGGGAGCACAATCATTTTCTTATTGCTTTATGTAGATGGCATACATCTAATAGGAAACGATATACCTATCTTTCAAACGGTTAAAGTTTGGTTGCCCAAACAATTCTCCATGAAAGACCTTAGAGAAGTAATCAATATTCTTAGAATAAGGATCTATAGAGATAGATCCAAAAGGTTGTTAGGTCTTTCGTCGTCTACATACATAGATAAAGTGCTAAAGAGGTTTAGCATGGATCAATCCAAAAAGGGATTCTTGCCCATGTAACATATTGTAAGCTTTTTAAAGTCGATGTCTCCCAAGACATAAGTTGAAATGGATCACATGAGTAAGATTCCATATGCTTTGATAGTTAGATCTATCATGTACGCTATGATATGTACAAGGCCCGATGTATCTTGTGCTCTCAGTTTGATGAATAGATACCAATCTGACCTTGGTGAGGGTTATTGGGGGCAGTAAAGAACATCCTTAAGTACTTACGAAGGACTAAGGATGTATTCTTAATATATGGAGATGGTGATTTGAAAATAAAATAGGTATACTGATGCCAGTTTTCAATTTGACAAAGATGATTTCAAATCACAATCCGACTACATGTTTACGTTGTGCAGAAGGGCAATAAGTTGGAAAAGCTCCAAACAAGAGACTATTGCTGACTTTACGACAGAAGCTGAGTACATAGCCGCTTCTGAAGCAGCTAAGAACGCTGTTTGGATCAAGAAGTTTGTGATGGAACTGGGTGTGGTTCTTAGCGTTGTTGGTCCAATAACTTTGTATTGTGACGACAATGGAGCCATTGCACAAGCAAATGAGCCACGGTCTCACTAACGATTCAAACATGTACTACGCTGCTATCATCTAATCCGGGAGATCATAGATAGGAATAATGTAAAGATAGAGAGAGTTTCCACGGATGAGAACATAGCTGACCCGCTTACAAAAGCGCTATCCCAAAAGAAACATGAAATGCATGTTGAGTCATTCACTATTAGATACATGAATGATGGGCTCTAGTGCAAGTGGGAGTTTGTTAGTGTTATGCTCTAGAGGCAATCACTTGTACGTTGTATTTGACACATTTTATTTTAATAAAAGGTATTATTTATCTTATAGTTTCTGTTGTTTACTTTTATGTAATATAACTGTTAGATAAAGTCTCTAGTGTAACACTGTGTTAAGAAAATCATGATAGAGATCATGATATGAGATTCCTACTACACTGTATAGTGTTAGTACTTAAATTGTCCCTAGTCGTAGTATTAATGATACAGGACATCATTAATACATTAAGACTAGCACGTGTTAGACTTCCTGTGATCAGGCGGTGGTTTTCATATCCGTGAGTATTGAGATACTCAAAGTTAACACATAGATGTTTGTTAATGAAACAAGTTCATAGGATGACCTAGCTATGAGATAATTACATGGATAACTATTTAGTGTTAGTGATATAATCTCAATATAACAAACGTACAAATATCCTTAGACTTGAGATCTCCAAGGTACTTTATTTGCAAAGTATTGTGCTTTGATTCCAATCTCTGGAGCCACATCGAGGGCTGCCAATGGGATGGATATTGGGTACATTGTGAGGTCAAAGAAAATAGTTGAGAGGGTCAATAAAAGATTGATAGGAGCTGAATTGGTTATACTTTGCTTAGTTATTTGAGGCTCTTTTGTAATACATTTTGTGAAATAATTAGTCATATTCTTTCATATTTGAGATTTTACCATTGGAAAGGTATTTTGGTCATTATCTCAGGATTTTAAGTAAAACAAAGCAAAACCGTCACGAAATAGAGCAGAGGCGGTGCCAGTTGCACTCTGGAACATATGCGCACAATTCGGAGAAAAATCGGCAGACGAGTAGAGAAACAGAACTAAGGCGGTGCCGGCTCTAAAGGACCAAGGCGGTGCCTACTGTGGTCTATCCCTGAGGCGGTGCTGCGATCTTTCTATGCGTTTTTGAAAATCTGAAGAGTTTTAGCAGCTTCCAACTTCTATTCAGCAAAGAACTTTATACCTACGAGTTTAGGCACCTGTTAAGCCTATAAATAGATGGAAAACACAAGGGAAAATGGGAGAATTCATTGATCATCATAGAAAATCACTCAGTCCAAGGAGAATTCTTCAGGTTCAAGGAGGGTTGTACAAGAAGGTCTTCAAAGGAAGAAGAAGGAGGCTTGTCTATGAGTTCTTTCTTTTACTTTGTTTTCTTTTTCTTGACAGTGATATGTTAATTGTTTTATTGTAATTCAACATTGTTTTAGATATTCATGATTTCTAGAGTTATTTGATCTTTTGATTAATTGGTTATTATTCTTGGTATTCAATTACTTATGCTTATTACGAGATTAGTTAGTTGATTCTATCAATTGACTTACTGGACCAAAGGGGGTTGATGGGTGTTTCGATTTATTAATTTCATATTCTGTTGGCAATTGACTTGCTGGACCAAAGGGGGTTGATTGTTTAAGAACTAGTAATTGAAGGTTAATTGATGTCTTCTAAGACCAAGGGTTCATTGATTAATTTCATGTTCTAAATTCGCCGAGACCAAGGGAATTTAATTAAGAATTGTGTTTAATGCGTCTTTTGGATGAATTAGTTGAGACAGACCAAGTAATTTTAATTTGTCTAGAAGATAGTGATTTCATGGATTGACCATCAAAGTGAGTCTACCTTAATCCTTCATGGTGTTAAGAGAATGATTGGTTATAATAATGGTTAAGTTCTTTAAGATCATGTTTGTCTAAACAATGGCTTGAGTTACATAAATCTACATCCTTGACATATACATATTTTTATTTTTCTTTTTAATTTTCCTTTTATTTGTTTTTCACTTTATCGAGTCGGTTAAATAATGAAAGAAGGGTAATTAATGTCTACTTGTTCCTTGAAGATCGACACTTATTTTAACCCTATGCTTAGTTAATGATGAGTACACTTGCTCATATGTGTGATTTGGGTTTAACGTTTTAATTTAAACTTGATTGGGAATGTGCTTAATTTTGTATAATTTTTATACCCAAGTCTGAACGCATCAAGGATTCACCACTTCTAATAATAGGGGCGAATATCTCACGACCACTTGTAGGAATTACTACTCGAGAAGTCCTTGGCCAAGACGACTGTTTATTGGAAACAGTTCCAGTTGATACACATCTAGAGTAGTGGGTTCCTGGTACAAGAACTATTATATTCAGGCCAGAATTAATATATATTCTGGAGGGAGTTGGCACTAATTCTGTATTCTAGATCGAATGAGATATATGGTGAAAGAGGTTAATTGCACTATAGTTTGTTATTGAAGGGTTCATGTCAATCCACTTGACTTCCTAGACTCTTAAGTGGTCATGATGTATTGCTAGATACCACTCATGATCTGGGAATATGGGTTTATTAATTGATGATTTCATAAACTAATCTTGATTAGAATTAATAGGATTAATTTTAATTAATTATGAATTATTAATCTCAAAGACATTTGGATTAATTCATGTTCGCTACCAATTGACTGGGAAACCTAATAGGTCACACACAATAGAGGATTATATACTCAAGATGTTATTTGATAACATAGTGGGGTTAATTACGAGAAAGAGAAGTTGTTTTGGTCAAATTATAATTAGTTATAATTTATGGTCCAAATTGTAATTGTGAGAACTTGATATTTCCAATTACAATTAGGGAATTCTAATTGTTTTATAATTCTCAATTTTTGGTAGGGGTTTTTCGTGTTGTATGATGATATACACAAAACCTTAGTTGAGTAGGATTGACGCCAAAACAACAACTCAAAACTTTGTCTTCTCTCTCTCTCGTTTTTTTTCTAGCAAATGGAAACGTGAAACCCTAACCTTTGCCGCCACTTTGGTTATGCTAGCACATAAACATCTTGGTGCTTGAGTGTGATCCTCCGTGTGAATTTTTGTTAGAGGTAATCACACACTATGATTATAGTGGTTGGACATTCAACGCTCATGGTGTTTGATCAAGAAGATTGCTGGATCACGCCTCGACTTAAAGAAGGAAAAATTTGGTTTTTCAGATGCTCAAAGAAAGGTAAAGTTGTTACCTTTGTTCTTTTTATGTCTTGTTTTCCACATGTATGCGAGTCATGGGATGGTGTCTCGTTCCTATATTTCCGCTGTGCCATATACGATATGCGTGAGATATCTAACATCAACGTGAGCCCAAAAACACCCCACTACCTGCGTACCCCAAAAGGGGTGGGGATGTCACCCTATCCTTAGGACCAGGGGTCTTTATAACTAGGTAATGTATTAGTCAAAAGAAATATACTAAAGTTCAAACTTATTATAATGGATCAAATACTTATACATGTTATAAAATAAGGAAAATTAATCAAAACTTCCAAATAAATACATTAATGAAAGAAATAAACTCTCCAAATCTCTAGGCAAAAGCCCAACCTTCTCATTGTAAGATCTTCCTAAAATCCTGATTAAATAATGTGAGAATATCTTCCTAGTAAGTCCCATGTGTGCCCTTAAAATTTAAAGTTATTTTATGAGATGCAGCTTTAAACAAGGTGAAAAATAGGGAACAATTGGTTACCAGTAATGATGGTGCACGGACTATGAGGCCAAAGACTCATTCCAAGTCTATCCCTAAGTCTGCCTTGGCTGGGCCTAAAGAAATGTGCCAAAATCCCCTGCAATCAGGACGCCAATAGGGTAAGGGTAAGGCACCAGTCCGAGACATGGATCATTCACCTAAGGGTATCGATATGGGTGCCACAAATACTAGGGAACCGAGGGTTGGCCCATCCCAGCTCATCCCAGTTTAAGCTACTAATGTCGCACCACCAACATGGGCTGCTACAGAAGCAACGCTTAAATAGTTGGACCAGCACGGTCGATGGGTAAGTAGGGGCAGATCCTGGGGAAGGCGTCGAGGACAATACCGAAATTGGTCTCAATCTCAAGCCAAGGTATAGTTTCAGGATACTACTGTCACACGCAAAGATGGAGAAGAAGCAAATGGAAAGGAACTACCTAAGGTGGTGGTTAAAGCTGGTAGAGCAACCATGCGGGCTTCTAGATTTATCTACACAATGTGGAAGAAGTATATAGACCACAATATGGACTTGCTTAGTGCTCACGGGCACTGATTAGTCACCAATGAGAGTTGCATGCTAGAATATTAGAGGGTTCAACAAAACCCTCAAGCAGCACGGTGTTCGGGATTTCATTTCGAATGGTGTGGACGTTTTTGGTATTTTGGAGACTAAGTTATCAATGTAGTGATTAGAGAATATACTCAAGCACTAATTCCTTGCCTGGACTGTGGCTCACAATTTTAATGGCATAGATGGGGTTCGAGTGGCTATTCTTTGGAATGGGGCAATAGTTAATATCCAAGTCTGCCAAAGCACGGTGTAGGCTCTGACGTGCTATGACATTTGCAAGATTACCCATGTCAACTTCTACTTCACTTTTGTTTATGCCTTTAATACAGTGGTGGCCAAACGCCCACTATGGACAACTTTGAGAAGACTCTTTAGGCAACTAACGGAACCGTGGATTATTATGGGAGACTTCAACACATACTTACATACTAAGGATAAAATTGTCGGCATTGTACCCTCTACATATGAGCTAAAAGATTTCTCCTCCATTTGTTCAAACACAGGTATAACAGACCTCCCTTCAATAGGCCCCTGTTTCACTTGGACAAACTCTACGGTCTGGTCTAAGCTGGACTGAGTTATAGGTAATGTTACATGGTTCCAGGGACAAGCACAGGCATTGGTTAAGTTCTATCCCATAGGCTGTTTTTTAGATCACAGCCCCATCCTATGGACACTACTCGATTACCAGAGGGGAGAAGTAAAGCCTTTTAGATTCCTGAATATTTGGGTGGATCACGAAAGGTTTCTACAGCTGGTTTAGGATGCATGGACACATCAATATTCTGGGTTCCACCAATTTATGCTATGTTGACGGCTTAAGGCACTAAAGCCGAGACTAAAAGGGCTGAATGACAAGGAGTTCACTCACTTGTCTAGGCATGTGGAGAGGGCCAACAACGATGTGCAGCGGTTACAAGAGGAACATTCAACTAATCCAGGAGACCCCAGATTGATGGCACAACTCAAGGAAAAGAAAAATAATGCATGGAGACTGGTAGAGGCAGAATTAAAGTTCTATCAATAGTTGGCTAAGTGCAAATATGTAGCCCAGGCTGACAAAGGAACTTGTTACTTCCATAATATTGTCAACAGGAATAAGAAACGAAATTACATGTCAGGATTTATAGACTCCTAAATGCAAAAAACATCCACAAATCCCTTCCGAGGACCCAAGACAAATTATTAAGACGACCTAAGGATTACAAAATTACCTCTGTTTGGCGTAATCAAGATCCTTGGATTTTGATTTTGCTGTCGCACGCGTAACCCGAATGATCACTAGACGCTGCAATATGCGAATGCCCTCTATTGAATACACACGACGAACTAACTCGTTACCCTGAGAGTGCTAGCGCCTAGGGTTTGAGAGGCTTATTATTTTCTTGTGAATGGAGGCATGAATATTAATAGAGAGCTCTGTTGAGAAGACGGCTAGGGTTTTCTTTTAAAACCACCCTAACCTCTTGGAGTCCAACTCTGATAATATCTTATCATATTTTATTTTAAATTCAAATTAAATTAACACTGATATGATAAGATTCTGCCATTATCTTGGAAATTTAACTAATTAATTTACCGAGTCAGATTCTTACAATCTGGACATATCCAGATACATCGAATGTGGACATATTTTCATATTCATTGAATCTGGTAAATTCTCTAGGTTCGATTAACATAGACATATTTTCAGATTCATCGAATCGGGTTACCAGAAAAATAACCTAACGAGTTCGCTTATTGTGTGACCTTATAGGTTCCTTTAACACTAGTAGTGTGCTCAAATCTCATTTAAATGGCCCACAAGTTATAAACGGTTTCTAACAAAATATTATAACTATCTAGGTTAAATGAAGATCAGTGATCTCTTTGAACCAAATCATAATTTTATATTTAGTCCTTTTTGTCACACGATATCCAGATTAAGCATAAGGCATGGAGCATGTCATCCTTATTTTGCTTAATCAATTATTTCTTGATCTTATAGTAGATTGTTCAAACAAATGATATCAATATCTTAAATTGATATATTTGAGCACGTCCATGCATTTTAACAGTCTAACTTATCAAGGGGCCCATGGATACCTCTCCCATAATTGAGAGGGACAAATTCCTTTACTATCAATCATATTCCTCTCATTGATTTATTCTATATCCAACAGTAGTCTAATTTATTATCTGGTTAAAGATAACTTTAGACAACGTCAAAATATAAAATTTATCAAGTAGGAAACTATGATGAATTCATGTCGAAGGACTTTTAATATCATTATTGCTAGAAAGTACTTATGACATATTCTATGAAGTACTCTCATAGTGGGTCATATCCAATACATTGTTCTCTAATATTTATTTATGTTTTAACTTGATATCACATATATCCATGACCAGTAAAACATAGCCATCAAGTCACAAACATACTAATCCTAATTTATTATTGTTCCACGAATAATAATCGATCAGGGACAGTTTAAGAATAGTCATTGTATTGATTGTAGGGTTTTACTATCAAGTCATATACTTGATGACCACAAAACTAAATGCACTATTCATGGAAAGAAATGCCTTGTATTATTATATAATACATAACGACAATAATATAAGTACAAATTGACTCTAGGGTATATTCCTAACATTATATTACAACAACAATGAAGGATAACAGAACCATGACAGCTAGCCCCATGGAACTTACTACTGAGTTTATGGAGCATTATTGCTGTCTACTTGGCACACAGGAGCCATGTGAAAAGCTAAATGTGGACTATGTGAGATCTAGATCACTGGTCCCCCATGATAGCAAGGCCGACCTAGTCAGGAAGATCTCAGACCTGAAAATTAGAGGGGCATTATGGGATATTGGGGACTACAAGTCTCTAGGGCTAGATGGGTATTCTGCATACTTCTTCAAGAAATCATGGGGAATTGTCTGGACAGAGGTGTGTGCAGCTGTTAAGGAATTCTTCCACTTTGGATAGTTGCTTAAACAACTCAACCACTCGATTATCACTCTAGTACTGAAGTTAGACCATGTGGAAAAGGTGACTGACTATAGACCTATATCTTGCTGTAATGTGGTCTACAAGGTGATATCTAAAATACTTATGGCACGACTAAAATCTGTCCTCCTAGCATTGGTCGACCTAGCACAAGCTGCCTTCATTGAGGAAAGACTCATATTCGAAAACATCCTACTGGTTCAGGAATTGATGCTAGCATATAGTAGGAAGCAGGTTTCTCCAAGGTGCACTGTTAAAGTGGATTTAAGAATGGCATATGACTCAGTTCATTGGGAGTTCTTGTTGGACCTTATGCATGAACTAGGTTTCCCACACCAGTTCATGTTCTTGGTAGGGTAATCTGTCACTATAGCATCATACTCTATAGCAATTAATGGAGCAGTGCATGGGTATTTCAAAGTGAAAAAGGGGCTGTGACAAGGAGATCCCGTATCACCTCTCCTATTAGACATTTGCTTGGAATACTTCTCGAGGGTCATAAAAGTTCACACCCTGGGGACTGATTTTAACTACTACCATAAGTGTGATAGCCTCCAAATAACATGCCTAGCATTTGCAGATGATATCATACTATTTGCTAGAATGGACAAGCCCTCTATACAAATCTTGATGCGGTGCCTTGAAGAGTTAAAACGATGTCCGGGCCTAGAGACGAACAAGAACAAATCTAATATCTATCTAGCTAGAGTAGCACTAGACAATCAAGAAGCGTTGATGGCTGGGACAGGCATGATATTGGGGACCTTCCCCTTCCGCTACCTAGGTATTGCTATAATGATTGGCAAGCTCAGGATGGCCTACTACCATCCACTATTGGACCAAATTGAGTCCTATATTGGGCGATGGACAGCAAGGTCTCTATCTTATGCTGGTCACTTGCAGTTGGTGCAAGCGGTCCTCCAAGGTGTAGATTGCTTCTAGCTTTCGATCCTACCCATACCGGTAGCAATTATTGACCAGCTGCTTAGACTAGCTTGTGATTTTTTGTGGGACTCAAAGCAACCTTTGGTGGGATGGAAATGTGTATGTCTACCTAAGAATGAAGGCAGACTCGGGCTGAGGAATCTAAAATTATGGAATATCGCACTCCTGGCTAGAATTCTATAGGACATCCAGTCCGTGAAATAGTCACTTTGGGTGAAATGGCTGGATTATTACTATATAGACGGCTGCTCTATATGGGAGGTCCCAATACATAGGGACCGTTCACCCCTTTTGAGAAGGCTACTAGTGATCAAAGACTCAATTCTTGAGAGGGAATAGGATATAGCCCGTGCGATAGCATTACTACAGTCATGGGCGCAAGGGAACGAGGCATTCACTACCAAAGCATACGACTACTTCAGACCACGGCGTGCACCGGTGCAATAGGTAGCAACTATTTGGAAACAGGGACTAATGCCGAAGCACTTGTTCATAGTTTGGCTTTGTGCCAGGAAACGGATCATGACCAAGGACAAGTTAGCTTTCCGAGTGGAGGACCCAAAGTGCCCTCTCTGCAAAACGGACATGGAAACACTGAATCATCTGTTTTTCTAGTGCGACATTACAAACTCTGTCTAGACAGAAATCAAGGCATTGTTGTGGTGCCACAAGCTATGAACTCAATCATTGCTTGCCTTAAATGGTTTCGACGGGAGAAACGAGGTACATCTTAGCTTGCGAAGGCTAATGCCACATCCATAGCAGCCACGTTCTACTACATTTGGATGGCACGGAACCTAGCACTGTTTGACAAGGCCAAGTGCCAACTGATGGAAACAGCAAAGCGGATCAAAACATATGTGTACAATGTTGTTTTCACTTTGCATCCTAACGTTTTGACCCAATTTAAGGAATGTCTTTGCTGTACTAGTTAATAGCTGTTGCCTTAGGTACCTATTAACTAGAAAAGCCACTTTGTATATATCTTTTGATCAATATAATATATTTACATTTTCATGAAAAGAAAAAAGAAAGAAAGTTTGGAAGTCAATACACTATGCTTTTAAACATACAGTGGTATTTTGCAGCTTTATCTCAAATAAAAGTGTACTTTTATAAAAGAAATAAACCACTCTTAAACAAAAATGACTATTAAACCCTATGTAACACCCCATTATATATGTAGCCCAAATAGGTTGGGGATGTTAACCCATCCTAAGGACTAGGAGTCTTTATAATGTGTTAAATAAATAAAAGATAAATAAATAAACTACAAGCCTTCGAACTGCAATTAAAAACTTCAAATTACGACTATTACAAATCCTTCATGAGTCAACTCTCCAAGATAACATTTCCAAACACCTGAGTTAAAAAATAATAGCATTGTATTAAGACTACTACTATTACAAAAGAGATCTATACTCCTCACTCTTGATAGATTCACATAATCATGAAAATGTGGTCAGAAAAGTTGTGTGAAATTATAAAAATCTCAATAAATCTGAAGTGTTTGAGTTTATGTGTTAGTTTGAAAATTTGATGTCATGATGCATGAGTAATGTAGATTTAAATGAATATGTTCATAGCTTAAGTAATTTTCACATCTCAAATGCAAAATTGTTTTGGGGAGATTTAGCAAGTACAAAGCCAGTAGCTTGCATAATTAGCTATTTTGTAGACTAAAATTATTTGCATAACATTTTTGAACATCAAATTCATTCTTCAAAAATCTTGAACCTAGCACAAAATCATATTCCTTGTATCCTTAAAATACCCCCACAAGGTCAATGTGATCATGCTACATCACATATATGGTGAAGGCATAACAATAACAAGTAATTAGATAGAGTGTACATCCCTCTCGAGGGAATACTCTGCTATCTACCTCATAAATCAGACTAGATGTCCCAAGTCAGTCCTCTGGCTCCCCTTGGAGACCATGTTGCTAGTTAAGGACCGTGTTCAACTAATAGAACTATCGACCCATTTGGAAAAAGACAACTTTTTGGAGACGGGCAATCTACTAGAATTCTCTCTTATTCTAACGAAAACTAGTCCTATAGCCTAGCCCGTTGAAATCTCAATATCATTAATTTAATGGTTCAAGATTTCGCTATTCTAATATGGAATAATTAAATTATTTCCAAAATTATTCCAGCCTTCTGCAGTAAATTCCTAAGTCTCATCCTGACTAAAACTAAAACCACAATTATTTTTCCCATGGTTTCCAAAACAAACCTTCATATATTCATTCCAAAAGATATTCAAAAAGTATTAATTTATTTTTTGTAATTCGCTATAATAATATTTGGAGCCATTATGTATAAAATTCATGCCATGATTTTTGTAATATTTTCATGCATGAAATGCATAAGTATATTTTCATGTGTTGCATAAATTTGATGCTTAGCTCCATTTCATAGTCATAATACTCATGAAAAACTTCACATAAATACTTATGCATTAATAAATCATAACAAAACCATTCTTTGTGATACACATTATTTTCATCCATAAGTTTTTTCTCAAAGTGTCATGCTCATAATTTACATCATAAATTACATGCCATGATCGAAAAATATTTCATAATGTTTATTTTGAAAATATGTTTGGGATGCACGGACTTACCTTTGTCCAAGATTAGCAAATCATCTTCACCTATTTTAAGTTCTCGCTTTTCCTCCTTTGCCTAAGTCCACCACATCTATCATATAAAACATATAGGAATTAATTTTTTATTTATATTACTCCAAATAAAATGTTAATCGAGGCCCTAGGGCAATTAGGGGAATACTTAGGTCTTAAGTAATTCTAGAAACACTTAGTGATAATTCAAGGGATAAAGCATCCCATCACAAAATAGCTTACTAAAGCATCCACAAATTCACATAGCATAAAACTCCCCGATTTCTTTATTAACACAAATGGTCAAACTAAGTTTTAGTTATAACATAAAACCGTAATTATCATGCAAAACCCTAATTAACAATGCAAAATGAATCATAAGAAACTTTAATGGACCAAGCAACTCTCTCCAATTTATTTAACCAAGTGCATCATGGAATCAAGTAGTCCTGCCAGATTAAAAGTCCTTACCAAAGTTTTATTTTGTAAAAATAGAGGGTTTCATTACCCAAAATCATATACTCCAATAAAATCATCAAAGCCCTAACAAATATATCCTAATAATTCTAAGCCTCACATAAAATTCATTTAAGTCAATTTTCAAAACAATTACAGCTATCCCTTTATGCAAATTTATTTTTCCTCTTCATATTCAAAACTCTATTTTTAATATAAAATAGAGGTTATAAATATCCATCTAGTTATTTGAGGAAATCATTTTATTTTTCAATGAAACCTTCTAGTTTAGTACCTTACCATGTTAAGTAAATTATTATACATTTGTCTCCCCAAGATCCCTCCAAACAATGGTTCAAACAATTTTTATATAGAAATGCATGGGTACAGTAACTAGTTTTGAGTAGTAAAATTGAAAAATTTCTATCTCAAAATTTACAAAAGCTTTTTTGGTAATTATTTTTCTAAAATCTTCCTAACATCTTGAAGATTCTAAGGGAAATTCATAACTGAAATCTATTGAAAAAAGGGGTTTTAGGGCTTTAAGATTAGCTTTCTATATAGGATTTTCTCACAACTTGTGCAGTTTTGGTGTAAGGATCATTAAGGTGGGTTATCTTCATTTGTTTCATGCAAAATTTATACTATAAGAGTCCTATCACATCACTCAACCTTCAGGGACTCAAATCCTAGCATGCCTTTTTTAAGCTTCTAGCTCCCAAGAAACACCCATTTCGGCTTCTAAACCAAACTAGCCCTATGTTTTTTTTTAAATCACCATTATTATACTCAAAACACATGTAAAATCATACCAGTCACCGACACTAGCTCAAACCAAATTCACCCCCTCATTCAAACCAAATTCACCGCAAAAACAATATTACAATATTCAACTTAAATATGGACATATAGCATACATATAGGTTTTACACCTTATAATAGAGAAAAAATGATTTACTTGTTCATGAGGCTCTTCTTACTCAAAGTGGGATATATTCCTAAACAAGTACAATCTCCTTTCATCAAAATTTCACACAAAACTAGCATTCAATATCAGATTTGTAAACTGTATTGAATACGGCAATTTTGGTTTTCCTTATGTATATAAAATAGAAAATGATTTTCTTAACATAAAAGATCTCCTTTCATATTATAAAACATATCTCCATCATAAATGTAACATTCCTAGACTACTTAATCATATGAAAATGCCACAAAAATCAAACTTCAGCAAGCTGGGCAGAACATGAAATTTTCGGATATTATGCTAACAAGAAGAAGAAAAATGCATTCTTTACATATAAGGTACCACCTTCTCTTAGGTTCTCATAGTTCTAAGCCAGATATACCATTCATTCATTAATATAACACACAAGCATATAATTAAAATTTAGATCTACACGGCAAGATAACATGATATGTATTTCGGTTATGGAGAAGGAAAGAAATGGTGAATGGTTTTCTTGGAGGCTTACCTTGAAGCTTGTCCTAGTTTTTGCACAACAAATGCTAGCCTTCTAAACTCCAAGTGAATGGTGTTTTCTTGAAGAAGAAAGTGGAAAAATCAAAGTAAACAGTGTGGTGTTTTTCTCGGACAAGGAAAAGTGCAAGAGGAAATAGTCTTTTAATTGAGAGACCAAGATAGTTGGCTATCTTGGGAGTGCCTGATAGCCACTTGGAAGAAAAAGAAAAAGGATGAAGAATTGAGGTAGGGGGCAGCCAGTCATGGAGGTTGAAATGTGAAGGAAAGGAAGCTTTTATATTAGGGCTCACATAATCCAAGGGTTAGGATAAAATTGTTTGAATGCACCCTAAATTCAAGGGCTAATATTTTAAATATTTTTATGTGGCCAAAAATTATCTGAAAGTCTTGGTAGAAATTTATTTAAATGGGTCAAATAGTCAAAATTGGTCTTAGTCTATAATTTTGACCAAGACTTTTAATTATTTTACAATCAAAACTAGTCTTGTAATTAAATCCAATTTGTTCAAGAAATAATTTCTCTAGTAAAAATTCATTGTTATAATATTGCTTTAAATATAATGTAAAAATTTTAAGAATACATCATTCACCTCAAATCAAGCAAATAATCACCTTGATTTCATTTATTTCTCTAAGAAATCTCAAATAACAATTAAACAAGATAATCACACAAATAATTCAATTAATTTATAATATGAAATTAATTAATTATCTAATTTTCTAGTGTGTAATTAATAGGTTATTACATGAAGGCTAGTAAAAATATTTAACATGTAGTCAAAAGTGATGGTCTTTTATTAAACAAAACTCCTAATAAGTTAAAAGTCAAAATTACTCAAAAATAGATATTGGAACATGTAAGTATCCTTAGACTTGAGATCTCATAGGTATTTTGTTTGCTGAGCATTGTACTTTGATTCTAATCTTTAGAGCCAGATCGAGGGCTATCTATGGGATAGATATTGGGTGCAATGTGAGATAAACAAAAGTGGTTGAGAGGATTCCAGCTTCGTTAAACCACCAATTTCTACTCAAGTTGTAGAGTACAAGTCCACGCTGTGGCAATAGTAGTTTAGGTTTCTATCACATAGTACTTTTAGAAACTACTACTACAGGTCCTGTTCTACGTATTTGACATACACTTGTGTTATGAATTGAGAAGACTACTCATTGGCTAAAGGTAAGCTGTTCTCTATTTAGAATTCATAACACAATAACTCTGTCATGAAGAGATTCCCATTCTCATCATTTGGTTAAGAATAACAGTTTATATGTTAAGTATTCTATGGTCCATACCTTATTGTAAAAAACCTCCATTCACATGAACCTTTTACTTAAACACAATGGGTCTTTTCCAATAAAATTGTGCATAAATATAAAGAAGATTTCACAAACAAATTCTGAGAAAAATGATTTTATTAATATAAGTCAAAATTACATCAGAAACCTACTCTAAGAGGGCATACATTCCAATATTGGATCATTGGACTAGAAGCCTAAGGATGGTAGATGTCTTTTAGAGAGGTTTTAGTACACTTCTTCCACTCTAAATGCACGGCAATGTGGAGAGGGGTATCTTAGTTATTTCACCCGTAGGTCAAAGACATTGCTAACACAACATTGTCTTTGGGGTCAATATTTCCTTATGGTGATATCATAAAATATTTAAAATACAAAATATAGTTATTTATATAGTATGGGTATTTTGGTCATTTAGTATTCAAGGCAATGTGTCTTTTTGGTCCTCGAAATAGCCTGTAAGTCCTAATTAACTTTAGGTCGAGGAAATGGTCTCGATTAAAAGGATTTTATTTTATTCAGGAAGTCTAATTTACTGTTGGACTGAAATAAAATAAAAGAGCAAGAGAAATGAAATTAAGTTTATTATCTAGTTTAATTGGTTAATTAATTATTCATGGGCCTAAGCCCAGATTGAATAATTAGATAATTAACTTGGGCCTAAACTAGATAAAAACGCTTAAATAATTATTTTAGTTCGTTTAGGCTTATTAATTATTTATTGAGTTATTTTTATAGGCCTAGAAAATAAATAATTAATGGTCATTATTTTGGGCTCATTAGGTCCAGAAAAATAATAAATAATTAATGGCCAAATAGCCTAAACCAAAAAGGGTTTTTTTAATTCATAGAACAGAAGAGTTTAGGCTAAGCCAAACCTCTTCTGTTGATAGCTTCCCTGGTGTTTTGAAATATTAAAACCCCAGTATTTTAGTTATCATTGGTGAAGTTGTGTGTTTTGTATAGACATAGGATACACACGAAAGAAAAAAAAAAAAAACCCCAGAGGCCTGTTCTCCTTCTCTTTCTCTTGTTCTTCTTTTCCAGTTTTTTCTTGATTTTGCTAATCAATAGCAAAGGATGAAGAAGCCTTTGAGACTGTGTTTTTCCTCGCCTATGTTGTATCACCAACGAGTAATAGGCAGTGGAATATTTCGAGTTCTTAAGAAGCTTCGGCGTTCATGCAAAGGAGACGAAGTCGGCGGATCGTGGAATTTCAACCAGAGACATCAACAATCCCAGAATCATCATCACGTGGAAAAGCTATTCATGTGGTCCAATTGCCCTCTTCATGGCCCAAGAAAATAACAAAGCGTAGAGACATTATATTTTTGCTTCTACTGTGTTGCATTTTTGTTTTTTACCTTTGTTTGACCATGCATGCTTGGTTTTGTGTTGTTTTCATAGCTTCAATTGGTATCAGAGCATGAAGCTTTAAATGGCTTAGGAAACATACATGTTAGTTAATAAAATGGGCCAAATAATTGTTTGATGAACACCTGTGAACCTTCGCTATTTTGGTATGGGTAGAAGCTTTGTACACCTCACGGTAGAGGTTTTGGAAACCATGTAAATTTAATGTTTTCTATAGCAAAGCGTGTAAACTCGATTTTAAAGGGTATAGGCAGATGTGATTTTGTTATTGATGAGAATCTATAACAAGAAAGCTGCTTGAGGAAGCCATGAGTTGAATTGCAGAAGGCTTTTGGACAGAACAGAAAAAAAAAAAAAAAAGAAGAAGATGAGCCGCCGAGACAAGCTACAACTCAAACTATCTAGAGTTGAGGTGGGCGCCTAGGCCCAACCGTGGCTTGCAAGCCACAGCTGACTCCTCGGCTCGACAAATTTTATTGCATCTTGGGCAAGATACAATGCATCCTTCCCAAGATGTAGTCACAACAGTGACAGTGTTCTGGGCATGTGTTGCCTATAGGTTACGGGCACCAGCCTGCGGGTTATGGTCCATGGGTCTGCCCATGGGCCATGATCCAGTGTGGCGGGTGTGCAAGACTAGATGAAATATATATATATATATATATATATTCTCTCTTGTAATTCTTGGGCTATTTCTTTTTGTTCTTGGTCCCATACCAGACGAAGTTATTATTTTTGCAATAGTTAATATTCTTTGAATTTTTTGCATGAAAAGTAATAGTAAAGGATTTTAGGATTAAACAAGACCATTAATTAGTTTAATTAATGTGTTTAATTCTATTATTTGGGCGCTTAGGGTTAAAAATAGAAAAGCATGAAAACAATTACAATTTTCTAGCTTGCTATTTATTTTAATTCCTATGTGCATGTTTTCTCAAAGTCCAAAGGCTTTGGGAAATTTTATTTGACAAGGAAAAATGTTCTTCTTTAATTAAATGGTTAATTTTAACTTAAACAAAAATCAATCCTTTGTTATTTTCTTAAAGGTTTTTATCCTTGACATAGAAAATATTTTGGATTTAGACATTTTTGTAAGTTAAAATGGAATGCCGTTTTAATTTATTTTTGCAAAGGAAATTTGTTCTTGTCAAATAAAAACTTGAGATCAAAATCTCTAGAATGTTTAATTGAAAATTTTGAAATTATTAAGTTTTTAACTTGAATGAAATTAGTCCATGGAAAAATTTCTCGAAGGGTATAAACCTTGACATAGAAATTTTTATGGATTTAGATATTTTATTTTTAAGTTAAAAGAGAACTGAATTGAAATTTCTCAAAAGATATTTTTCCAAGAAAATCCTTATTTAAAAACTAAGTGGGAGAGGGGTTCCAACTGCCCTACGACTTCCATCACGACCCTCATTGGAGATCGTGGGTCTTCTCGCGTCACCCTGGGAATGAACCCGTATAGGATGGAGATGCCACAAGGATCTAGAACTAATAGAATGATGTAATTAATAACCTGGGACATGCACTATGATTGGACAACCCATGTTGGAGGTTATAGTGCGAGGGATGTCCATAGGAAATGAGAAGAAACAACCATCCCCTCGATGGAGTTATCTTCTAGATAATTACTTAGAAGGGAAATTAATTTATGATAGTTAACACACTTAGCTTAGGAAACTATTACTTTTTCCAAGAAGCTATGTCCGTTTTCCTAAGAGCCAAAATAATCTTGTTGAAGATAATAGTGATGGGGTTAACTATTATCAATTTAACAAGAGGATAAAGTGCACAAAGTTATTTTTATTTTCACAAATATGAGAATTTCTTTTTTAATTCCATTTTTTTCAAAAATTGTTGGGTTGTATGCCCTTTTAGACTAGGTTTTTGATGTAATTTTGACTTGTATTAAAAAAAAATATTATTCTCAGAAATTGTTTGTGAATTCTTCTTTATTATTGTGCACAATTTTATTGGAAAAGACCCATTTTGTTTAAGTAAATGGTTCATGTGAATGGAGATCTTTCACAGTAAGGTATGGACCGTGGGTTACTTAACATATAAACTAACGTTCTTAACTAAATGATGAGAATGAGAATCTCATCATGGTAAGTTTATTGTGTTATGAGTTCTAATTATAGAATGACTTACCTTTAGCCAATGAATAGTTTTCTCATTTCATAACACAAGCGTATTTCAAATACGTAGAATTGGACTTGTAATAGTAGTTTCTAAAAGTACATATGGTAGAAATGTAGACTACTACTGCTATAGTGTGGACTTGTACTTTACAGTTTGAGTATGAGTTGGTGGTCTGATGAAGCTGGAAATGTATGCTTTGATATACTATAGTTGAGGTTCTTTAGTAGGACCAATATACTTGTATATTAGGTATATATAACTAGTTAGTTAAGACAGACTTGTACAAGATAGCTTCTATACTATATCACCTCTTGTGATTGTCTGAATGATCTAATTATCTATGGTCTTGGGGAACATGATTTGGATATTTACTTTAGGGTAGCTCCCTTGGAAAGTAAAAATATATCAAGAAGTATTGGACTAGAAGCCTAAGGATGGTAGATGTCTTTTAGAGAGGTATTGGTACACTTCTTCCTCTATAAATGCATGACAATGTGTAGAGGGGTATCTTAGTCATTTCACTCGTTGGTTGAAGACATAGCTAACATAGTATTTTCCTTGGGGTTAATATTTTCTTATGATGATAGTAAAAAATATTTAAAATGCAAAATATAGTTATTTATATAGCAAGGGTATTTTGATCATTTTAGTAGCCAAGGTGATGTGTTTTTTTGGTCCTCGGAATAGTCCATAAGTCCTGATTAATTTTAGGTCAAGGAAATAGTCTCGATTAAAAGGATTTTATTTTATTCAGAAAGTCTAATTTACTATTGGACTGGAATAAAATAATAGAACGAGAGAAGTTAAATTATATTTATTATCTACTTTAATTGGTTAATTAATTATTCAAATGCCTAAGCCCAGATTGAATAATTAGAAAATTAATCTACGCCTAAACTAGATAAGAAGGCTTAAATAATTATTTTAGTTCATTTTGGCTCATTAATTATTTATTGGGTTATTTTTATAGGCCCAGGAAATAAATAACTAATGGCTATTATTTTGGGCTCATTAGGTCCAGAAAAATAATAAATAATTAATGGTTCAATAGCCTAAACCAAAAAGGGTTTTTAAATTCCCAGAACATAAGAGTATTGGCTAAGCCAAACCTTGTCTGTTGATAGCTTCTGGGTGTTTTAAAATATCAAAACCCGGATGTTTGGTTATCAATGGTGAAGTTGTGTGTTTTGTATAGACAAAGGATGCACACAAAAGAAAAAAGAAAAAAGAAAAAAAACCCAGAGGCCTGCTCTCCTTCTCTTTCTCTTATTCACTTTTTCCAGGTTTTTTTTTTTTTAGGTGCTTATCAATAGCAAAGGATCAAGAAGCCTTTGAGACTGTGTTTTTCCTTGCATAAGTTGTATCACCAACGAGTAATAGGCAGTGGAATATTCTGAGTTCTCAAGAATGTTCGGCATTGATGCAATAGAGACGAAGCCGGCAAATTGCAGGATTTCAACTCTCCATCAACAATCCTAGAATCATCATCACGTGGAGAAGCCATTCCTATGGTCCAATCGTCCTCTTCACGGCCAAAGAAAATAACAAAGCACAGAGGTATTATATTTTCACTTCCTATGTTTTTGTTTTTTTACCTCTGTTTGGTCGTGCATGCATGGTTCTATGTTGTTTTCATAGCTTTACGAGTGCTCAAGACTTGTGTATAAGTTGGTGGCTTGGTGAAGCTGGACTTGTACACTTTGATGCATGTTTGGTGAGGTCTTATCGCAAGTCTAATAACCTTATATGTTTGGTGTATGACAATAGTTAATTAAGACGGACTTATATAATAGAGTTTTTATAGCTCATTACGTGAAGAAATCACCCCCTTGTGATTGTTCGAGATAATTTAAACAATCCAACGCCCTAAAAAACATGATAAGTATGTACAGTTTTAGGTAGCTCCCTATGATAAGTAGATACATACTGGAAGACGTGGATTATCGAACTAGCTACCAAAGGATGGTAGATGTCATTGAGAAATGTGTTAGCACAATTTTCCTATCTCAATAACGAGTGTTACGTAGAGGGACATATTCATTATTACACTTGTATGTCAAAGACACTGCACTTGCAATATTATTTTCAAGGTTAATATTTTCATATAGTGATAAATGGAATATTAAAAATGATTAAAATACCGCTATTTGTTAGCATGGATATTTTGATTATTTTAGTAGCTAAGAATAATATGCCTTTTGGTCTCCAAAGTAGCTCAAATAACCATAGTAAATTTATTTACTATATGGGCTTATTGAGTGAATTTATTATTGAAAAAATTATTCTAGGAGTCTAATTAGTTATTTATTTGGGCTGGGATAATTAATTGGACCAATTTAATTAATTAGTTTATGGATTGATTATCTTGAGTAATGTTATAATTGGGCATAAGTGGTTTAATTAATTAATAAAAGTGCGAATTTAATTAATTAGTTTATTAATTAATTATCTTGGATAATTTTTTATGTTGGGTCCAAGTGGATTAATTAATTAATATGAGAGGTATTAAATTAGTCGTAGGACTAATTAAGATAACATGGCCCATCAGGGTTTGGTGGTAGCCGACATGTGTAAAAAGAAAAAAGGAAATTAAAAGACAATAGCAAGTGGCTGGCTATTATTTTTTTAAGAAGGAAAAGGAAGCAATTATTTTATATATATTGAAAAGGCATTACGTGAGTGCCCAAAGTTGACCGATTTTTTTGAAAAAAACTAGAAATGACGTTTCATTTTTCCTTCAAAACAAAAGGCCATCTTTTTTTTTTTTTGCCATTTTTCATTCATTTTTCTTTTACCATTTTAGCACTTCCATTTTTCTTTCAATCTTCTTACCCTAGTTCTACTTTTACTAGCAGAGGTCATTAGAGGTTAGTGAATACTTTGGAAGGTCAAGAGCTAGCAAACATAGTAAGTGTTTAATATGAAGGAGTCGACGGTTAGCTGGTATACCCATGGATCAAGTAGACATTCCAGTTGTGGAAGCACCATTGAATCCGAATCCAACTTCGGTTCCCTAGAGGTAATTATTCCTAAACTTTGGCTAGGAAAAATTTTTAATTTGCTGTCTTTTGTTGCGTGTTTAATTTTTCCCGTGGTCCTTTATTTAATGAATTCCACCCATTTCCTTGTTCCAAACATATAAGTCATGCAAGTTATATAGGTAAAGTCTATAGAACCAAGTTCAAGTTCTTTACTTTGTGCACGTCCAAAACTACTACAAATTGGGTAGTAAACTAGGACCTCTCTTTTTCAATGAAATTTTCTTTTGTAAACTTTTTTCTTGGGATTAATAGCCTCAAGTGAGTGCATTTCGCTCTATCTCACAATATTGTCCCATTTTTCAATTTTTTTTTCTTTTCAACCTTTTCTTTTTCTTTTGTTTTCCCTTTTTTCTCACGTTGTTTTTCACCAAAGGACACGGGCTTTGCATTCCTGGACCTTTTTTCTTCTTACTTAGCCTATTTACTTAAACCTAAATGTAGGACTAGTTTCGACAATTTCACTAAAATTATCTCATAAACTTACTTAAACTTTAATATTAACTTATATAAATCTCACAAGGTGAAAAGCTTCATACATCTATAAAGAAATCAACAAGGTTAAACTAAATTCACAAGATTTAGTTATTTTCAACAAAATATGAAAGTTTAACAAAAATCAAAGTGATTAATTAAATATCCAAAATATTTTTCAAAGTCAAAAGAAAAGACTTTATCTCCACCAAATTGTTGTGTAGAAACTCAAAATTTGTTTTTGCCCTAAGATAAATGAAAATTTCTCGAATATTGCTTTAAAAGAAAATTGGACAAAAGTTATTTTTCTACCCCCACACATAAATCGGACATTGCCCTCAATGGACTAAAAGAAATAAAATAATAAAGCATAGCCAATGAGAAAGAGAAAGATAGATGGAGAAAAGAAAACAACCTTCCATACATAGAATACAAAGGGCAAAGAGAAGATCTTCGAAGTTGCAAAATATGCCCATAGCAAAACATCAAAGAACAAAGTTAGAGCATTTGTTACACAGCCAAAAGAAAAAAGGAAAAGTGTGAAATAAAACAACATAAAGGTGCAAAAAAATAAACATAGTCAAGAAACTCTCACGTTAGCAATAAAAAGGAAAATACATAAAAAGAGAAAAAAGAAGGAAAACTACTAAGAAAACACTCAATCTTGGGCAGTTGGGAGACATAGATCATTATACATTAGTGCATCATCAAAATGGGCTGCTGGTGGGTCGGATTAAGAAGATGTCCATGCACTAAAATGAGAAGGTCATGGAGTGTAAGCAAAATGAATGGAATCGAAATAAGAGCATAAATTAGCCTCTATCCATACTATATAGGCATCTATATTATCCATTCATTGCTCTATAGAATCCATCCTTTGTGTATAGTGACCTTGCATAGCATCCATCCGTTAGTGAAGAATACTAAAGCCTTGGTCCATACTAGCTTGCATCTCCCCCAACATTTGCATCATAGGTGAGAAATAATTTGAAGAAGATGGTGGCATAGAAGGGGGATCAATAGAAATGTCAAGCTCAGTATAGGCTCATCTTCATGTTCTTCTTCCTGATGCCCCACTCCACCTTCAACACCCTCTAAAACATATTGATTCACACCAACTCTTCTAACAATACCCATCTTTTAGAGAGTTTGAAAATTGAGGGGAATTTAATTCATAGTTACCTCTAAACCCATATAATCATGAATCAAGTGAAGATTTTTAGCTAGTCGAGTGGTGTATAGTGAACCACAATGAGCACCTCTCTTAGAAACCACATGGAGTTAAGATAAGAAGCAAAAGAGATGGTGATATTGATAGGAGTGCGAGTCATGATAGACCAAAGAAAAAATAAATCCCACCAAGTCACAACTCTATCACTCTCCTTCCTACCCCCAATAGTGTGAGCAATGACTTTATAGAGGTATCTAACAGTACGGGAGGTAAATTAGCTACTATTAGAAATGTATACTCTCCATATAGGGCCAGTGGTATGTGCTTGCCAAAAAGCTACCCTATCTAAGTCATTAGCAAAACTATAACACCCCACTACCTAGGCCCGACAGGGCCGGGAATGTCGCCCCATCCAAAGGATAAGGGGTCTTTATAACTAGGTCACACAATCAAAATAATAAAATAAAAATAATACTTTAAACTTAAAATTTATTACAAACCAAGAATTCGAAATAAATTCATAAATAAAATTATCTACTCTCAACTCCCAAAGCATTACACAAAATAAATATCAGAAAAATCTTCCAAGGTAGGCTACAACTAGCTACTCATCCCCACAACAGGATCGACCTGAAATCATGGTAAAAAGGGTGATGAGATAAAAATCTCAATAGGTCCGTGTGTGCTTTGAGTGTTCAGTGAAAACAGTTCGTGAATGCAAAGTATAAAATCTTCATAAGAGAAATACTGGCAAGCAATAAATAATAGTCAAAATCAAGATTGGTGTTTTAGCTTTTCCAACCATACAGATACAATAAAATCAACCACTTAAAAGTGGTCATAGGTTACCACATGTTGGGCCTCATAACTAGTCAGAATGCCACACTTTATGCAGACTGACAAAAGGTAGGTGATCGGCCTACCGGGTAAGATACTGCTCCTTCTTTATACCCAAACAACAACTGGTTGTCTATTCCGGCAACACACAGTCACTTGATTGAAAAACTGCTAGCTCGGACCGGCACGACCTACTGGACTGTCATCCTATCCGGGAAGGACTTACCCCTCAGAGGTGGCCACCTACTAAGAGACTCACCCTAACCCTTCAAAGACTAGTCCTAGCAATCCACCATTATTGAGTACTCAACGAAACTTACCCCACTCGGGGAAAAAGGAAGCAAACATAGTTCCACTTGAAAATGGCAATTAAGGGTTTCCAAAGTCTTAGTCAAAATCAGTTTTAGAAAGAGTTTTGAGTTCGAGTAAATCTGCTTATTGATTTTCAAATAATTTGTTTGACGGAAATAAGACAGGAGACAATCCTCAATTGGCTTTATAGAAATGAGTGTCCATGCACTCTACATTTGGCTTGCCATAATAAACATTTTGCATCAAATAGGTTTTATTCCAGAGCTTACCTGATCCTTAGCTTGAGATAAAATAAAGGTCTTCAATAGCTGATCTAACCCTACCTGGGGTAAATATAAACCATAATCAAACTCAAGCTAAAATTCACTTTCACAAATAGAACTAGCTTAACTTACTACAACCATGATCCTAGTGTCCCAAGCTTTAAGGCTAGATAATAAATAAAGGGTTCATATGCTAAGTCTAATTTGAGAGTTAAAATAATTAGAGTTTTGGGAAGTAGGTACTTATAAGTTGAAGGTTTAAATTTTGCTAAAAATAAATTAGAGTTTATTTGTTGAAGGGTCCTAGGACCTAGATGTAATTATTTAAAATAGTAATCTATTGATACTTAATTGTTAGAAAATAATTGGTAACTAAAATTAGTTGTGAGTGAATTTTAATAGGTCTTGCTTAAAAGACAATAATTGAAAGATAATGAATTTTAATGGTATTTATGAATATAAAACTCTCAAAATTAATATTTTACTTATTATGATTATTTATATAAAAGGCTTTATTTGATATTATTATTATATATAATATCTATATATTTTATTTCTGCAATAAAAGTTATCATTTATTTGACTAAAATATCACTATTTTATGTAAAAGACCAAATCCACATTTTCTAGGGTTTTCGAGATCTACTAGCAAAAATTATAATATTAATCATTTTATTGATGAAATAAAATTAGCTTAGGGACAACTAGATCATGGTCATATTTCCACTTGTTAATCACAATCATGAACATACACTTTACTTCAATTCATCAAATCATCCAAATCATGAATAAAGGCATATATCTAAATTTACCAAGACATGATCCAACCTCTACTAGCATAAACATACTCATGGCTTTAACAATCATACTTAAATATAAATCCTATTCACCAAAGGTGACATAATCTCTAACATGCTTGAACACAAATACCACTCATGACATGGAAACATGCACTAAACCCTAAAAACATCACACAATCAACCAAGACAATCAACTCATGCATCAATCCCATTTCCATCATATACACATATTTATTCATGCTTCAATCTCAACTCATCACAACAATACATGCTCAATCCTCAAACATAATCCATCTCTTTTCAATATCACCCTAGAGATATGAATCTAGAATTTAAAAAGAGAGTTGAAGGGGCTTACTTGATTGATGAGTACCTTGAAGGAGTTTCAAATGGATCTCAACTCCTAGGAGACTAGATTCGTCCAAGAGAGATGAAGAAAGCATGGCCATTGTTGAAGAAATCATTTGGCCAAGAGAAAGGTGTATTCGGCCGAGAGAGAGAGAGAGAGAGAGAGAGAGAGAGAGAGAGAGAGAGAGAGAGAGAGAGAGAGAGAGAGAGAAGAAGAGAGTCCATTAGCGTGCTTATATTCATATATATTCAATAGAGATTGAGGATTAGTGGAGATGAAGTTGATTGAACAAGCTTACCTTGAAGGTGTTCTTGAGCTTTCACAAAAATACTGGTTTTTGATCCAAGAGAGAGTTGAATTTTGGAGTTTGATATTAAAAGTGGTATGGATGGATTCATGGCAGTGAGTAGATGAAATATGGAATTTTTTTGAAGAAGATTGAAGTGGTTTGGAGTGGTATTAGGCGTATGCAACTAGTAGGTGTTCTTGGTGTTCTATGTGTGCTTGAAGGTTGAAGAGAATGGAGAGATTTTGATTGAGGCTGCCGAAATTCTGTGGGATTATAGTGGCTGAATTGTTTGAGTGGTTTTGGTAGATGATTTTTTTTAGTTTGAAAGGAAAAGGAAAGGCTGGTTGTTGAAATCCTAAAAGAATATTTTTGGAAATCAAATTTGGAAACAAAATATGGCAAGAAGATCTTTGATCAATGGAGAGCTTTTTGGAAGCTGAAATGGCCGACTGTTGCTCAGTGTTTTTGCTAGATGAAAGCTGGTTGAAGAAGCTTAATAGTGGCTGAAAAGAGGGGGTACAATGGTGAAGGAAGGTCAGGTTGTTTAAGGGATATTTTATGGAAGTTTACTAAATTAGGATTACTGGAATTTTGGTCTTCAATCAAGGCTTGATTGGAGTAATTGTTGGAGATATTTTAGGGGCAGACAATGGAGTTCAATTCATGGCTGTTCAAGAGAAGTTTGTGCAGAAAAATGGTGATGTTTCGGCCAGGGCTGAAGAAGGAAACAAAGCTGGAAAAAAAAAATTCTTGTACAAGTTTCGCTATTGCTGGAATTTTTCTGGGCAGTTTTTGCTGCCATTTTTCAGTTAGTTTGTAGAGGATTTGAAGGGGAATTCAAAGGTCTTTTAAGGCTAGTTTCCAGCCTTCTTTATAGAGGAAAAACGTGGCTAAGGTGCTGGGAGAAAACTGGAAGAAAACAGCTTGGTTTAAGCTCGCCTATGCTGTGATTTTGCCCAGAAAATTTTCTGGTTTTGCACAGCATTTGTGCAGTCCGAATTTGGCCAGAAATTTCAGATTTCAAGCTGGTCAAGAGGGCCATTTTTTGGCAGCATTTGGGAGGGAATGATGGCTGAAAATTTTGACACTTTGAATGCACAAGAAGTTGGAAAAATTCCAGATTACTTCATGAAGGAAAATGAACATAGCTAGAATGGAGTTTTGAAGGTTCACTATGGAGATTAATTCTCCTGGGAACCTTCCCCAACTCCTACACAATTTTGGTCCATAAGATGTCTTACACTTAGACATTTTGAACCTTCAAAGCCACAGCACTTTATTGGAATTTTTCTGGAATAAAATTGGCTTGAACAAATTAAACAACCTAATGAATTGAGAAGTAAGAAAAACTAAGGATCAAGAAGGGTATGAATTCCCTTAGGAATTTTTGTAGGGTACAAGAGTTGGATTAGGATACTCCTATCATGTCTCCCCTAGGACATCACCTTTACCATTCTCTAGAGCACTCATGGTTGAAAACACAACCTTCCCAAACAAAAGTAAAATTTAATCATGCTGAAACTCCAATTATGGAATTTGAACCCAAGACCTCAAGAATTAATTCCGAAGCTCTAACCACTAAACCACAACAACTCGTGTTCTTAATTTCTCTCTAAAATATTTTTCCTATTTAATCCTCAAGCTATCTCCCTATTTTCACCTCAAGCAAAAATTACCATTTTGCCCTTCTTACTCAATAAACATAATTAAGCCATCAAGACTATAAAACACCAATCCAAAGCACATAAAATCATATAAAAATATATTTAAACATGCAATAAAATATAATATGCATCCCAACTCCCTTACTCTAAGGTTGGTTTCGACCTGGGTTTCACAAAAAATATCTCTTTGTGGTGCACTGTCCTCTCCTACATAGAATCCTAAAGCCACCCCAAATTAATTAAGAGACATGTTAAAGGTGTGTCCACAAAGGCAGAAGCTAATGGTTTTTACATTGTCAAAGCCTTGCAGTCTCTTCTAAAGGAATAGGTGCGATGGAATTCTATCATTAGATTACCATAACTTAGTTCAATAATGTCAAAGAAATGATCCCAACCAGAGTCATAGAGAAGGCTAGTGATTTCATCATTAAGGCCTAATTGTTGAAGGACGGTGTGATCAATGAAGTGATTAGGTAAAAGATTCCTATGACGAAAATTCTCAAATCTAGCAATTTATGTGGGGTCCATAAAATGTAGGTCCACAGGGTTGTGTTCCCTAACCTGGTCCAAAGGTCTAGAACTAAAGCCACTACCCCTTCTTACTACATGCTTTCGTTTAGATTCCATGAAGAAAGAGAGAAGAATGCCAAGAAAAAGAAGCCACAAGAGAGTAAGGCAAGGAGTAGGAATTGAAGGAAATAAAGTGGATCAAAAGAGGTCAAAAGAATAGATAACATGGTGTAGAATTAAGAGCAAATAACTCCCTCAACTTTACACTAAATCATCAACCTAAACTCCTTCATGAAAATAGACAATTACTCCATAATTTTCACAACACGGTACTCCACTTCATTCATCAAAAGCAACACAATTCAAATAAATTCAATTCCTAAATGTATGATAGAAATTTGCAGCCACAAAATAATAAAATTTTCAGCAATGTAGAGCATGAAAAATCAGTCAACACAACCCATCATACATAATCAATATATTGCCCAAACTCCTAACTTCAACCACAAAAATCTGTGCAATCAATCACAACTTTCTCTAATGTTAACATGCAGTAGTGTGTAATAGTTCATATCACAAAAAAGGCAAAATTTTGCAGCAATGAAGATGTCAGTAATCACCCACAGCAATCCACCATATTCATCCTTCCAAAACCAAGTAAAGAATTACCCCATTCTACCATCAATTCTTACTTATGAAAATAAATATTTGCAGCCTTAATAACATCACAAATATGTAGAAAATTGCAGTATCTTCAGCACTCAAAAGCAGCAAAGTCGTCCAACAAAAAGTCATCAAAATCAGATTTTGTTCCGTCCATTCTATTACTTTTACATCAAGCAGGATTTGGATCAAGCTTTTCTTACTAGAACACCTTCAATTTGCAAAATTTCACTGAAGAAAACTCCCTCCAAAAGCTGCAATTTTTTGACTAAAAATAGGAAGAAAGTTTGAATCTTGAGATTTTGATGTACAAATAATGGATTTGAAGGCGAAGATGGTGGGTAAGATGGTGTTGTTTGAGGAAAATTGAGAAAAAGTGGCATAGGTGGGAGGAGAATAAAGAAATTTGGGAAGAAAAATGAAACACCTATGCATATTTGAATGTTTAAAGAAATCTGCGACGGGTGCACAGGCATGGGAATGGTCGTGCCCTTACTCGTGTATATTGCAAAAAATTTCTGTGTTTTACATGGCCCTAGGCATGGGTGTACCTTAGGCCATCCATATTTTAGAAATTATTATATTTTATATTTTCATTTTTATTTTTATTCAAAAAATAAAGAAAAAAAGAATTCTAAGAATTTTCCAACAAACTAAAAAAAAAAAAAAAATTTTTGTGATTTTGAAGTTTTTTTTTTTCATCACAAAGTAAAAAAAAAAGGAAAATATAAGGTGAAATAAGAAAAAGGAAAATAAGACTGGGTTGTCTCCAAATAAGTGCTTTTGTTTTACGTCGTTTGCTTAACATAGCTACATTTTTCTTAATGGATCCAGGGTAAGAAATAAAACAAAGTGAGTTTCAAGAACAAATATAGAAACACACAAAATTTTGAGAAATTACTCATTTGCCCCTAGATGATGTTTAAGCATCCCTAAGATTAAGAGGTTGAGAGGGAAGCTTATTAGATGTGCTTTGATTTGACTCATATCCATGGCCAATTATCCCACTTGATTTTATAGATTTTGAATGCTAGATTTAATCTTCTTTTGGAAAGTTAAGGAACTAGATGCAAGGGACTTAACCATATCTTCGAGGGATATACTACTGGATTGGTCTTGGGATGGTAGTGTATTGGAAGGGTTGTTAGAAATGTTTTGTGGCCTCCCTCCTTAGTTTCCCCATCTAAAATTTGGATGATCTCACCATCCCTCATTGTAAGTGTTGGAGTAGAGATTGTACCTTCTAGGAGGTCAATTTGGGAACCCTAAAGCATTAATATGTTAACTAGCACCTAGAGTAGTACATTAATCACTTATATGCTCAAGAGAGTTGCATATATTGCATACCTTAATTTGTGGATTGGGTCCAAGCATCTTTCCTACCAATGTGGATAATTTATCCACTTTATCTTCCAAAGAACTAGTTGTAACTTCCCCTATTTTCCTAAGTGAGTCATGCCTTGTGTCAAAAGATTGTGTATCAACTAACATATTTGAAATTAGCTCCCTAGCAGCTTGTGGAGTTTTGTGCACAAAGGCACCACTGCTTGCTGCATCAATCATTGATCCATCATGTGGAATCAATTCCTCATAGAAATATTGAACTAATAATTGTTCACTATTTTGATGGTGAGGACAACTAGCACAAAGACTTTTGAATATTTCCTAATAATCATACAAGGACTCACCATGCAATTGCCTTATACGATATATTTCTTTCCTAATTGATGTAACTCTAGATGCATGAAAATATTTTTCAAGAAAAAGTCTTTGCATATTCAGCTAATTATTAATAGAACCAATTGGAAGGTGATATGATCTTGAGTGGGCTTTTTCTTGGTGTTGTGGGTGGTTTGGTTAATTATGAGTTCAGCTCTTCCCATGGGACCAAAACAGTGAATTTATTGAGACAAAAAGGAGAAATTAAACTAACAACCTACTCTCTATCAAACCCTTGAAGAACTAGGCTTAAAAGACCCTCAAGAATAGTAGAAAGTTCTACTATAATCTCACCGCAATATCCTTGAAGCAACAAAGGCAAATAAGAACAAAAAGAAAATAGAAAATAGGTACCCAAGTACTGGAATTCAAACAAACTTTAGAAGAGCAAAGCAACTAATACCCATTGAAAGAAACCACATTAGATTATCCAAAAGATTTTATAGATTCATTCATAAGGAGGACTAAGCCTTAAGCATGGTCTTCATCAAGATGAACAAGGAGGCTAGGGCCTCTCAAGATTCTCTCTTCAAATTTGAATAAAGTCTGTGAATTGTGTTGTCAAATCACTAAAAGTTGTATTTATACTACCCTAACCCTAGCAAAGTAATCCCTGAGGTTCTAATACAATTTAGGGCTTTAATAGGTCTTTACAAAACATTTAAAATGGAAGAAAATCGGAGAAAACATAAAAAACGCGTGGTTGGAGCCGGCGCCGATTGTGCGCTGTGTTCGGGCCGTTGTTGTGCAGCTTGAAGCCGGCGCCAGTTCGGTTGCCTGGGCTAGCGCTGGCTTTCCGCTGGAAGGCCACCTTTTGGTTAAATTTCGTCTGTCTTTGTTTCCAACTTAAGTTCTTGTTGGGGTCCTTCTTGGATAGTCATCAAAATAAACTCTTGTCTAACTTCCTTAACTTTCCAACCCTCTTCCATCCTCAAGCATGGTTTTATGAGCAATTGAAAATCATCTTGAAGCTTCTTGATCCTAGATCTTGTCATCGGTCCTTGTCCTTGCATGGTCACGCCTCCCCCTCCTTGATCTTGACCTCCATGATGAAGCGGAGTCTCATTATCTCCCCCTTCTTGGAAAGGATTTGTCTCCGAATTATTGCCATCATCTACATCAAAGGGAGAGAGGTCACTAACGTTTAAAGTGGCGCTAACATGATACTCACCGGGTAAATCTTTCTTATAAGCGTTATCTCCAACTTTGGCAAGAACTTGAAATGGACCATCCCCCATTGGATCTAGTTTACTTCGTCGTTGCGTGGGAAATCTCTCCTTGCGAAGGTACACCCATACCCAATCACCCGGCTCAAATGACACCTTTTTCCTTCCTTGATTACGCTTATGGACGATCTCTTCATTTCATTTTGCAATGGTTGCTTTCACCTTCTCATGAAGTGCCTTCACCATTTCTGCCTTCTTAGCTCCATCAAGGTTCATCCGTTCACTTATAGGCAAGGGAACCAAATCTAAAGGAGTTAGAGGATTAAAACCATACACAATTTCAAAAGGAGAATAAGAAGTGATAGAATGAATAGCCCTATTGTAAGCAAATTCAATGTGTGGCATGTATTCCTCCCAATTTTGTTAAGTTCTTCTTGATTATGGTTCGAAAGAGTTGGGTGAGTGTTTTGTTGACCACCTCCGTTTGTCCGTCCGTTTGAGGATTTCAAGTTGTAGAAAATAAGAGATTAGTACCAAGTTTGTTCCACAATACTCTCCAAAAGTGGCTAAGGAATTTAGTATCCCTATTTGAGACAATAGTCCTTGGGATCTCGTTCATTCCCACCACTTCCTTAAAGAATAAATTTACAATATAGGACGTATTATTAGTCTTGGAACAAGCCACAAAATGAGCCATTTAGGAGAATCGATCGAAAATAACAAATATGGAATTCTTACCCCCCTTGGACCTAGGCAATCCTAAGATGAAGTCCATTGAAATATCAACCCAAGGCACATTAGGTGTGGGCAAAAGAGTATAAAACCATGTGGAAGAGATCTAGACTTAGCTCGCCTACAAATAATGCATTGAGAACAATGTTTTTCCACATCCTTTTTCATTTTTGGCCAAAAGAAATGTTTCTTAAGGATGCCTAAGGTCTTTGCAACACCAAAATACCCTATTAGTCCCCCACTATGGGCCTCTGTAACTAGCAACCCCCTAATAGAACCCTTTGGCATACAAAGCCTTGCTTTCCTAAACAAGAAACCATCATGCCTATAATATTTAGCAAATGCACAAATCTCACAAGCATGGAAAATATCTCCAAACTCCTCATCATCAACATACAATTCCTTTACAAGTTCAAAACTAAGAAGTTTAGCATCCAAAAAGTTTAGTAGTGCATACCTTCGAGATAGTGTATCCTCTACCACATTTTCCTTACCCTTCTTGTATTGAATGACATAAGAAAATGTCCTAATAAACTCCATCTACCTCGCATGCCTCTTGTTCAAATTTTGTTAGCTTTTGAGGTGTTTAAGGGTCTCATGATCGGTATGAATAACAAATTCTCTTGGTAAAAGGTAGTGTTGCCAATATTCTAGGGTCCTCACCAAGGTAAAAAGCTCTTTGTTATAGGTAGAGTAATTGAGGGCCGCTCTGGACAATTTCTCACTAAAGCATGCAATGGGTTTTCTATCTTAGGTCAAGACTGCACCTATTCCCACTCCACTTGCATCACACTCTATCTCAAATGCCTTCTCAAAGTTAGGAAGAATAAGAATTGGAGCTTGGCTCAATTTGTATTTGATGATTTGAAAGGCTTGTTGTTGGGCTTCCTCCCACCTAAATTCCACCTTTTTCTTTACCACTTCGGTTAGAGGGGCCGCTATGGTGCTAAAATTTTGGATGAACCTTCTATAGAAGTTAGCTAGCCTATGGAAACTACGGACATGGGTAATGATAATAGGGGTAGACCAATCTTGGATGGCTTTTATTTTTCTCTCATCAACCTCAATTCCTTTGGCACTCACAACATACCTAAGGAATGTAATCCCCTCTAAAACAAAAAGAGTACTTCAAAAGGTTAGCATACAATCTCTCCATTCGGAGGACAACAAGCACACTGTGAACATAATTCAAATGATCCACATAAGATTTGCTATAGATTAATATAAAATCAAAGTACACAACAATAAATTTTCCAATGAATTCCCTTAAACATGGTACATTAATCGCATGAAAGTACTAGGAGTATTAGACAATCCAAATGGCATGATAAGCCACTTATACAACCCTTGTTTGGTTTTAAAAGCCATTTTCCATTCATCCCCTTCTCTTATTCTAATTTGGTCGTAACCAAATTTCAAATCAATTTTAGAGAAAATGCATACACCAAATATCTCATCAAGCAAGTCATCTAGCCTAAGAATTGGATAGTGGTACTTTACTGTGACGTTGTTGATAGCGCAACAATCCACGTACATACACCATGTCCCATCCTTTTTGGGCAACAAGAGAATCGGAACCGCACATAGGCTTAGGTTCTCTCTCACATGTCCCTTCTCAAGTAATGCTTCTACTTGCTTTTGCAATTCCTTGGTATCCTCCGGGTTGCTTCTATATGCCGATTGGTTGGGGATGATGGCTCCGGGCACAAAGTCGAATTGATACTCAATCCCTCTTATGGGTGGTAGTCCTCCGGGCACCTCATTTGGAAAAACGTCTTCAAATTCTTGAAGAATAGCTGCAATTTCATTAGGCAAAGATAATGTAGAATCATTAGTAGTAACATAAGAACCTTTGCATAAAAGAAGAATAACCAGTTCCTTAGCTTTTATAGCCTCTATGACTTCACTTTCTTTGGCAAAGAAATTCACTCTTCTTTTACCTCCATTCTCTTGTCCTTGCTCACTCTTATCCTTGATCGTCAAAGGTACTTATTTATCCATCATCTTTTTCAACTCTTGTTCTTTTCTCTCAATTTCTTGTTTTTGTTTGACATCTTGCGCTCCCTTCTTCTTTTCATTCTCCTTCATGATTCTTTGATCTTTGTTCACCTCACTAGGGGCCATGGGGATGAGGATAAACTTAGTTCCCTCCTTGAGTAGGGAATAAGTATTCTTCATTTCATCATGCTTTACATGCCTATCGTATTGCCAAGGCCTCCCTAGGAGCAAGTGACCCGCTTGCATGGATACCACATCACATAGCACATCATCCTTGTATTTTTCCATTTCAAAAGACACCAAAACTTGTTTGTTTACTCTCAATTCCCTGCTATTATTCAACCAATGCAATTTGTAGGGCTTGGGGTGTTTAATCCATCTCATATCCAATTCTTCAACTAAGTTTACACTAATCACGTTAGTGCAACTCCTACTATTCACAATGACACTACAAGGAGTCTTGTTGATAAGACACCTAGTGTAGAAAATGTTCTCTCTTTGTTGGTGATCTTAGCATTCAATGGCTTGTGAATTCAATGACCTTCTTGTGACTCCCACCAAAAAGTATTCTTGACCAACAACTTCCCCTTCATCACTTTCCTCTTTCCCATTTCCCCCTTGGTCTCATTGGTACCTTTCTTCCTCTTCTTCTTCATCGGTAGAAACCTCACCATAGGGATTAATATACATCGTTCTCTTACTTGGACACTCATGGGAAGTATGTCCATATCCAAGGCACTTAAAACACTTGATATCCCTATTCCTTTGTGGCCTCTCCATGGCTTTTCTCTTGTCCTTGTTCCAACTTTCCTTAAGTTTCCAATCCTCTCTAAGTTTGTTGAAGTCTATTTGGAATGGCTTAGGGGCTTCATACTTCTTAATTGGCCTCTTACTAGTAGTGATGGGGTTTAGAAGTGGTGGTCTAGTAAATGCCATCCTCTTTAATTGCCTTTCAATCTTCATAGCGGTATGTACCGTATCCTCCAATCGTTCATAGGGGTGCAATTCTACCAAATTGGAAACTTCCCTATTTGAGCCTCCCAAGAACCTTGCCTTTGTTGCCTTAGGATCCTCATTGATTTAAGCTCTCATCAACATAACTTCTATCCCTTTATGGTAATCTTCTACACTCTTGTTCCCTTGCTTGAGTGATTGGAGCCTTTGGTAAAGATCATTGTAGTAATGGTGTAGTATAAACCTTGCCCTCATCATATCTTTCAACAAATTCCAACTAGCCATGGTTTCCATTCCCATTTGTCTCCTTTGTGCATTAACTTGTTTCCACCAAACCAAAGCATACTCCGAAAATTCCAAGATAGCCAACCTCACATTTGACCTCTCACTATACGTATGACTTTCTGGGAAGATCTCCATCTTGCTACCCCACTCGAAATATGCTTCGGCGTCACTCTTGCCATTGAATGTGGGCACTTTCAATTTAATGTGGTTCAACTCCCTCTCCTCATCATTTCCTTCTCTCCTACCTCCTTTATTGCCCCATCCTCTATTGTGTTCCCCAAAGACTTCAATTTGTTCCCCTCAGACCATTTATCAACTCTCTCAAACTCTCTTTCTAACCCCCTTAGGTTGTTCCCACCATTCTTTCCTTGACCCCTACCTCGTCCTTCTCTCATACCATGTCTTCCCCCTCTCATAGGAGCTTGTTGGAATCCCCCGATAGAGTGCTCATCCCACTCTTCCCTTTGTTGGGCATTTAACGAAGAGGTATGGGCATCACCATCCCTCATCCTAGGGCTAAGTACTTCAAATCTCTCTTGGACTCTCATTTGTGCGACAGAAGAAGATTGTCCAAGATAATTTATCAATTCCCTTGTCATGTTTTGAAACTCACTTTGCATAGTCCTCATCATAGCTTGCAAGTCATCACATAAAACCCTAGCATTAATTTGTTCTTCTTGAGGTCTACTAGGTCCACTTGGGTTAGGCCTAGAGATCTCTTGATTATGGGTCATGGTGGTGGAATATTTACTTATTTATACCTGCAAAACAAAAGGGATTAGAAAGAAAAATAGATCGTCACTTCGCTTCCTTACGTGTTGGCTCTCAAAGGTTGGTCACTCCACGCTTGTGTTTGCTCTCTTAGGCTCTTTTAGTAATAGTCTCACCTTCTTGCCTTTTTCTCAATACTCAAGCCTTCTTATTCAATCCCAATTCTCTCTAATAGCTAAAGATTTAGTCCAACTTAGTGAATCACACAAATTAATGGATTTTTCCAATAAGGGAGTCTTAGGGGAATTTCAACAAACACTTGTTGGGCACCTCAAGCAAATAAGTTTTTAATCAAGAATTTCAAGAAATGTGGACTTAATCAACACAGTAACAAACACTAAATGCATAAAGAAACACTTCTAAACAAGAAACAAACAAGAGTTAGCAAGAACAAGGAAACAAGAACAACTAGAAGTAGGAATGTGAAGAACAAGATGATCACAAGTGTGCACTAGTAAAGTCGAGTTCAATGAGTATGGAATTCAACAAATAGAGTGGTATACTAAGTCCCAATATCTCAAGGAATGAAAATTAAGAATCAAAGTTCCCAACTATAACCAAAAGCATTCTCATGGAACATTTATCAAATACCTTGATTGCAATTCCATCACTCAAAATCAACCAATATTTTCACTCAAATTCAAGCCCATTTTCACCACAATCACAAGATAAATTTGTTCCCAAGCAATATACTAACTTCAAGGAGCAATTTTCCCAAGGAAAAATGAAAAAATAGGAAAGATAATATGACCTTTTTGTAGCATTTTTTTCAGTTACGAGATTTCTCTTGTTTTTTTTTTCTTCAACTTTGTAGAGCTCATTTTCTTGCTTCCCAGCTTTGATTGGAATCAAAGCTTTCCAATATCTAATACCAAGCTCTTTGATATGATCTTGAGTGGGCTTTTTCTTGGTGTTGTGGGTGGTTTAGTTGATTACGAGTTCAGCTCTTCCCATGGGACCAAAACAGTGAATTTATTGAGACAAAAAGGAGAAATTAAACTAACAACCTACCCTCTATCAAACCCTTGAATAACTAGGCTTCAAAGACCCTTAAGAATAGTAGAAATTTCTACTATAATCTCACCCCAATATCCTTGAAGCAACAAAGGTAAACAAGAACAAAAAATAATAGAGAAAATAGACACACAAGTAATGGAATTCAAAGAAACTTTAAAAGAGCAAAGCAACTAAGACCCATTGAAAGAAACCACATTGGATTCCAAAAGATTTTATAGACTCATTCATAATGAGGACTAAGCTTTGAGCATATTCTTGATCAAGATGAACAAGAAGGCTAGGGTCTCTCAAGATTCTCTCTTCAAATTTGAGTAAAGTGTGTGAATTGTGTTGTCAAATCACTAAAAGTTGTATTTAAACTACCCTAACCCTAGCTAAGTAATCCCTAAGGTTCTAATACAATTTAGGGCCTTAATAGATCTTTACAAAATCTTTAAAATCTTTACAAGACCATTAACCTAAAGATAAACCATGACAAGTAAATCAAATGGTTCAATATTCCTAACCATTCAATCATGCAAGTTAAATATAGTGATCAAGCATAAAAACTCAGTATAATTGATATGAAAAGAAATCCAGAATAACATAAATACTCAAGAGGTAATCTTTATAAAGTTAAAGATAGAATCTTTAATAAATGTATCTCAAAGTAACAAAATCTATTGACAAGACATAGCCTAAAAAACATAGATAATACTACAATTGTTTGAATTACAAAAGAACTAAGAACAAACAATCCTGGAAAAAAAGAAAGAACAAGAGAAATAGTGAAAGATTTAAACTTGGAAAGCCTACAATCTCACGTCTTCTAGCCTCCTTGCCTTTTCCTTCCTTTGTTGGCCTTCTTTGATGCTCTTCTTCAAATAATTATGTTTCTTGAGGAAAGTATCTTCAAGAATATCAAGCATATGTATTCTTGGATGTCCTTTGCTTTTATAGAAGCCTTCTAAACCGTCCTTAGTTGGAATTGTGAAGTTTACACCGCCTTTGAATTAATTTAAGAACTTCTAAATCTCTTCAGGATTCTTGCATGGCATATATGAACGACTCTGCATCCTGGAGGTGCATAGAAATCTTCTAAAATCCTCATAGCTGGCACGACATCCTTGCATGGCCGTGCATTCCTGCAATGCTGTGCCTTTGGCCATGTAGATGGTAGGATGACTTTTTCCTCTTTTTCTGCAAACTTCTAGGAGCAACAATTTATTCCCTTTTATGGACGGGTTTATGTATATTCGCGTATTAGGCCGTGCATATCTTTTGAGGTCTATTCTATTTTGTAGAACTTGATGCATTGCTATGCATCAAGTCGTGCCCCTAAAAAACAATTAAAAAAAATTGTGAAATATGTATTTCAAGACCTCATATGCACATATATTACTTCACATTATAAAAATACATCATTTATGTCCTAATTCTACTCATTTTTCATCAAGAGTCCTTAAGATCTATGAAAACACATTTTTGAGTAGAAAAGCATTATTTGTCTCATAAAAGCATGACAAAAAGTTAATAAATGTGTGATTATTTCATGCTTAATAGACATTGTGGCACTTGAATTCAGTTTGTGCTATCAACCTGCATGGCTGCATTGAAAGTGAGCTACATAGCACCATCGAAGCCCAATATTCTTAACATTTTTGAATTCTGATGGTGCATAACAACGTGAAATGTGATGGGAACGGTGCCGTAGACTCCCAATATTTTAACTTTTGATATTCAAATAGTGCATGGCTATATGCACAGTGATTCCAATGGTGCCGTAGAGCTTCAGTTTAGCTATTTTTCTATCTTTTTCTCCTTGAATCATTCTCTAATCGTAACACTTTTAACCTATGTAAAACAAGAAGAAAATGGAGGATTAAGTAGCAATCTATAATGAGTTTAAAAGACTTTGAAGCACAAGTGATATGTAAAATATGCATATAACAAACAATTATATGTAACCATCTCGAAATCAAAATTATAAAGTAGATAAGAAAAGAAACCCGTAGACAAATGCTTTCTATTCTATTTTGAATTATTGTTGGGATGCTCCTAGTCCTCTATAATCTTTTTTTGATCCTCTCTTCTTGGCCTCCTTGGAGTTTCCAATGGGTTTTCTTTGATATATTTCTTGTGGCCTCTCTTGTGTGTTCCTTAGAATAACCAGATAAAAGGTGCTTTATAGGTTGTTCCCCTAAATCCCTAAAATTTCGCAGAGTAAGGGTTTATTTGTGATGTTGCACAGCTCCATAGAAAGTGTTCTACACATTGTCATCCATACTTTGATGTACCTATATCAGCTTTGAAACAACATAATGGCACTTGAATTTATTCTGTGCTGCAAATCATGCATGGCCGCATCGATAGTGAGGTGCATGGCACAATCGGCTCTTAGAAGTCTTCTTATTTCTAAACTTTGATGGTGCATGGTGATGTAGAAAATAATGGGCATGGTGCCGTGAACTCCTAGAGTATTCATTTTTGAATCTCAAATGCTACACGGTGATGTGCAATACACTCTTGATGATGTAGTGTTGCTTTAGTTTAGCTCTTTTTCAATCTTTTTCTCCTTGAATCCTTATCTAGTTTTAAAATTTTCAACCTACATTAAACAAAGAGAACATAGGGGATTAAGTAGCAATCTAGAATCAATTTTAAAGACTTTGAAGTGCAAATGAAATGTAAAATATACATGTAATGAGCAATTATCAGAAACTCTATGGAGAATTTTCTGATATAGTAAAAGAAATCTTCTTGGGTGTTTTGAAATGTTATGGTGTTTGATCCACTGTTTTAGGTAAAAGTGTGGGCTGAATGCAAAGAGGATGTTTTAGTCTATAGGGTATCATATGGCTTAAAGGAAGTGTTCTTACGGTGGTCACTACTTGTTGATTTAATATTAATACATATACTAGTTTGATTGAAGTAATGAGTATGGAATTGAAAGTAGACCTCTAGCTAAATTTCTTTTCTTTCTTTTTGTGATTTCCAAGGCATTTGTTGTGGTAGAATCATTCTTGAATTTCTTTTTGGTGTCTTGTGGTCGGGTTATCTTAGGATTTTATAGGAGAACTTGTGGGAATAGTATTTCTTATGGTTTTCTATTGTATATTAAATCTATACAATTGATGGTGGGTTGTATAATGTAATGCATTATAATATAACTTTATTATATTATTAGTTAATAAAATTATTGTGATTTATTTATCCATGTATTTACCAGTTTTATTACTAGTGATTAGTTTATGATTGTTATTATTATTTGTTATTACTTTTATTAATATTAAATATTGTTATAATTTGATAAATAATGGTTATTATTATTAAATTATTACTATTATTTGGAATTATAATTATTATTCACTATTGTTATAATTATTGGTTATTAAAAATTATTATTTATTATGAAAAACCTTAGGGGGGGGGGGGGTGAATAAGGTTTTTGGCAAACTAAAAAATTTCAAGTCGTCTGATATACAGAATATTGATGATCTTCAAGTATCTTAGACAAACTTCAAGGCAACAAAGAAAGCTATCCAAGAAAACTTTAAGAACTATCCAAATTCAAACTAAAGTAAGAAATACAATGTAGTTAATGTTGTATGCAGTGAAATGAGACACAAAATATATAATGGTTCGATCTACCAAAATCTACATCCACTATCTTAAGTTCACACTTAAGGATTTTCAACTAGATTTCATTTACTCAACTTAATGAAATCAAACTGTACCAAATACAAGAAAGGATCACCACACTTGGTTTTCCAAAACCTCTCAACCAAACAATCATATCAAGGTTCACCCCAAATGGGATTTACACCATAACCTAGTAATGCAAAAGAGATTGAATATCAATAGAACAGTAAAAACTCACTTGTTTGAGCAGATGTGGACCAAAGAAAAAGCACAAATACCTTTACCTTTTAGACACAATTTGAATTCACTTTGAAGCATTTTGATAAAGGAAAATTTTGTTTTCTATACGAGTAAGAGTGTTTCTTAGAAGGACGCCACAAAAATCTTGTGTCTAATCATGTTTAGAGGCTTTATATAGAGCCATAAAGTGAAGTACCAATGACTATAAAATGGCTATAATTTTTCTGTTAAATTTACCCATTTTTGGACTCATGTTTTGGATGATGATGCATCCAAAAGGTAAGTCCAAAATGGCACTTTTTCAGGCAAAAAAGATTCGATATTGTTTACAGGATTTTGGACGAATCTTTTGGATGCAGAATCATCTAAACTACTCAATCCAAAGTTCTGAGATTTTTACAACTTTGGAATCTTTTTCTTTGTGTGCTTCACCGTAGAAATCAATTGAATCATAAGGTAAAGAGACATAGGAATTAACAAGAAATACCTTAATAGCAATTCCTAGTCTAAAGTTCTTCCATAAGGACTTCTTGGTATACAACTTCATAAGCTTGAGCTTCATTTTGATCACCTATACTTGAATTCTATTGCTCAAGAGTTGTTTAACAATCTTATTTGAATACCTTAGAAGAACTAAGGTCAAACATGTCATATCACATATAGATTACACAAGTTAGTCCACATCAATGTTTGTCATAAGTCAAAATATAGGAGAAAGCCCTTAGGGCTAACATATTAATATCTATTATTTATTAGTATCATTATTACTTATTATGGTTATCATATCCTAATTAATATATTAAAGTTATTATAATTTTTACAGTATAATTTAGTACATAATATTATTACCTATAATATATAATATTTACAGTATTATTTATTTATATAATATGATTAAGATTATTACTATACATTATTCATTAACATTATTTACTAATGTTACTAGAAGTATTATTTGTTGTTTATTATTATAACTATTATAACTATTTATTATCATGAAAATTTTAAGGTTTTATTATTAAAAGTTATTATTCATAACTTATTATAATCTACTACCAGTATTATTTATTAGTTATTATAATTACTATCAATTGCTATCGCTTATTATTTATATCATTGGTTACCATTTAATAATAATAATAATAACAATTATTATTATTATTATTATTATTATTATTATTATTATTATTATTATTTCCTCCTTTTTATTTGGTGGCATGCGGATTGTGTGAGCTTTATCTTGCTAAGCTTAACTTTGTGCGCCTAGATAGAGTAGAAGGTCAGTGTAACACCCCGATACCTAGGCCCACCAGGGCCGAGGATGTCACCCCGTCCAAAGGACAAGGGGTCGTTATAACTAGGTCACACAAATAAAATAGTAGAATAAAAATAATACTTTAACTTAAAATTTATTACAACCCAATGATAAATCCAAGATTAAATCCAAGAATTCCAAAAAAATGAATCCATAATAAAGATTATCCACTCTCAACTCCCAAAGCAATACATAAAAATAAATGACAAAATTCTCTTCCAAGGCAGATAACACTAGCTACTCATCCCCACAGCAGGATCGACCTGAAATCATGGTAAAAAGGGTGATGAGACAAAAATCTCAGTAAGTCTGTGTGTGCTTTGAGTGTCCAGTGAAAACAGTTCGTGAATGCAAAGTATAAAATCTTTATAAGAGAAATACTGGCAAGCAATAAATATTAGTTAAAACCAAGAGTGGCGTTTTAGCTTTTCCCACCATACACAATAATTAAAATCAACCACTCAAAAGAAAGGGTCATGGGTTACCACACGTTGGGCCCGATAACCGGTTAAAATGCTGACACTTTGTGCAGACTGACAAAAGGTAGGTGATCGGCTTATCGGGTAAGATACTCCTCATTCTCTATACCCAAATAACAACCGGGTGTCCATTCCGGCAAAATATAGTCACTTGACTGAAATAAAAACTGCTAGCTCGGATCGGCATGACTAAGTAGTACTGACATTTCTCTAAGTTGAGTTCATTTTCTGGAGGTGACCTCCTGCCAAAAGACTCACTCTTGCTCTTCAAAACTAGTACTACTAGCCTAGCCTTATTGAGTACTCAACGTAACTTATCTCACTTGGAAAAAAAATGAACAAAACATAGTTCCACTTGAAAATGGCAATTAAGGGTTTTCAAAGTCTTTGTTAAAATCAGTTTTAGAAAGAGTTTTAAGTTTTAGTAAATCTGCTTATTGATTTCCAAATAAATTGTTTGACTAAAATAACAAATGAGTCAATCCTCAATTGCCTTTACAGAAATGAGTGCCCTTGCATTCTACATTTGGCTTGCCATTTAAAAAAATTATTTTTGCATCAAACAGGTTTTATGCAGGAGCTTACCTGGTCCTTACTCACAATAAAGGTCTCCAACAGCTGACCTAACCCCGCATGGGGTAAATATAAACCACAATCAAACTCATGCAAAAATTTGCTTTCACAAATAAAACTAACTCAACTCACTACTACCATAATTCTAGCATCCCAAGCTTTAAGGCCACATAATAAATAAAAAGGTTTATAAGCCAAGGCTAATTTGATATTTAAAATAATTAGTGTTTTGGGAAATAGGTACTAATAAATTGAACGTTTAAATCTTGCTAAAATAATTTAGAGTTTATTTGATGAAGGGTCCTAGGTGGTATTAGGTAAAATAATAATTTATTAATAATTAATTGTTGCAAAAAATTGATAATTAAAATTAGTTGAAAATAAAGTTTAATGAGTCTTGATTGAAAGATAATAAATAAATTTTAATAGGTTTTGGTTAAAAGATAATAATTAAATTTTAATAATAAATATTTTACTTGATATGATTATTTTCATAAAAAGCTTTATCATTTTATATAATATCTATATATTTTATTTTTCTAGCAAAAGCTATTATATATTTGACTAAAATATCCTTATTATATATATAATAATCCAAATCTACCCTTCCTAGGGTTTTTTCGAAATTACTAGCAAAAATCATAATATTAAATATTTTATTGAAGGAATAAAATTAGCTTAGGGACAACTAGATCATGATCATATTCCTATTGCTAACCACAATCATGAACATATACTCCCTCCAATTCATCAAATCATCCAAATCATGAATAAAAGCATAGATCTAAATTTATCAAGGCATGATCCAACCTTTACTAGCATAAACATAATCATGGCTTCAACAATCATACTTGAATTTAAATCCTATTCACCAACGGTGACATAATCTCTAACATGCTTGATCACATATATTGCTCTGAAGATGGAGATATGCATTAAACCCTAAAACATCATAATATCATCCAAGACAAATCATCACATGCATCAACTCCAACTCCATCATATACACACATTCATTCATGCTTCAAACTCAACTCATCACAACAACACATGCTTAAACCACACTCATAGCCCATCTCCTTCCAATATCATCCTAGAGACATGAATCTAGAGCCTAAAAAGAGGGTTGGAGGGACTTACTTGATTGATGAGTACCTTGAAGGAGTTTTGAATGGATCTCAACTCCTAGATGTCTAAATCCGTCCAAAGGAGATGAAGAAAGCATGGCCATTGGTGAAGAAGTCATTCGGCCAAGAGGGAGAGGGTGTTCGACCAAGAGAGAGAGAGAGAGAGAAAGAGGGAGAGAGAGAGGGAAAAGAGAAGAAGAAAGTCCATTAGCATGCTTATTCATATACATATTCATTAGAGATCAAAGATTAGTGAAGATGAAGTTGATTGAACAAACCTACCTTGAAGGTGTTCTTGAGCCTTCACAAAAATTCTGATTTTTTGATCCAAAGAGCAAGTTGAATTTTGAAGTTTGATGTTAAAAATGGTATGGATGGACTCATGGAAGTGAGTAGATGAAATCTGGAATTTTTGAAAGAAGTTTGAAGTGGTTTGGAGAGGTATTAGGCGAAAAAAGGAGTAGGTGTTCTTGGTGTTTTATGTGTGCTTGAAGGTTGAAGAGAATGGAGAGAGTTTTGGTTGAAGCTACCGAAATTCTTTAGGATTAGGGTTGGCCGAACTCTTTGAGGAGTTTTGGCAATTGAATTTTCTAGTTTGATAGGAAAAGGAAAGGCTGGTTGTTGAAATCCTAAAAGAATAATTTAGTGAATGAAATTTGGAAACAAAATACGTTGAGAATATCTTGATCAATGGAGAGCTTTTGAAAGCTGTGATGGCCAGCTGTTTGATTAGTGTTTTTGGCTGGATAAAAGTTGAGTGAAGAAGGTTAATGGTGGCCGAAAGGAAGGGGTGCAATGGTGAAGGAAAGGTCTAGCTGTTTGAGGGACATTTTATGGAAGGTTGCTGAATTAATATTGCTGGAATTTTGGTATTCAATCAAGGCATGATTGCAGAGATTTGTTGGAGATATTTTTGGGCAGCCATGTCTGATTTTCGTGTAGAAGCTTGGGGAATACAATGGAGTTCAGTTCATGGCTGTTTAAGAAAGGTTTGTGCAGAAGACAGATGAAGTTTCGGCCAGGGCTAGAATGGAAAACAAAGTTGGAAAATTCTGTCCAGTGATTTTCACAAGTTGGAAAGAATTTCTAGGCAGATTTTCTGCCATTGTTTAGTCGATTTTGCAGAAGAGTTTAAGGGAATTTTAGAGGTCTTTCAAGACTGGTTTCCAGCCTTCTTTATGGAGGAAAAACATGGCTACGGAGCTGGGTGAATCTGGAAGAAAACAACTTGGTTTAAGACCACCTAAGTTGCGATTTTGCCCAGAAATTTTTCTGGTTTTGCACAGCATTTGTGCAGTTCGAAAATGGCCAGAAAAATTTAGATTTCAAGCTAATCAAAAGGGCCATTTTCTGGCAGCATTTGGGAGGGAATAATGGCTGAGAATTTCGACACCTTGAAGCCACAAGAAGCTAAAAAATTTCAGTTCATTCCATGAAAGAAAATGAACCTAGCTAGAGTGAAGTTTAGAAGGTTCACTAGGGGAATTAATTCTCTTGGAATCCTTCCCCATCTCTTCCACATTTTCGGTCCATAAGATGTCTTTCACTAAGACATTTTGAACCTTCAAAGCCACAACACTTTACTGAAATTTCTGAAATGAAATTGGCTAGAACAAATGTGACTAATCTAACGAATTGAGAATTAAGGAAAATTAAGGATCAATGAAGAATGAATTCCCTTAGGAATTTTGTGTAGGGCACAAGAATAGGATTAGGGTACTTCTATCATGTCTCCCCTAGGACAATACCTCTACTCTACTCTAAAGCACTTAAGACCGAAAATACAACCTTCCAAAGAAAAAATAAAATTTAATCATGGTAAAATTCCAATGATGGAATTTGAACCCTAGACCTCAAGAATTATTTCCAAAACTCTAACCACTACATTACAACAACTCTTGCTCTTATTTTCTCTCTAAAATATTTTTCCTATTTAATCCTTAAGCTATCTCCCTATTTTCACCTCAAGCAAAAATTACCATTTTGCCATTCTTACTCAATACTCACAATTAAGCATTTTCGGCCGCAAAACACAAATCCAAAGCACATAATTTTGTATAAAAAATATATTTAAGCATGCAATAAAATATGATATGCATCCCAAACCCCTTACTCTAAGGTTGGTTTTGACCGGGGTTTCACAGTCGGAATGTGAGTACTTTGAGGTGAGGCCAATTAGAACGGTGATTAATTAAGTATTTTAATTTTTTGTGATAGAAGAAGAGGATTTCCGAGGTTTAAGGACAACACGATAATCTTCGAATAATCCACATAAGCTGAGAAGGTAAGTTCTTGCATAAACTTTTTGTTGAACGATGCTCTATTAGAAAGTCAGTTGATTTTATATTGTGACAAATAAGTTATATTCTTAAAATGTAACTTGGTCAATCTTTCCCTTTTATTGCAAATATCATTTTAAACAAATAAGGGGTTTCAAACCAAATATTATTTCATTTAAATAAAGTTTCAACAAACTTCACTAGACCATGACTGCATATTCAAGATAATGAAATATGTTACTGCAAGTCATAATGTACAGTTATTGTAAAAGTTGAGAATTTGAGATGCAATTGTGGATATTTCCTTCTTTTTGACAAAAGCAAACTTTTTAATGAAGCAAGAATTTTCAAACAAAAGTCGATCTCATAAAATATAAGTTTCAAAACAAAACACACTAAGCCATGATTGCATTTTTCAAGTTAATGAATACTTTGTGATTTTTTCTTGGAAAGGGACAAGCAATCATTGAGTACTTAATAAGGGTAGGCTATAAGTACCAGCTTTAGAAGGTTAGGGTAAGTCTCCTGGTAGGAGGCCACTTTTGTGTGATGAATTCTTTTTTGATAAGGAAATAGTACTAGTTAGTCAGGTCAATCGGAACTAGCAACTCAGTCTAAGTGGACATTCCTATGTAAGTTATGGTGTACAGATGCAGGAGTATCTCACCTAACGGGCCGATCACCCACTTATATTCTGATGTAGAGTTTCATAGTACTTGGTCATGATAGGGTTTCATGGCCTTATCTATGATGTAAAGTGTAATACCTCGCTATTGAGAATTAGAGAATAAGAATTTAATTATGAATATTTCACACTTACTAAGGTTTTTTATGTGATATACTCATTTAACTTCTTTATGAGTATCAATGGTGCTTGTGGAATAATGTGAAGAATTTGTCATTGATAAAGTGAGTACTTATTATTATATATGAAAGATGATTTATTATAACTAAATTAAATATTGTTATAAAGAAATATTATTATGATATTTTTAGTTAGAAAAGCAAAATTTACGAGTTTTTTTTAAAACCCTGTTTTGAATTATTTTACTTTACTATGTGAATTATAAGGGTGTTTAGGAGATAAGATGAATTATACGTGTTTACTAAAGTGTATATTTAATTTATGTGTGTAGTACATGATTTATTAATCAATTAAAATATTATATGGCACCTAGTTACACAGAACATATTTACATGTTTACATATTTACATCTAGACATATAAATATGGTTAAATCAACAAAATTAAAGCTTTATTAATATTGTTCCCTGGCGATGGTGCTAAAAAATTGATGCATAAATTTTGGGTGTATAAAAATTTTTAAATTAAAATCCATCCCTAGCCAAGTTTTAATTAAAACATTACTCCCAAATTACACATATGAGCAAGTATACTAATTGCAAGCATATTATAAGGAATTAACGAGTATCAATCCTTAAGCGAACAAGTACACACTGACCACTTTTCATTTATTGTTTAACCAACCCAATAAAGTGATAAAATAATGAAAACGAAAAATACGCAAGATACACATATATATCTCAAGGGTGCAATTTCATGTAACTAGATAATTATCCAAAAAACATAATATTGAATCACATAGAACTCAGCATAATTAATTGTCGTCTTGGCATTATCAAGGTACTTAAGTAAAATTCACTCATTTCACAAGTTATGAACTTACTTATGTAGACTCCACTTCTTTCCTAATCCATGGAACCACTATCTCTTGATTAATTTAGCAGATTTTCTAATCGTACTAAAATAAACAAAAGATGCATTAAATTCTTCCTTTAATAATCACCCATATACTCTATGTAATAATAAACATGAAATCAGATAGTAACCCGATACTCTAGGTGAAATCAACAAATCTTTGAACATTTTAGTTCTTTAATCTTAAGTTCATTTTCCAAGTCCATTAAGATCTAACTAATATGAAATCAATAAAATGAACTTCTAACATCTTTCCCAAGTCAATTAGAAGAAAATGCATCAATAAGTCAATGATAACAAGTAACCCAATACCAAGGATAACAATAGATTGATCAAAATCTCAATTATCTCAAAATCATAATCTCTAAAACAATATTCAATTACAATCAAAGCATTGAGCACATCATTGTTCTATAAAAGTAAACAAAGGATAGAAGATAGAACTCATAGACAAGCCCTTCTTTTTCTCTTGGAAACCTCATTTGAACAATGCTGATTTGAGTGATGAATTCGTCTTTGAAAAATAAGTAGCTAGCTGACATTTTTGAATTCATATATTTCCCTTATGCTTTTCTTGTATTTAAAAGCGTCCTTAACACCAAAATTCATAGCTTGAGTTGTCTAGTCCGAGAAGAATTTGAAAAATCCTAAAATCCTTTGGAAAATACCAAATTTACGTGAAAATAGAATTGCACCGCCTCTGGACAGAATGGACCTGGTACCTAGTCACTTCTACTAGCCTGGCATCAGGTTACTTTTGGTTTTTGTCTCAAAATTGCTCTGTTTCGCTCTACTTTTCCAAAGTAGACCAAGCGCTGGGTTGGGTAGCTTGACCTGGCGCTGGGTTGGCACTGGTTTGCACACTTTGTTCAAAATCTTCTAATTCTTGCAAAAATACATCAAGAACACTTTGGACAAGTAAAATATCAAATAGGAAAAAATATGTCTAGTTATTAATTCAAAAGTATCTCGAATTAACCTTTAATAATTGGGAAATTATTGATGAATTTAGCCCTTATCACATGTCGATACTATGGGAAATATGGTCCTCTGGAGAAAAACTTTGGTCAGAAGGAGTAGCCAGGATGTGCTACAATTGCGAAGACCCAAATCATCTTCGAATGAGAAGGAGCTCCAACACCACTACCTAGCACCAATAGAGGGACAACCACAATAGCTATGGGAAGCGGTGGACAAAAGCATCAACTAAAGGCTAAGGTTTTTGCCTTGAACCGGGAAGAAGTTAGATCTGATGTAGTCGTGGTAGAAGGTATACTCTCTATTCGGCATTATGTTGTTAATATACTTATACACACAGGATCTACACATTCTTATGTGAATAAAAAATGTGCACGTCATTTGGTTTGGCATGGGGATAAATTACCCTATACCCTATTGGTGAGTACCCATTTAGCAAAGACAGTAAAAACGGGGAAACTGATGCAAGAATATGATGTCAGGATGGGAAAAGAAATTCTTAAGGCAGACCCTATAGTTTTACCTATTAAAGAATATGATCTAATCTTGGGCATAGACTGGTTGGCTAAGCATAGAACTAGAGTAGACGGTAAGATAATGACATTACAGTATGTTAAACTAGGATGTGATGTAATAGAATTCAACGGGAAACATGTGAAGGAGTTGAAATTTTTGACAGCTAGGATGAAAGGCTCGGAAGATGCTAAAGTTAGGATGTAAGGGATATTTAGCCTGCATAAATAAATAAGCATAAAGGCCAGTGTACTATGAAGAATACCGTGATGGTGAAAGAATTTTTGGATATTTTCCCTATTAAGCTCACTTCACATCCACCTACTCAGGAGGTTAAATTTACCATAAGCCTTATTCTAGCAGCTGAGCCAATATCAAGGACATTTTACTAGATGGCCCCTACTGAGCTGAAAGAGTTAAAGAAACATTTGGAGAAAGTGGGGAATCAAGGCTATATTAGACTGAATACTTCGCTATTGGGGCACCACTATTCATGAAGAAGAAGGATATGACACTGAGAGTTTGCATTGATGACAGAGGATTGAACACTTTGATGATCAAGAATAAGTATTTGTTACCTTGATAGATGAATAGTTCGATCAATTATAAGGTTCCAGTTGTTATTCTAAGTTAGATCTATAACAATAATATTACTAAGTGCAGATTAAGAATGAGGATATACCTAAAATAGATTTTAACATAAGATACAACCACTATGAGTTCATGGTGATGCCATTATGTGTTACAAATGCATCTGCTATATTTATGGACTTAATACATAGGGTTTTCCAACCATATCTAGATACATTTGTTGTGGTTTTTATTGATGATATTCTCCTCTATTCCAAAAGTCCGGAGGAGCATTGAGAACTTAAGACTGGTTTTGGAACAGCTGAGAGAACAAAAACTCTTTGCTAAGTTCAGAGTTTTGGTTAGACTTAGTATCATTCCTTTGTTATGCGATATCCAAGAATGGTTTTATGTTAGACCCTGCAAAACTGGAAGCAGTGGTGAACTGGAAGCAACCAAAAAATATTACCGAGATTCATAACTTCCTTGGTCTAGCCAGGTATTACCACCAATTTATCAAGGACTTTTCTACTTTGTCTTTTCCAATCACCTGACTTTAGAGAAATGATGTACCATTTGTTTAGAATGAGAAATGAGAGAATAGTTTTCAAGAACTCAAGAGAAGAACAATTACATCCTTGTGTTGAGTCTACATGAGGAGGATAAGGCCTATGCTTTGTATACTAATGAATCAAAGGAAGAGTTAGAAGTGGTTTTGATACAGGAGAGGAAAGTCTAGCCTATGCTTAAAGGAAGCTGAAACTACATGAAGTTAAATATCCAACTTACGATATGAATCTAGCAGTTGTAGTGTTTGCCCTGAAGAAATAGAGACACTACTTGTATGGAGTAGAATTTGAAATGTTCACTGTTCATAGGAGTCTTAAATATATCTTCATATAGAAAGATTTAAATCTCAGAGAGTGGAGGTGGATGGAATTTTTGGAAGAATACAAGTATCCTAGTAACTGCTATCTGAGAAAGGCTAATGTAGTGTGATAGGGACTAAATTCACCTATATTTTTCCAGTTATTTGAGATTCTTTTGTGATACATTTGATGTAATAACTAGTCATATTTCTTATTATTTGATGTTTTACCTTGGTAAAGATTTTTTCATGATTTTATGTAGAATTGGATGAAAAACGAGAAAAAATCATCGCCATTGCAGTGCACTACTAGAATGGGGGAAAAAGCTAAAAAACCATAGAGCACGTAGGGCACGAACAGAGCATGCTTGGTGCCGGCCATGAGCGACTGAGCCGGTGCCGGCCTAATGTGAGATTAAGGTGGCGAATTTCCTTTTAGATCAGATTTTGGGAACTTCTACTAGGATTCTTTTGGGAACTCTTTCAAATAAGGAAAAGGACTCTTGTAGGCACTTTTTGACAATTAGAACTAGTACAAGTAGAAGAGAATACTATCACTATATCATTTTTTTCACCTTTGGGATTTGCAAACCCATATGAAACTTCTAGAGGAACACTAAGATTTAGGAGGATCAAGGAGATTCTTGGAGAAGGAAAGGAAGTTGATCAAGAAGGTTATAAGGAAGAAGAAGAAGGCTTACTTGTCTGTGAGTGGGTTTCTTTTCCTCTTCTTTGTAATCTATTGACAATTTAAGTTTTAATTATTTAATCGTATTTAGAGGTTGTTTTTGGATTCATGACATTTATTGATTTTAGTTATTTGATCAATTGATTGTTATTCTTGGTATTTGATTACTTGTTTTATTTTGTGAGTTGATGAAGTTAATTTTCACTATAAAGGACTTAGGAAACAAAGTTAGATGGAATTGAATCTAAGTTAATTCTCTATTTATCATCTTAACTGGATTGGGAAAGAAGGTTAAGAATTAAACTTAGGTAATCAAAGATTAGTTGATTTCACCTAGAGTATAGGGTCATTGGCTAATTTCAAGTTTATAAGGTATGAGTTTAATGGATCTTTTGGTTACTTTAGGTTGATTGAGAAATATGCTAAATTAACTAGACGATAGTGATTTCATGGATTGGGAAAGAAGTGGAGTCTATATTTTATTCGTTTATGGTGCCAAGATAATAATTAATTGTGATAAGTGCTAAACAACCATTTTAATGTCTTGGAGGATTTCTATCTATTTACATGTCTTTTCTCATTATTCTTACTCCTTTATAATCCTTGTGACTTGTCTTATGTGAACTTGATCTATTCTCTAGTAAATTAAGTTATTGTTTTATTTTTCTCTTTTTATTTTGTTAGCTAAACAATAAAGATTTGGGTAAAATAAGGTGGGAGCCTAAATTCATGTTGATTCAATACTTTCTATTCCCTATATTGTACGATGGGTATACTTGATCGTATGTGTGGTTTTAGTGGTTAGCATTTTAATTAAAGCTTGATTGATTTCTGTACTTTATTGATAATATTTTCTATACTAAAAAACATGCATCATAATGGCTAATGCACTGAGCCAAAGGTGAATAGGACTAGCAAGTGAATGCAAGAAGTTCAGGTAGTACATGAGATATTGAATGAAAAATACAAATTTAAGGGGAGAAAGTATTTATAAGTAATTTAAGATTAGTGCCCGAATTGAAGCATGAAATTATTAAAACACAGAAAGACAATACTGAGTTCCATGCTTTAGAAAATAAAGAGGTTAAACGAGGAGAAAAGGACTTTCAAATAGATAAAGAAGGAGTAATATATTTTTGCAATCGATTATGTATACTACAGGATCAGGAGTTGATGAAGAAAATATTAGAGAAGGCACACCGAAGTAAATATACTATTCACTCGGGAGAAGTAAAAATGTATCAAGATTTGAAGAAGATGTATTGGTGTTCTGGATTAAAGAAAGATGTGGTGAGATTTTTAAAGACTTGTTTGCCTTGTTAAAAGGTCAAGATGGAGCACAAGAAATCTACCAGATTGTTGCAGCCATTACCTATCCTAGAATGGAAATTGGAGAAGGTTACTATAGACTTTATCACAGGATTATCAATGGCTAAATCCCAAAAAGACGCTATTCAGGTCGTTACAGATCGACTAACTAAGTTTTCACTTTTTATATGGTGAATGTGAGGGATTTAATAGAGAAATTGACTTAAATCTACAAACGGGAGATTGTGAAACTACATGGAGTACCATCAAACATTGTGTCTAATCAATATCCCAGGTTCCCTTTAAGATTTTGGAATAAATTTCAAGTATCTATAGGCTCAACTTTGAAGTTTAGCACTACAATATACCTTAAGGTTGATAGGCAATCTAAGAGGGTTATTTAGATACTGAAGATATATTGAGGGCGTGCATTAAGATTTTGGGGATAAGTGGATTGGTTGCATATCCTATGAGGAGCTAGTGTATAACAATAGTTACTAGTCATTTATTGGTATAACTCCGTATGAGGCTCTCTATGGGAGGAAGTGTCAAGTACGGCTATTTTTGAGTTGGGTGAAAGATTAGCAAATTTTCTGAGATAAATATCCAAGATATGACGGACATGGTCAGAATGGTAAAAGAAAGATTGAAAGCAGATCAGAACCAATAGAAAAGTTATGCGGATAATGGAAGGAGGGAATTAAAATTCTAAGTATAAGATCAAATGTTTTTTAAGTTGACTCCTAGCATAGGAATCTTGAAGAATCCGAAAGGAGAGAAATTGAGGCCGAGGTATTTGAGACCATTCCCAATTATTGAGAGAATTGGACTACTAGTTTATCACTTGAATTTACCAGAGGGATTGACTGCTATACATAATGTGTTTCATGTTTCACAATTGAAGAAATATCATCTTAGCTCCAAAGCATGTGCTTAACGAAGAACTGTTAATTCTACGACCCAATCTGAGTTATGTTGAGAAGCCAATAAAGATTTTCGATAAAAATATTAAGACACTTTGGAGTAAACCGATTCCAATGGTAAAGGTTTTGTAGGCTCATTATGGTATTCAATATGCCACTTGGGAAAATGAGGAATGGATGAAATGGAAGTATTTTAATTTACTTTTAGATATGACGCTATGAATTTTGGGATGAAATTCTCTTAAGGATAGGAGGATGTAAAACCCCACCTAAAACTACCATTAGGATAAGGAAAAGGTTTGGTATTGCATAGCATATCATTTGATGCATTTGTTTTTCCAAATGAATTATTACTGGCTTTATATATATTACTTATCTATGTTTTGTTATGTTTATATGATGATTAGAATTTTTTGTTTTGGGAAGAGAAGATTTTTAGGTTATGATGTTCGAGATAGCATGTATAGTTAACTTTGAGGTTGGGTAGAAATGGGCTATTTTGGAAGACAAGAACCCAAGAGTTAACACGAATTGGTGGATAAAACTTGGATTGTGTTTCTTAGAGACTTGAGTTCCAATCCTTTCAGGAGAAAATTATTACTTTTAAATTTTAAATTCTTCTGTTTTGACTTTAATCCTTTCCTTCCATAGGATAATTATTACATTTCGAATCTATTTGGAAGTTTTTCTTATACTATCTATTAGTATCAATTTCTTTTCTTCTTTGTTCGGCTACTTCGCACAGGAAGACGTCTTTGAGAGCTTTTGGTAACTAGGAGATTCTTAGCCATAGAATTCTATCTCAACCAAAATTGAATTTCAAAAACCTTGTGAGGTCACTTCTAAAATTCCTCTTTTGGTGATCATGATCTATCAACTTAATAGAAGCCATTAGCCTTTGAATAGAAGATATTCATTATCCTTTGGGAATTCTCAGAATTTCTCATTCCATCTTTAGCTGACACATTTTCAAGTGCATATTTTCTTTTTCTTCACTACTTATCAAAATAAAGAACTCTTGTGCTAACAACTACACACCTTTCGATTTTTTTTGTTTTCTCAAAATAGGACACAACCCTCCCCTTAATTTTCTTCCATCTAAGACTTTGGCCTTTGAGACTCCTATGGGCAAACAAGTTTGTTTGAAATTCAAGTCCTGATAATTTTCCCAACTGAGCACATCCATTCCTAAATTGAACGAATTTAGTAGCTACACCAATACAACTTTCATCAGCCAAAGCTCTTCTCATCTACATAAGAGACCCAAGGCACACTTAGATACTGCTTGGTCATTTTGCTTCTTTCAGTTAGTTTAGCCGAGGCTACATACTATAGATGAAGGAAGCTTCCACTTGTTATCTTCTCTATTTTCTATTCTTTGCTCAAACCAAAGCATCAGTACGCTAGACCCTACTGCCCTCTTCGCTGTACAATCTAGAAATCATGATTTGAGTAGGTTTGCTTGCTACTTTTGGCTTGAATTTTTTGATTCTCTAGATCAGCAAATCCCTCTCTACAAATAAACCTATAGTCCTATCATATGTTATATTAGATTTATTCTACTATTGTGTTGTGAATGCTTGTTGATGAGGTTTGAGTATACTTTGTTCATTAGGCAACAATCCCATACTGATAATCTGGGTTAAGATTTTAGAACTGTTACAACAATCCCTTGATAGGTTATAATCCTAATATAAGAATTTTATACATACCCCAAACTGTTGTACAACTTATAATATGTGGTATTTTATTTAATGAACTATGTATTTTATATGTGTAGGATGTATATTTTTTAATGATCTATGATCTATATATTTACCTGTGATATCTATTTTGTCGTACATCTATTGTTGTTATTATTCCTTGGTAATCATTATAGTATTTTATTACTGGATATATTCACATAATTAGTTGTTGATATAACACACACACACACACACACACACACACACATGTATATATAAATATATATACGTAGTAGTCATCGCTTGTTATTATATGATGTTATATAAAGCTCATTGTTTAGTAATTGTGATATACTCTTATCAACATTAAATTATTATTATTATTATTATTATTATTATTATTATTATCACTACTGTTATGATTATTATTATCATCATAATTATTGTTGCCATTGTTGTTGTTGTTGTTGTTGGCTGTGTTGTCATCTATAGTTTAATCGTCCAAATTCCAAACTAGTACTATTTGATCAAAACAAATAATATATATATATATATATATATATATATATATATATATATATATAAACACATCATTCATTATTTAATGCCTTCTACTAGAAATATGTATTTGTCAAATATATTTAGTCAACCGTCATTTCATATTTTAATACACTAAGTAACATTATTTAATTTACTATTTATTAAACATTAAATATTTGAAAATTAACTAATATGTGCTACAATTGATACTTGTTATTTATTATTTGTTTAAGTTCATTATTTAGAGTTTCTTAAATATTACTTGTAGTATACTAACCATTAATTATTATAGTTGGAAATTGTTGTCCTAATAGCAACTGATAATGTTAGTGTAGAAATTTTAGGTTGAGGAACACTTGACTTGATTTTTTAGAATTTTGGAATGAGATCTTGTGTTTGGCATGTTATGTTCGGAATGAAGGCATAGTTTGGTTCGCATTGTGTGATGACTAGTCATATGAAGTTGAACTATTTTAGATATTATGCCAATATAATGGATATAGGGTAGTTTCTGACAAGAACTTTGTATTTCCTTTAGAAGGGACTAGGTTCTATTGATCAAGTCATTGGAAGAATCTTTTATCTCAGAGACGAAAAATTCAGATAAGTCCTTGCATTAAATTTTATTTACCAAAGTTTTGAATTGAAAGTTAATTGTGAAATGTGGGTTTTCTCGATGATGTTGTAATTTGGAATGCAAGCTTAATCATTTTCAATAAAGGCTTTTATTCAAACATCGGCTTTAATGAAATATTACCTTCTATTTGTAGAATGAGCTTTTAGCAAATTATTTGGAAAACATGCTGATGAGGGCTCATCACATACATATTTTTGAGTATTTTTGTGATTTAATTGTAGTAAATCTTTGTTGAAATCACCACTCACCACACCTTTCCCATCTTGTTTTTTTAGGAAATAAAGAAAAGACCAATTGAAGATGACAGTGAAAAAAGGAAGAAAAATGGAGCAAAAATGGAAGAAAAATGAAGAAGCCACACAAGAAGTGGCGGCCTAGGGAATTAGAACTTTCCTAGGCCGCCTAGGATGAAACTTTCTATTAAAAAAGAATTAAATAGTACCCGGTATTGTTCACGTGACCAGTACTTGGCACTATTCATGTGAATAGTATTGAATAGTAATAGGCAACCCAGGGAACTTCCCTTGGTGGCCTTGGTTATGGAAAAACTAGCCGACCATATGGGCAAAAACGCACATCTTCGAATTTTTCTGCATTTTTCTCTTTGTTCCTCTATTGTACATTAAAAATACACTATTATAAACCCTAAAACACATCCTTGGTTAGCTAACAATCAAGAGATCCCATAGAGATCTCAAAGAAACACCAAGAAGAGAAGATTTTTTAAGAGATTAGAGCATCATTAAAGGAGATCTATGGAAGAGAAAGAACCAAAGCTTATCTATGAGTTTTCTTTCTTCCTCCTTTTGTATTTTTACTTGATGAAGAACTTTATTTGCCTTTTATTATATCTAAAGGGTTAACCCCTAGTTGGATTTTTGTGTTAAATACTTGCTTTGATTTATTGAATTCTTTTGTCTAATATGTGTTTACTTGATTTTATTATATTCAATTTGTTATTTGGGTCACTCTCTTCTATTGACTTCAAGAGATGGGGATAGGAGTTGAGTTCTATCTAATGGGTTTTCCTTCGATTAATTTGAGAGAGAGGTTGCGGGATTATAACTTGGTAATCATTAATCATTTGATATCGTCTAGAGATAGGGGTGTTAGGTTTTTCTAAATTATTAGGGGCTATACTTATTGCTTCTTAGGCTCGATTGGAAAGGTAGAGATACCCTTTAATTAGCTCAAGAATAGGGAATCCATAACTTGATAGAGAGAGTGTGGGTTTTACTTTTGTGGTCCATTGCACCAAAATTGACGATTAGTGGCACATCGATTAACGTCAAATAATGTGTAATTTGTGTCATGCATACAATTTTATGACGTTTTTTTTTTTTTGGTCATCACATTGATCGTCCCCTTTTCACTGTCGCTAAAGATATACGGTGACGATATGGATATTTTTGTGACGGATTCATAAACATTATGTAACGTCTCATAAAACGTCATGTTATAGCTATGTGTTTGTGACATTTAATTTGCGTCAGAACATAGTTTATGAATTGTCACAAAATATCTTAGATCTTCATAAAATATAAGTTAAATATTCAACTACTTGTGACAAAAATGAAAAACGTCATATGAGTAGGTGGTGTAATTTTCGTCACTCTTTATTTAAAAAAAAAAAATGTCACCAAATACCAAGGATTGTCACGAAATATGAGCTAAATTTTCAACTGTTAATGATAAAAATGAAAATGTCACACGAATACATGGCATAATTTTTGTCACTCATTATTAAAAATAACGTCACTAAACAATATGAATCATCGAAAATATTAGATGAATATTTAACTATTAATGAGAAAAATGAAAAATGTTGTGGGAATAGGTGGTGTAATTGTCGTTACTCATTATTGAAAAAGAACGTCACTAAATAACATAAATTGTGACAAAATATGGTTAAATAATCATTTATTCGTGATGAGTACGAGAATGTCACACTAAGGTGAAGTGCGATATATTATTGTAAATATTTTGATTAATTGTTACGTTAGTATCATCGTCACTCGAATAGGTGATGTTTGAGGCGTATCAAAATATTTGTTAATGCTTAATAATTAATGGCATTTCTAAAGTGAAAGGGTGACGAATAGGTTACAATCTTTTTTGTCACTAAACATTAAGTATTTTAATGTCATTTTTTTTAAAATTTATAATCTATAATATCTTATATCTTATGTATAATGTATAGTATTATAAAATCAAATCAATAGCATTTTATAAAATTAAATACCCCACTATATTCCAAATATTGAATTTCAAAGATAAAATACCCAAATAGTAGAGTAATGTTAAAAATTATATAATATTCCCCATGCATTGTGAAAAACAATATTCATAAAAAAGAAATAAGCCAAGCTATCTAATACCTAGTTAAACCATATTAGCCAGATTTCATTTAGATTCTTCAAATGACAATGAATTAGCTGGTGGAGAATTTGACTCACTTGAAAGTGCAATAAACATTTCATAAAAGTAATAAACAAATTAATAAGAAATCGAAAAAAATATAATGGCAAGTAAATTTCAAAAAAAGAAAGAAAGAAAGAAAGAAACAAAGAAAGAAAGAAAGAAAGAAAAGAGCATTTCACATCTATAAAAATAAAATTAATGCATACTATTACGAGAAAATGTGGCATTGGCACTTCCATTCCACAACTAATCATAGCTTGAGTCATTACTTGGAAGTGATCTTGAAGCGATTTAAAGTTCAACTTGTATTTCTTGAGCTTTTTGTCTTTCTTATCAAGATTTTCTGTTATTTTAGAAATGACAGGATTTGGTTGTTACTTATTAGGCTTAGGCCCATATCCAAGCCCTTTAATATAACTTGACCTACTTCCAAGCACTTCATCCACAACAGAGTCAATAGTCCTAGGTTCTATTCCTTCTCCAATAGGTTGTGATAGCAATTCTTGCATTCTCTTATATAATTATAGGAAAAAAACCTTAATTGTAATGTAAGAATATATGATAATGAGTTTAATATTTATAAAACCTTACATAGTTTGCTTGAGCCTTAGGACTTGTCCATTAGTTAGTCTCTGAATAGTGAGTTGTCTTAAAAATTTCCATCCTATTAGGCTCTTCTTCACCATTACGCTGCACAATTGTTAGTTAAAAAATGAAATAAAATAAAAATTTGCATATAAACTTAAAAGTTATAGTAATATAAATGGATCTTTTACCTTGGCATAGCGACTTGCAACAAATGCCTTTGACCCTTAATTATGTGAAAGCTTGACTTTCTGTTGACATGCTTTATTCTTTTCACATATTGCCTTCATATACCCAAAAAAAAAAAAAAAAAACCAACATTAGTATACACAAAAAATATATAATATTCTACTATTTATAATGTAAATGAAATTATAAATTAGAAGAAATAAACTTGATATTCAAGATTGTTAAATAGATCACATAGTGCTTCCTAATTTCTTGAGTCAAATTGAACTTAGTAGTTGGTGGCTTTTGACATGCTTCTTGATCACTTGAAAGTGATTTGCAGTATAAGTGAAACCTATGTCGCTGGTTTATAGACAACCTCAACCGAATTGACATCACAGAGCTTTGGGCATACTTATCATCTAAGTCAATCTAAAATTTAGTCTAAAAAAATTAAATTAATGGTTTGATGAGAGTATGTAAAATAACTTTATATGAACTTCAATTTTAAGACATTGCCCTTACCTTAAGTCTCTCAATTGCATGATTCTTATATCATTAGTAATGAAACTCCATTTTGTTGGAGTTGGGATGAATTGTCAAGAAATCAATTCGATTTTATTAGACAATTTTGCTGATTGAACTTCTGAAGTTGGTCTGCCCTTATCTTTTGCAATGTCAATTTGCATTTTATTTTTTGTTTCCTTTGATTAATAATTCTAACCCTTAACCTCTAGAAGGGCCTCATGCCTTTTTAGGAGGGATTGAGGCTGCCTGACCAATTTCAACAAAAAGAATAAATTCATCAATAAGAATTTTAAATAAAATAGTATTTTTAATATAGAAAATAAATTTAAAAACTGTAAAAGATAAATTATTAATTATATTTGTTTTCTCCTGCAATAACTCGTATACCATCCATAAATATTTAATTGAATATAGCTTTCATGCCATCTGAATTGTTATTTCTTTAATTTTGGTTTGTGAAACCCCAATTAAAACTAACCCTAGAGTAAGGGGGCCGGGATGCATATTATATTTTCTTGCACACATAAAGATATTTTTGTATGATTTTATGTGCTTTGGATATGTGGTTCGTAGTCCAGATGGCATAATCGTGCTTATTGAGTAAGAAGGGCAAAATGGTAATTTTGCTTGAGGTGGAAATAGGGAGATATCTTGAGGGTTAAATAGGAAAAATATTTGGGAGAGAAAAAAAGAACAAGAGTTGTTGTGGTTTAGGGGTTAGAGCTTTGGAATTAATCCTTGAGGTCTTGAGTTCAAATTCCATCATTTGAGTTTTAGCATGATTAAATTTTATTTTTGATAAGTAGGTTATTTTCGGCCCTTGCATGCCTCAGGGAAGAGTAGGAGTGTTGTCTTAGGGGAGACATGAAAGGAATGTCCTAATTCCACTCTTGTGCCCTACAAAAATTTCTAAGGGATTTATACCCTTTTAGATCTTTAGCTTCCCTTAATTCTTAATCAATCAACTTGCTTAATTATCTAAGCCATTTTTATTTCCAGAAAATTCCAGCAAGGTTATGTGATTTGAAGTTTTGGAAATGTCTATGTGAGGATACCTTGTTGACCAAAAATGGGGAGGAGTTACGGAAGGTTCCCAAGAGAATTAACCTCCATGGTTGAACCTTCAAACTCCATCCTATGAGTATTCATCTTCTTCATGTAGTAATTTGGAAAATTTTCCAGCTTCTTGATCAGTCCAATTGGCGAAATTTTCAGCCATCTTTCCCTCACAAATACTGCTAGAAAAATAGCCATCTTGATCAGCTTGAAGTCTGAAATCATAGGCCAAAACCAGACTGCACAAAAGCTGTACAAATCAGGAAAAAAAAAATCCTAGGCAGTTCGCAACCTAGCAGTCCGAAAAACCAAGCTGTTCCTCTAGCTTTCAAACTAGCAATTCAACCTTGTCTTTCCTCCATAAAGATGGCTGGAAACCAGCCTTAAAGGACCCTCCAAAACCCCTTCAAACCTTCTGCTAGTTGGCTGAAGCATGGCAGAAAAATCTGCCTAGAAATTCTAGCAAACCATGCGAAAGACTAACTAGAAATTCCAGCTTTGTTTCCCTCTTCACCCTTGTCCGAAACTTACTCCATTTTTCTGTTAAACTCACCTTGGTCAGCCATGAGCTGAACTTCATCACCTCCACCATTGTTCTGCACGAAAAGAGCTCCATGGCTGCTCCTAAAATCTCTCCATCAATGACTACAATCAAGCCATTAATTGGAGTCCAAAATTCCAGCAAATTGTTCAGCAAATTTCCATGGATTAAGCCTCAACTATCTAGAAAATTCCTTCACCATTGCACTCCATATTTCGGCCACCCTAAAGCTCATTCAAAAATCATTCATCTCAGGAAAAATTCCAGCCAAACAGCTGTCCATTGAAGCTACCAAAAGACCTCCATCAACCAAGATCTTCTTACCACATTTGCTACCATAATTTATTCTCTAAATTATTCTTTTTGAATTTCAAACAACCAGCTTTCCTTTTCTCCCAAATATGAGAATCCAATCACCAGAATTTTCCAATCCATTCGGCCACCTTTCCAAGCAAAATTTCGGCCAACTTCCTTCTATTCTCTCCAAACCTCCAAGAACACCTACCACCATTCTCACGCATAAGACCACTCAAAACCTCTTCAATCTTCTCCAAAAACTCCAGATCACACCTACTCATCCTCTTGAATTCATTTCTGCAATATTTAACATCAAACGCTAAGATCAAATTTCTACTTTCGGATAAAAAAAAAAAACCAGAATTTTCTTGAAGGCTCAAGAACACTTTCAAGGTAAGCATGAACAATTAACTCCATCTTCTTCCACCTTTGATCTTAATGAATATACTAATAAACTCTCTATTTTTCATTCTCTCTCTCTCTCTCTCTCTTTCTCGGCCGAATGGATACTCCAACCATGGCCATTTTTCTTCTTCCTCCTTGGACGGATGAAGCCTTCCAAGCATGAGGATCCTCTTGAAACGTCTTCAAGGTAGTCATCATTCAAGTAACTCTCTTCAATCTTCTCTTTAAATTCTAGATTCATGTCTCTTGGATATAGTTGGATGAGGATGGAATATATTTGAAGATTGAGTATGTGTTTATATGATGGAGATGGGATTGAAGTAAGAGGAATGTGTTTATGCGATAGAGTTGGGATTGATGCATGTGGATGATTTGTCTTGGTTGGATTTTATGATGTTTTAGGGTTTGTTGCTTATCTTCATGCCGTGGGTAGTATGAATGTTTAAGCATGTTAGAGATTATGTCACCTTTGGTAAATAAGGTTTTATGCTCTTGTATTCTTGTTGATGCCATGAAAATGATTATGTTTAACGGAGTTAGGATCATGTGTTGGTAGATTTGTATCTATGCTTTTATTCATGATTTGGATGTTTTGTGATTGGTGTAGAGTGTATGTTCATGGCTATAGTTAGAAATAGGAATTATAATCATGACCTTGTTGTTCCTAAGCTATTTAAGTTAGCCAATTTGATTTCATCAATAAAAATTAATACCATATTTCCTTCTAGTGATTTCGAAAACCCTAGGAAAATGTGGATTTGGACTAATGATATTTTAACCAAATAAATGGTACCATTCATTAAAATTAAAATATAAAAATATTATATATATATATATATATAATATAATAATAGCATTAAATAAAGCCTTTTATATAAATAATCATAATAGGCAAAATATTAATCTTATAAGTCATATATTCATAAATACTATTAAAATTTATTTATTATCTTTTTGTCAAGATATATTAAAATTTACTTATTATTAATTTTATTTACCAATTATTTTCTAACCATTAGTTATTATAAATCATTATTCTAAATAATATCATCTAGGACCTAGGACCTTTCATCAAATACACCCTAATTTATTTCTAGCACTATTTAAACCTACAACTTATTAGTAGCTAATTCACAAACCCTAGTTATTTTAATATCAAGCTAGATTTATTTTATAAACCCTTTATTTATTATCTTGCCTTAAAGTTTGGGACACTAGGGTCATGATTGTAGTAAGTTGAGCTAGGATTATTTATGAAAGTAAATTTTGGCTTGAGTTTTATTATGGCTTATGTTTAACCCAGGCGGGGTTAGGTCAGCTTTTGGAGATCTTTATTTTATCTCGCGCAAAGGATCAAGAAAGCTCCTACATAAAACTTGTTTGTTGAAAAAGGTTATTATGGCAAGCTAAACACGAAGGTTGTGAGCATTGATTTGGTAAAGGCAATTAGGAACTGTGTCCTTTCTTGTTTCAGTCAAACCAATCATTTGAAAAACAACAAGCAGTTTTATTCAAACACTAAACTGTTTCTAAAACTAATTTTGACAAGGACTTTGGAAACCCTTGATTGCCATTTTCAAGTAAAGCTATGTTTTCTCAGTTTTCTCCCAAGTGGGATAATCTATGTTGAGTACTCAATAAGGGTAGGCTAGTAGTACTAGTTTTGAAGAGCAAGAGTGAGTCTTCTGGCAGGAGGCCACCTCCAGAAGATGAACTCAACTTGGAGAAACGTCAGCACTACTTACTCATGCCGGTCCGAGCTAGCAGGTTTCAATCATGTGGACTGTGTGTTGCCGGAGTCGACAATCGGTTTTGTTTGGGTGTAGAGAAAGAGGAGTATCTTACTCGGTATGCCGATCACCTACTTTTTGTCAGTCTGCACAAAGTATGGCATTCTGACCGTTGTATGGTTGTGGGGCCCAACGTGTGGTAACTCATGGCCGCCCTTTTGAGTGGTTGATTTTATTGTACATGTATGGTTAGAAAAGTTAAAACGCCACTCTTGATTTTTAACAGTGTTTATTACTTTTTCTAGTACTTTTTCTTATGAAGTTCTTACATCATGCATTTATGAACTGTTTTCATTGGACACTCAAAGCACATATAGACTTACTGAAATTTTTATCTCATCACCCTTTTTATTTTGGATTTGTCTTGAATTTTTGGATTATAATAAGTTTAATTTTAAAGTATTATTTTATTTTTTGTTTGTGTGGCTTAGTTGTAAAGACCCGTTGTCCTTTGTATAGGGCGACATCCCCGGTCCTGTTGGACCTAGGTAGTGGGGTGTTACAAGTGGTATCAGAGACTTGGTTTAGGCAAATATTGATAGTAGATGTCCTGTTTATTTAGGTTGAAATCTTTATCTAACCTATCTTGTTTATGTTGTAGGATGGTTAGAATGCTTAGAACTACGAGGAAGGGGCAGCAATGGCATCCTCTTATCCCTATCTACGCAGAAGACCTTCTAGTACCTCAGCCTGCTCCTCAACCAGTTATTCCTTTGGAAGATAGCAGTGATGATGAGTTCCTGATTCATGAGCCACCCCTAATCCCAGTGATATTATTGAGTTCTGACAGTAAAGATGAGGAGATAGCCGTGGAGTTTGTTCCCCACCCTCTTAGTCCCCTAGTAGATTTGTCACCAGATAGTGATAACCCAGGGGAGATAGATTATGAATCTCCACCTAAGCCTTTTTTCATTCCTCCACCCAACCAGGTTTAGCCCGGGGAGAGTTCTAGGCGACTCGGGAAAGAGCCAATGGAGGGGTTTGCCAGTGGGGCTGGGATAGACTTCTCTAAGAACTATAGGGGATGGTTGTATGAGCCTGATCTTGAAGATTCTGATAAGGACTAGAGGGGCCGAGAGTTATTATGACCAGGATGTTTATTTATTGTTTTTGTACACTTCTATGTTAAGGTGTTTTATTTCTGTTTTTTGTTTAAATTCGAATTTATGCAAATAAAGATTTGAGAGAAAATATATGAGCAATTCTTTAGATAAAAACTTGCATCTAATTTCCTTTTACTTATATCTAAACGTGAATGCATGCTCAACTAAAGTGATTTCATCATTGAATGCATAAACTTATCATTTGGGTATGGTTTAGAATGTTACCCAAGTGCCGTGTAGCTTCATCAAGTAGGAGAATTCCGAAAGCAGATCATGAGGCACCGGAAGTTGAGACGACCCAGATGCGATCACCCAACCGGGGTGATGAGAGCGAACCGGATATAGGGATGGGGTTTGAAGCACTGGTTAATGTGATGATGGGGCAAGCATTCAGTAAGATGGCAAAGATTCTGCAGACCCTGATTGAGCGGAGGAACCCCAAGAGAGAAGATGAGGCATTGGAGCAGTTTTGAAGTTTCAGCCGCTTGTCTTCTTAGGCGAAGCTGAGCAAGATCAGAAAGCAGAGCAATGGATCGAGCAGATGGAAGATATATTTGCAACGCTCCAGTACACTGAGGAGCGAATGGTTAAGTTTGCTGCATTCTGTTTGAGGGGCCCAAATCGGGCATGGTGGCAGCGGGTTCAGGACGACTGGGAGATGGTTGATCAGGAATGGACGTGGTCCAACTTTGTTGAAGCCTTCAGAGCTGAATATATCCCTCGATGGATAGTGGAAAAGTGGGAGGACGAGTTCTAGAATCTAAAGCAAGGAGGCATGACAGGGCCCAGTATGCAGCACGGTTCACCCAGCTATCGAAGTATTGTAAGAGGCTAGTGGACACCGAGCAGAATAGGACGAGGCAGTTTGTCAAGGGATTGAGGAGGGTGTTGGCACCTTCTCCACCAACGACCTATTCGAAGGCCGTAGACGCAGCTACCAGGATTGAGAATGAGGACCGCAGTAGGATGGTGGTGAGGCTTTTCCAGCCGCCAAGGCAACCACAAGGACACTTCTAGAGACAGCAATCCAACAAGCACCCCACCTACCAGCAGTGGCAGAATCGGGGAAAACAAGCCCGGACTGCACCAGTTGGACCTACTCAGAACCTTCCATTATGCCAGCAGTGTGGGAAAAGAGGCCACTCTGAGAAGAACTATTGGTCCAAGAGAGGAGAGTGGAAATGTTATCACTGCGGTGACCCGACCCACCTGCGGAACGCCTGCCCTAAACTGCACCGAGTCGGGCAAGGGAATCCTACTTAGAACCCGGGACCCAATAGAGCTAATGCCATAGGAGCATCCGAGAGTGGGGCACTGAAACCTCAAGTAAAAGCCAAGGTATTTGCTTTCAACAGAGAGGAGGTTGGAACCGATGTGGCAGTAGTGGAAGGTACGTTTACTATCCAAGGACGTTTCGTTAATGCATTGATAGATCCTAACTCTACTCATTCCTCTTTAAACAAGATTTGTGTATATCATTTGGGTTGGGATGGAGTAGAGTTACCTTTTACCTTATTGGTAAGTACACCTTTAGGAAAGATGGCACAAGCAGATCGGTATGTGCAAAAATGCAAAATTGATGTTGGGAGAGAAAGCTTGGAGGGAGATTTGATAGTGTTGGATATTGAGGATTATGATTTGATATTGGGAATGGATTGGCTAGCAAAGCATGGGGCTAGGGTAGACTATAAGAATAAATCAGTCCAGTTTATTAGATTGGGTTGTGATGTGTTGCAATTTGATGGCAAGAGAGTAAAGGAATTGAAGTATTTGATAGCGGGGGCTAAGGCCCGGAAATTGCTGAAGCAAGGATGTCAAGGGTACCTAGCTTATGTGACAAACAAGCCAAAAGACCAGTGCACTCTGGAGGACACTGAGGTAGTGAAAGACTTTCCTGATGTGTTCCTAGTGGAACTTACTTCTCTACCTCCCAGCCGAGAAGTTGAGTTCACCATTGACCTAGTTCCGAAAGCGGAACCAGTATCTCGGACCCTGTATCGGATGGCACCAGCAGAGCTAAAAGAGCTGAAGGAGCAGCTAGAAGAGCTAGTGAAGCAAGGCTACATCAGACCTAGCATGTTGCCCTGGGGAGCACCTGTGCTGTTTGTGAAGAAGAAGGACGGGACTCTGAGACTATGTATCAATTATCGGGGCTTGAACAATCTGACAATCAAGAACAAGTATTCCCTACCATTGATTGATGAGCTGTTTGACCAGTTACAAGGATCTAGTTGCTACTCCAAATTAGCCTGAGGCAAGGGTACTATCAAGTGCGGATAAAAGAAGAGGATATCCCCAAGACGACCTTCAACACCAGATATGGACATTATGAGTTCGTGGTAATGCCGTTCAGGGTGACCAATGCTCCAACAGTATTCATGGACTTGATGCATCGAGTGTTCCGACTCTATTTGGATAAGTTTGTGGTGGTCTTTATTGACGACATTCTAATTTATTCCAAGAGTCCGAAGGAGCATGCGAAACATTTGAAGCTCGTATTAGAGAAGCTGCCGGGGCACAAGCTTTTTGCCAAGTTTAGCAAGTGTGAGTTCTGGCTGGACAGTGTAGCATTTCTTGGCCACGTGGTGACCAAGGAGGGAATCAAGGTAGACCCAGCAAAGGTTGAAGCAGTGTCAGACTGGAAGCAACTGGAGAACATCACCGAGATTCGAAGTTTCTTGGGATTGGCTAGTTACTATAGGAGGTTCATCAAAGGATTTTCGACGCTCGCATCGCCTATGACCGGCTGCTGAGGAAAGATGTCCCATTTGTTTGGGGTGAAAAATATGAAAAAAGTTTCCAAGAGCTGAAGCGAAGATTGATGACAAAACCAGTATTGAGTCTGCCAGAGAGAGATAAGCCTTACGCGCCGTATACCGATGCCTCGAAAGAAGGATTGGGAGTAGTATTGATGCAAAACCAAAAAGTGATCGCGTATGCTTCTTGAAAGTTGAGACCTCTGTAGGATTTCTAAATTAATTAAACAGATTAAGCGCAGCGAAAAATAGCAAGAAATCCAAGTAATGGATCACAGGTTTGCAGTAGAAACGGGAAAAAGTGAAGATCACGCTTATTACCTCTTGAAGCCGGAATTTAAATTTTTCTTGTTCCAAGAACGCAAGCGCGATCCAGATCACAAAACCGGTTCACAACAGCTCAACTGAAGTCCAAGAAAGAACTCCCTCTAATGATAATCCATACAAGGTCAAACGCTCACGATCTCACAATTCTATGCTAGTAGAATTCAGGAGGCTAGGGTTTGATTAATAAGAGAGAGACGGCTAGGGTTTGATCAAGAGAGAGGCATAGAAACGGTTTCTTTGTTATTGCGTGAATAGTCTGTGTCTCTTACCCTAAGGAAACCTTTTCCTTATATTTATAGATTTATAATTACCGTAAATTGCAACTTAGTCCTTCAACGTCCAATTGTCAACAAATTGGTCCTTGAAGTTTACTTAATTACAATTAGGTCCTATGAATTATAACAAACTTATAATTCACCTATAAATATATTCACTTCTCTTCATTAACCCCACAATATTATCAAATAATATATTTGAGCATTCAAACCTTTATTGTGTGTGACCCATTAGGTTTCCTTCTTATTGGTAGCATAATATGAATTAATTCTAACAATATTAGAATTAATAATCCTTAATAAAATAAATGATTAAATTTATTAATTCTCTAATTAATAAATCCATATTTAGCATATCAAGAGCGACATCTAGCAATGAATCTTGATCACCTAAAAGTCCAGAAAGTCAAGTGGCTTGACATGAACCTTTCAATAGCAAATTATCAGTGCAATAAACTCTTTTCACCATACAATATCTCATTCGGTCTAGAGCATGGAATTAGTGCCAGCTCCCTCCAGAATATTATTAATTCTGGCCCGAATATTTTATTACTTGTTCAAGAAATCCATTACTCGATATGTGTATCAATTGGAACCATTTCCATCACATAGTCACCTTGGCCAAGGACTTCATGAGTAATGATTTCTACAAGTGGCATTGAGATATACTCTCCTACTATTAGGAGTGGTGAATCCTTTATTGACTTTCTCAACTACTTTTGTTTACTTTTCGTTGTACCCAATATCCATCCCATAGGCAGTCCTAGATAAGACTCCAAATATTAGAATCAAAGTACAACGCTCGTTAAACAAAGTACCTTGAAGATCTCAAGTCTAAGGATACTTGCATACTTGTTCTAATGAGATTCTATCACTGGCACTAAATAGTTATCCAAGTGATTATCTCGTACCTAGGTCATCCAATGAACTTGTTCCAAAACAAGCATCCATACGTTAATCCTAAGTATCCTAATACTCACAGATATAAGAACCACCGCTTGATCCAATCAAGAGATATAACATGTGCCAGTCTTAGCGTATTAATAATGTCCCATCTTATTAATACTATGACTGGGGATTATTTAAGTACAAACACTGCATAGTGTAGTAGGAATCTCACATCATGATCTCTATCATGATTTCTTTAACACTGTGTTGTACTAGGGACTTTATTTAACGGTTTGTACACATATTTAGATATAACAGTCAAACTAAAAGATAAAGAATGCCTCTTATTAATTTAATATGTAATATACATGGTACAAGTGATTGCCTCTAGAGCACAACACTAATAACCTCATGAAGTCAACTACCTTACGCATGATCTAGAGCTAGCAGCCATTGTGTTCGCTCTCAAGAAATGGCGACACTATTTGTACGGGGCGGAATATGACGTGTTCACTGACCACAAGAGCCTGAAGTACATCTTCACTTAGAAGGATTTGAATTTGAGATAGCAAAGGTGGATGGAATTCTTGGAAGAGTATCGTTGTCCAATCAACTATCATCCCGGGAAGGCCAACGTTGTTACTGATGCCCTAAGTAGAAAAGTCGGTATGACCAGATTAAGAGTGCAGGAGATTCAAGTGGTCCAGGATGTGTTGGATAGAAGAGTGGAAGTGCAAGAAAAGAGAATTGTTGTTAGCAAAGTAACACAGAATTTCAGCTTTTCAAGGACAAGAAGCTTAAATGACAAGGCAGTGAATTTCGACAAGGTAAGGCAGGAGTTTTGTATTTCAGGGATTGGTTGTGTGTACTTGGAGAGTAGTAATTGAAGGACATAATTTTGGAAGAGGCGCATAAGAGCAAGTACGCCATTCATCCGGGGAAAGTCAAAATGTACCAGGATCTAAAAAGGGCCTATTGGTGGCCCGGAATGAAGCGGGATATGGTTAAATATGTCTCGACATGTCTCACCTTTCAGAAGGTCAATGCGGAGCACAAGAAGTTAGCGGGACTGTTACAACCATTGCCCGTACCTGAATGAAAGTGGGAGGAGGTAACCATGGATTTTGTCACTGGACTTCCTATGTCAAGCACTTAGAAGGATGCCATATGGGTAGTAGTGGATCGACTGACCAAATCGGCACATTTTATACCAATGAATATAAGAGATTCTAAGGAGATGTTGGCTCAGACCTATGTGCAAGAAATAGTCTGTCTTCATGGAGTGCCATCAAGTATTGTGTCCAATCGAGACCCAAGGTTTACGTCTCATTTTTGGGGCAAGTTTCAAGAATCAATGGGGTCGAGTCTGAAGTTCAGTACGACAGCGCATCCGCAGATCGATGGGCAGTCAGAAAGGGTTATACAGATATTAGAGGATATGCTGAGAGCCTGTATTCTGGATTTTGGAGATAAGTAAATTGAATGTGTGCTGTATGTGGAGTTGTCGTATAATAATAGTTATCAAGCTTCAATTGGAATGGCCCCATATGAGGCCCTATATGGACGCAAGTGTCAGGTGCTGCTATATTGGAGTTGGTCAGAAGATGGTCACATAAGCAAAACTGGAGAAGTCTGTGTTCAGAAAATGTTGGACAAAGTTAAGTCAATCAGGGAAAGGTTGAATGCAGCTCAGAGCCGACAAAAGAGCTATGTAGACAATAGGCGAAGAGAGTTGGAGTTTCAAGTAGGAGACAAGGTATTTCGGAGATTGGTACCAAATAGAGGAATCTTGAAGCATTCGAATGGTGGAAAGCTGAATCCAAGGTATTTGGGACCGTTCCCGATAAAGTAAAGGATTGGACCGGTAGCATATCAATTAGACTTGCTAGATGGATTGACGAAAATTCATGACGTATTTCATGTGCCACAGCTGAAGAAGCACAATGCCGATCCCGTTCATGTTCTGAATAATGAGCCGTTGGTGTTGCAACCCGATCTGAGCTATGTGGAGAAACCCGTGCGAATATTGGACTGCAATATCAAGAATCTCTGGAACAAGTAGATACCGATGGTAAAAGTTCAGTGGGAGTATCATGGCATGCGAGATACCACATGAGAATCAGAAGAGTGGGTAAAGCGGAAGTATCCTGATCTGAGATAGAGGTATGCCGGAATTTCGGGACGAAATTCTCCTAAGGAGGGGAGGATGTGAAACCCCAATTAAAACCAACCCGAGAGTAAGGGGGTCGAGATGCATATCATATTTTCTTGCACGCATAAAGATATTTTTGTATGATTTTATGTGCTTTGGATATGTGGTTCGTAGTCCAGATGGCTTAATCGTGCTTATTGAGTAAGAAGAGAAAAATGGTAATTTCGCTTGAGGTGAAAATAGGGAGATAGCTTGAGGGTTAAATAGGAAAAATATTTGGGAGAGAAAAGAAGAATAAGAGTTGTTGTGGTTTAGGGGTTAGAGCTTTGGAATTAGTCCCTGAGGTTTTGAGTTCAAATTCCATCATTTGAGTTTTAACATGATTCAATTTTATTTTTGATAAGTAGGTTATTTTCGGCCCTTGCATGCCTTAGAGAGGAGTAGGGGTGTTGTCCTAGGGGAGATATGAAACGAATGTCCTAATTCCACTCCTGTGCCCTACAAAAATTTCTAAGGGATTCATACCCTTTTAGATTTTTAGCTTCCCTTAATTCTTAATCAATCAAGTTGCTTAATTATCTAAGCCATTTTTATTTTCAGAAAATTCCAGTAAAGTTCTGTGATTTTGAAGTTTCGAAAATATCTATGTGAGAATACCTTGTTGACTGAAAATAGGGAGGAGTTATGGAAGGTTTCCAAGAGAATTAACCTCCGTGGTTGAACCTTCAAACTCCACCCTATGAGTATTCATATTCTTCAAGTAGTAATCTGGAAATTTTTCCAGCTTCTTGATTAGTTCAATTGTTGAAATTTTCAGCCATCTTTCCCTCCTAAATACTGCCAGAAAAATAGCCATCTTGACCAGCTTGAAGTCTGAAATCATAGGCCAAAACTGGACTACACAAAAGCTGTACAAACTAGGAAAAAAAAATCCTAGGCAGTTCGCAACCAAGCAATCCGAAAAACCAAGCTGTTCCTCTAGCTTTCAAACTAGCAATTCAACCTTGTTTTTCCTTCATAAAGAAGGCCAGAAACCAGCCTTAAAGGACCCTCCAAAACCCCTTCAAACCTTCTGCAAGTTGGCTGAAGCATGGCAGAAAAATCTGCCCAGAAATTCCAGCAAACCATGCGAAAGACTAACTAGAAATTTCAGATTTGTTTCCCTCTTCACCCTTATCCAAAACTTACTCCATTTTTTTGTAAAACTCACCTTAGTCAGCCATGAGCAGAACTTCATCACCTCCACCATTGTTCTGCATGAAAAGATCTCCATGGCTGCTCCTAAAATCTCGCCATCAATCACTACAATCAAGCCATTAATTGGAGTTCGAAATTCCAGCAAATTGTTCCAGCAAACTTCTATGGATTAAGCCTCAACTATCCAGAAAATTCCTTCACCATTGCACTCCATATTTTGGTCACCCTAAAGCTCATTCAAACATCATTCATCTCAGCAAAAATTCGAGCCAAACAGCCGGCCATTGAATCTTCCAAAAGACCTCCATCAACTAAGATCTTCTTACAATATTTGCTACCATAATTTATTCTCTAAATTATTCTTTTTGAATTTCAAACAACCATCTTTCCTTTTCTCCCAAATCTGAGAATCCAATCACTAGAATTTTCCAGTCCATTTAGCCACCCTTCCCAAGCAAAATTTCGGCCAACTTCCTTCTATTTTCTCCAAACCTCCAAGAACACCAAGAACACCTACCACCATTCTCATGCATAAGACCACTCAAAACCTCTTCAATCTTCTCCAAAAACTCCAGATCACACCTACTCATCCTCTTAAATCCATTTATGCAATTTTTAACATCAAACACTGAGATCAGAGTTCCACTTTCGGATAAAAATAAAAAAACCAGAATTTTCTTGAAGGCTCAAGAACACTTTCAAGGTAAGCATGAACAGTTAACTCTATCTTCTTCCACCTTCGATCTTAGTGAATACACTTTTAAACTCACTCTTTTTCATTCTCATTCTCTCTCTCTCTCTCTCTCTCTCTCTCTCTCTCTCTCTCTCTCTCTCTCTCTCTCTCTCTCTCTCTCTCTCTCTCTCGGCCGAATGGTTACTCTAACCATGGCCATTTTTCTTCTTCCTCCTTGGACAGATCAAGCCTTCCAAGCATGAGGATCCTCTTGAAATGTCTTCAGGTAGTCATCATTCAAGTAAGCCTCTTCAATCTTCTCATTAAATTCTAGATTCATGTATCTTGGATGTAGTTGGATGAGTATGGAATATATTTGGAGATTGAGTATGTGTTTATATGATGGAGATGGGATTGAAGTATTTGGAATGTGTTTATGCAATGGATTTGGGATTGATGCATGTGGTTGATTTGTCTTGGTTAGATTTTATGATGTTTTAGGGTTTGTTGCATGTCTTCATGTCTTAAGTAGGATGAATGTTTAAATATGTTAGAGATTATGTCACCTTTGGTGAATAGAGTTTTATGCTCTTGTATTCTTGTTGAGGCCATGAAAATGATTATGTTTAATGGAGTTAGGATCATGTGTAGATAGATTTGGATCTATGCTTTTATTCATGATTTGGATGTTTTGTGATTGGTGTAGAGTGTATGTTCATGACAATGGTTAGAAATTGGAATTATAATTATGACCTTGTTGTTCCTAAGCTATTTAAGTTAGCCAATTTGATTTCATCAATAAAAATTAATACCATATTTCCTTCTAGTGATTTCGAAAACCCTAGGAAAATGTGGATTTGGACTAATGATATTTTAACCAAATAAATGGTACCTTTCATTAAAATTAAAATATAAAAATATTATATATATATATATATATATAATAGCTTTAAATAAAGCCTTTTATATAAATAATCATAATAGACAAAATATTAATCTTATAAGTCATATATTCATAAATACTATTAAAATTTATTTATTATCTTTTTGTCAAGACATATTAAAATTTACTTATTATTAATTTTATTTACCAATTATTTTCTAACCATTAGTTATTATAAATCATTATTCTAAATAATATCATCTAGGACCTAGGACCCTTCATCAAATACACCCTAATTTATTTCTAGCACTATTTAAACCTACAACTTATTAGTAGCTAATTCACAAACCCTAGTTATTTTAATATCAAGCTAGATTTATTTTATAAACCCTTTATTTATTATCTTGCCTTAAAGTTTGGGACATTAGGGTCATGATTGTAGTAAGTTGAGCTAGGATTATTTATGAAAGTAAATTTTGGCTTGAGTTTTATTATGGCTTATGTTTAACCCAGGCGGGGTTAGGTCAGCTTTTGGAGATCTTTATTTTATCTCGCGCAAAGGATCAAGAAAGCTCCTACATAAAACTTGTTTGTTGAAAAAGGTTATTATGGCAAGCTAAACACGAAGGTTGGGAGCATTGATTTGGGAAAGGCAATTAGGGACTGTTTCCTTTCTTGTTTCAGTCAAACCAATCATTTGACAAACAACATGCAGTTTTATTCAAATACTAAACTATTTCTAAAACTAATTTTAACAAGGACTTTGGAAACCCTTGATTGCCATTTTCAAGTAAAGCTATGTTTTATCAGTTTTCTCCCAAGTGGGATAATCTACGTTAAGTACTCAATCAGGGTAGGCAAGTAGTACTAGTTTTGAAGAGCAAGAGTGAGTCTTCTGGCAGGAGGCCACCTCCAGAAGATGAACTGAACTTAGAGAAACGTCAGTACTACTTAGTCATGCCGGTCCGAGCTAGCTGGTTTTAATCATGTGGACTGTGTGTTGCCGGAGTGGACAACCGGTGTTGTTTAGATGTGGAGAAGGAGGAGTATCTTACACGGTAGGCCGATCACCTACCTTTTTGTCAGTCTGCACAAAGTGTGGCATTCTGACTGTTGTATGGTTATAGGGCCCAACGTGTGGTATCCCATGGCCGGCCTTTTGAGTGGTTGATTTTATTGTACATGTATGGTTGGAAAAGCCAAAACACCGCTCTTGATTTTTAACATTGTTTATTGCTTGCCAGTACTTTTTCTTATGAAGTTCTTACATCTTGCATTCATGAATTGTTTTCAATGGACACTTAAAGCACACACAGACTTACTGAAATTTTTATCTCATCACCCTTTTTACTATGATTTCAGGTTGATCCTATTGTGGGGATGAGTAGCTAGTTTTTGCCTGCTTGGAAGATATTCTGTTATCTATTTTATGTAATGGTTTGGGAGTTGAGAGTGAACAATTTTTATTTTGGATTGTAATAAATTTAATTTTAAAGTATTGTTTTATTTTTTGTTTGTATGACCTAGTTGTAAAGACCCCTTATCCTTTGGACGGGGCGACATCTCCGGCCCTGTTGGGCCTAGGTAGTGGGGTGTTACATAGTTGGCTTAAGGATATGACATAGTTGGCAACTTTTGTTCTAAGATAGTTGAGACTGTTGGGATTTCATCATGCTTATGAAATAAGAACGCATCGAAAATAACTATGAAATCAATGCCCTAGAATCACGTGTTTGCAATTAAAATGGGAATAGAGGAAGGAAATGGAGATTACCTTCTATGGTAGAAAACAAAAACTTTTCTCGTGCCAACTCCTCTGCTTTGATCACCTACCTTGCACCACTACAATCCAAGAGTATGATTGTCACTAGCAGTAATCCACGCACGGTTGAATTGCTTACGAAGCCCGCTCAAAACTATGCTAGTAGAAGAGAAGAGGCTAGGGTTAATTGGAGAAGAAAGAGGTGAAGAGGAAGGTCCGAAAATCCTCCTTTTCATCGTCTAAAATCTCACGCAGCAATAGGGAACGTTTCTATGTTTGTAGGTTTTAGGATTTGGGTTAACTGCAATTATGTCCTCCAAGATCTAATGTCTACAATTGGGCCCTTGAAGTTTACATAATTGCAACCAAGTCCCTTGAATTATAACAAACTTATAAGTCACCTATAAACATATCTTCTTCTCTTAATTAACCCCACAATATTATCTAATAATATATATTGAGCATTCAAACGTTTATTGTGTATGATCTATTAGGTTTCCTGGTCTTATTAGTAGCATAATATGAATTAATTCTAACAACTTTAGAATTAATAATCCTAAATAAAATATAAGATTAATTTATTAATTCTCTAATTAATAAATCCACATTTAGCAGATCAAGAACGACATCTAGCAAGACTCTTGATCACCTAAAAGTCCAGAAAGTCAAGTGGCTTGACGTGAACCTTTCAATAGCAAATAACCAGTGCAATAAACTCCTTTCACCATACTGTTTCTCATTCGGTCTAGAGCATGGAATTAGTGCCAACTCCATCTAAAATATTAATAATTCTTGCACGAATATTTTAGTACTTGTTCAAGAAATTCATTACTCGATATGTGTATTAAATTTGGAATTATTTCCAACACATAGTCGCCTTGGCCAATGACTTCATAAGTAATGATTACTACAAGTGACCCTGAGATATACTCTCATATTATTAGGTGTGGTGAATTTTTTATTAACCCTTTCAGCTATTTTTGTTTACTTTACATTGTATCTAATGTCCATCCCGTAAGTGGTCCTTGTAAGACTCCAAAGATTAGAATCAAAGTGAAACGCTCTATAAACAAAATACCTTGGAGATCTTAAGTCTAAGGATACTTGTACACTTGCTATAATGAGATTCTATCACTAAAACTCAATAGATTATCCAAGTGATTATCTCAAAGCTAGGTCATCTAATAAACTTGTTCATATAACAAGCATCCACATATTAATCAAGAGTAGTACAATACTTACGATTATGAGAACTACCGCTTGATCCAATCAAGGAATATAACATGTGCTAGTCTTGGTGTTTTAATAATGTCCGATCTCATCAGTACTATGACTAGGGATTATTCAGGCGCATTTACTACATAGTGTAGTAGGAATCTCACATCATGATCTCTATCATGATTTTCTTAATATTGTGTTGCACTAAGTACTTTAGCAAATAGTTTATACGTATATTCAGATATAACAATCAAACTGAAAGATAAAGAATACCTATTTTATTAATTATTATGTAATATATATAGTACAAATAATTGTCTTTAGGGCACAACACTAACAATTTCCCACTTGCACTAGAGCCAATCATTTATATATCAAATACCAAATGACTAAACACGTTTATCATGTTTCTTCTGGGAAAATGCATTAGTGAGTGGATTAGCTATGTTTTGATCCATGAGAATTCTCTCTATCTTTATATCTCTCCATTCTATGATCTCGCTAATCTGATGATAGTGTCTAAGTACATGCTTGGATCGTTGTTGAGACTGTGGTTCCTTTGCTTGTGCGATGGCTCCATTGTGGTTACAATACAAAAGTATCAGATATACAATGCTAGGCACCACTCCAAGTTTAGTGACGAACTTCATGATCCATACTACTTCTTTAGCTGTTCCAGAAGCCGCTATGTACTCTACTTCAGTTGTCGAATTGGCAGTAGTCTTTTGTTTGGAACTTTTCCAAGTTACTGCCTCACCACCTATTGTGAACACGTAGCCAGATTATGATTTGTAGTTGTCCTTATTGGACTGAAAGCTATCACTACTATACCCTCTAACTTGCAAATCACTATCTCCATATACCAAGAATACATCCTTAGTCTTTCGTATGTACTTGAGGATATTCTTTACAGTCGCCTAATGACTTTCTCCTGGGTTAGATTGGTATATGCTCGTCAAGCAAAGAGCACATGATACATTGGGCCTAGTACATATCATAGCATACATGATAGACCTAATTGCTGAAGCATTTGGAATTCTACTCATAGGATCCATTTCAACTTGTATATTTGGAGACATCGACTTTAAAAGGCTTACTCCATATGTCATAGGTAAGAATCCTCTTTTGGATTGATCCATGCTGAACCTTTTCAGCACTTTACCTATGTATATAGATTGCGAAAGACCTAGCAACCTCCTTAATCTATCTCTATAGATCCTTATTCTTAGAATATAAGTTGCTTCTCCAAGGTTTTTCATGGAGAACATCTTGGATAACGAAATCTTTACAGATTAAAGAAAGGAAACATCATTTTCTATTAGCAATATGTCATTTACATAAAGTAATAAGAAAATAACTGCACTCCTACTAACCTTCTTATATATCCAAGGTTTATCCATGTTTTGAATGAAACCAAATTCTTTAATTATCTCATCAAAACAGAAGTTCTAACTCCTAGATGCTTATTTAAGTCCATAAATGGACCTTTGCAACTTGCAAACATTTGTGCCATCTTTGGATGTGAAACCTTTAGGTTGTGTCATATACACTTCCTCAATCATGTTTCCATTAAGGAAAGCTATTTTCAAATCCATTTGCCAAACCTCATTGTTGTAATGAGTAGCAAGTGCTAGGAGTATTCTTATGGATTTTAGCATAGGGACTGGTGAAAAAGTTTCGTCATAGTCAACACCTTACTGTTGTTGATAACCTTTTGCAACTGGACATATCTTATAGGTAACCACATTACCATCCATGTCAGTTTTCTTCATGAAAACCTATTTGCACCCTATAGCTTGATTCCTTCAGGTGGATCAACCAAAGTGAATACTTGGTTGTCATACATGGAATCTATTTCTGACTTTATGGCTTCAAGCCATTTGTCAGATTCTAAACTATTCAAAACGTCCTTGTAAGTAGTAGGCTCATCTTCTTATGTGAGTAATACGTCATTGTGGTCACTTATGAAAAATTCATATCTCTCAGGTGTCACTCGTATCCTACTCGACCTACGAGGCTCTTGTGTGTTACAGGGCTTATCAATAGGTATGGGTTCAAGCGGTTGGTCCATATTTGTTTATTCTTCTTAAACTTCACTAAGTTCAAGCTTGCTCCTACTATCTCTTTTACACATGTGCTCCTTCTCTAAGAAGAGACATCATGTTTCGAAACAAAAACTTTATTTTTCAGTAGGAAGATCGAAGTAATATCCAAAGGGCTCTTTCGGATATCTAACAAATAAACATTTGTCAGACTTACTTTCAAGTTTGTCTGACATTACCCTTTCAACAAAAGCATGGCGACTCTAAATCCTTAAATGAGATAACTTTGGTCTCTTACCAAAAAATAGCTCATAAAGAGTTGTATCAACCATTTTTTACGGGACTCTGTTTAATATATAAACAGTAGTCTCCGATGTAAATCCCCAAAATGATTTTGGTAACTCTGCAAAAGCCATCATGGTTCGTACTATGTCTAAAAGTGTTTGATTCCTTCTTTTAGATACACCATTATATTGAGGTGTATATAGTGGAGTCTATTGAGATAATATAAGCGGCTTCTAGTAATGCATCATGACCACCCAAAAGTCCATAAAATCAAGTGGCTTGACATGAACCTTACAATAGCAAAATATCAGCGCTATAAAATCCTTTCATCTATTATGTCTTATTCGGTTTTAGAGTATGGAATTAGTGCCAACATCTACTAGAATATAAATTAATTCTAGCATGAATTCATGAGTACTTCTTCAAGAATCTATTAGTCAACAAGTGCATCAACCAAAACTATTTCTAAGACATAGTCGCCTTGACTAAGGACTTCTCGAGTAATGATTCCATACAAGTAGCTGTAAGATATACGCCTCTACTATTATGAGTGATGAATCCTTTATTGACTCTCTTAACTATTTTCGTTTACTTTATGTTGTACCTAATATCCATCCCATAGGCGGTCTTGTAGGAACTCCAGAGATTAGAATCAAAGTACAATACTCAGCAAATAAAGCACCTTACAGATCTCAGGTCTAAGGATACTTGCACATTCACTGTAATAATACTTTATCATTGGCACTAAATAGTTATCTATGTGATTTTCTTATAGTTAGGTCATTCTATGAACTTGTTCAGATAACAAGAATTTACATGTTAATCCTGAATACTATAATATTCACTGATGTGAGAACTTCTACTTAAACTAATAAAGGAATATAATATTTGCTAGTCTTCACGCATTAATAATGTCCTATCTCATTTATGGTATGACTAGGAATAATTTTAGCACAAACATAATCCAGTGTAGTAGGAATCTCACATCGTGATCTTTATCATGATTTCCTTAACATAATATTATATTTTAGACTTTATCTAAGAGTTACATACATATGAAGTATAAATAAAACAAATTGATAAGATAAAAAATGTCTTTATTATATAAATGTAGAATATACAATATTCATGTGATTTCCTCTAAAGTATAATACTAACAAAACTCCTACTTGAATTAAAGCTAATCATTTGTGTATCGAATACTGAATGACTCAACATATCTATCATGTTTCTTCTGCAGTAGCACCTTAGTGAGTGGGCCTGCTATATTCTCATTCGTGGGAACTCTCTCTATCTTTACATCATTTCTATAATCTCCTGGATTAGGTGACAGCTTTTTAGTACGTGTTTGGATCACCAGAGAGATCGTGGTTTCTTTGCAAGTGTAATGGCTCCATTGTTATCATAACACAAAAGTATTAGATTAACAATGTTGGAGACCATTCCTAGTTTTGTCACAAACATCTTGATCTAAACTTCTTATTTAGCTGCTTTAGAAACTGTTATGTACTCAGCTTCAGTTTGAATCGGCAATAGTATCTTATTTGGAACTTTTCCAATTTAGTATCCCTCCACCTAACATGAATACGTAGCCTGATTATGTTTGAAGTTATTTTTATTGGACTGAAAACTGGCATCATTATACCTTTTTATTTTCAAACCACATTCTCCATATACCAAGGATACGTCTTTAGTCATTCGCAAGTACTTAAGGATATTATTTACAGTCGCCCAATGACCACCCTTTTCAGGGTCAAATTGGTATTTGCTCATTAAGCTAAGAGCACAAGATATATTAGGCCTAGAATATATCATAGCATACTTGATAGATCTAATTACTGAAGCATATAGAATTCTACTCATGTGATTCCTTTCAATATGTGTCTTGGGAGAAATCAACTTTGAAAGTCTTACCCCATAAAACATAGCCTTTTTGGATTGATCCATGCTGAACCTCTTCAGTCTTTGTCTATGTATGTTAACTCTAAAAGACCGAGCAACCATTTTTATCTATCTCTATAGATCTTTATTCCTAGAATATAGGTTGCTTCTCCAAGGTCTTTCATAGAGAACTTCTTAGATAATCAATTCTTCATATATTGAAGAACTAAGATATTATTGTTAGTGTTGTACTCTAGAGGCAATCACTTGTACATTGTCTATGACACATTTTATTTTAATGAAAGGTATTATTTATCTTACAGTTTCTTTTGTTTACTTTTAAGTAATATAACTATTCGATAAAGTCCCAAGTACAACACTATGTTAAGGAAATCATGATAGAGATCATGATATGAGATTCCTACTACATTGTATAGTGTTAGTACTTAAATAATCCCTAGTCATAGTATTAACGAGACAGGGCATCATTAATGCGTTAAGACTAGCATGTGTTAGACTTCCTGATTTGATCAGGTGGTGGTTCTCATATCCGTGAGTATTGAGATACTCAAAGTTAACACATTGATGCTTATTAATAGAACAAGTTCATTAGATGACCTAGCTTTGAAATAATCACATGGATAACTATTTAGTGCCAGTGATATAATCTCAATATAGCAAACGTGCAAATATCCTTAAACTTGTGATTCCAAGGTACTTTATTTGTTGAGCATTGTACTTTGATTCCAATCTTTGGAGCTCGATCGAGGGCCGCCAATGGGATGGATATTAGGTACATTGTAAGGTAAACGAAAGTAGTTGAGAGGGTCAATAAAGGATTCACCACTCCTAATAGTAGGGGCGAATATCTCATGACCACTTGTAGGAATTACTACTCAAGAAGTCTTTGGCCAAGGCAAATGTGTATTGGAAATAGTTTCAATTGATACACATCTAGAGTAGTGGGTTCCTGGTACAAGTACTATTGTATTCGGGACAGAATTAATTCTGGAGGGAGTTGGCACTAATTCCGTCCGTACTCCAAACTGAATGACATATTGTATGGTGAAAAGAGTTAATTGTACTAAAGTTTGTATTGAAGTTTGTTATTGAAGGGTTCATGTCAAGCCATTTGACTTCCTGGACTCTTAGGTGGTCATGATGTGTTGCTAGATACCTCTCATAATCTAGGAATATGGGTTCATTAATTAATGAATTAATAAACCAATCTTGATTAGAATTAATAAGATTAATTCTAATTAATTATGAATTATTAATCTCAAAGACATTTGGATTAATTCATGTTCTCTACCAATTGACTAGGAAACCTAATAGGTCACACACAATAGAGGATTATATACTCAAAATGTTATTGGTTAACATAGTGGGGTTAATTGAGAGAAAGAGAACTTGTTATGGATAAATTATAATTAGTTATAATGTGTGATCCAAATTGTAATTGTGAGAACTTGATGGTTCCAATTACAATTAGGGAATTCTAACTATTTTAGAATTCTGGGATGGAGGCTTTTTCAGCAAATATTTTGTGTAACATATCGAAGGGACACGAAACCCTAGTTGACACACAACATACGAAATCTCCAACCCTAGACACACAACTAACGTTCTTCTCTCTCTTTCTCATTTTGCTGAAAACGTGAAACAACCCTAGCCGCCACTCTTTTTCTGCTAGCACAAGAAATTTTGGTGCTTGAGTATTCCTTTGTGTAGATTACTGTTAGAGATAATCACACACTGTGATTATAGTAGTTAGACGTTCCACTCTCGTGAAGTTGGATCTAGAGGATTGCTAGATCACGCCTCAACTTGAGGAAGAAATTTTTGTTCTTTGGACGATCAAACAAAGGTAAAAAGCTACTACCTTTATTATATTTATGTCCTATTTTCCACACATAAGTAGGTCCTGGGATGGTATCTCGTTTTTTTTTTCTACTGCACCGTATAGGATACGAGCCTGAGATACCAAACTATTATTTCCTATTAGCAATATGTCATCTACATAAGATAATAGGAAAATGACTACACTCATACTAACCTTCTTATATACACAAGTTTCATCTATGTTTTGAATAAAACCAAATTCATTAAATATTTTATCAAAATGGATGTTCTAACTCCTAGAACTTACTTAAGTTCAGAAATAGACCTTTACAACTTGCACACTTTTGAGCTATCTTTGGAAGTAAAACCCTCAAGTTGTGTCATGTACACTTTCTCAGCAAGGTTTCCGTTTAGAAAAGTTGTTTTCATATCCATTTATCGGATGTCATAATCATAATACGTGGAAAATGGTAGGAGTATCCTTATAGATTTCAGTATGGCAACTGGCGAGAAAGTTTCGTCATTGTCTATACCAGGCTTTTTACGATAACCTTTAACAACCAGTCATGTTTTTTAGGTAACTACATTATAATCTATGTTGATTTACTTTTTGAAAATCCATTTGCACCTAACTGGTTTGCTTTTTTTGGGTGGATCAACCAGTGTCCATACTTGATTACCATACATAGAATCCATTTCTGCCTTCATGGACCCAAACTGTTTGTTAGATTCTGAACTATTCAGAACATCTTGGTAAGTAGCGGGCTCATATTCAACTATGAACAATAAGTCATTATAGTCACTTAGGAGAAATTAATATCTCTCAAGTGCCATACGTGTCCTACTTGACCTATGAAGTTCTTGTGTAGATGAAAGTTCATCTATTCTCTCAATAGATGTCAGTTCAGACGGTTGATCCACGTTCATTTGTTCTTCTTATACTTCACTAAGTTTAATTTTACTTCTACTGTCCCCTTTAAGCATATGCTCATTCTCTAAGAATATAATAAGCTTCGAAACAAACACTTTATTTTTAGAAGGGAGAAAGAAGTAATATCTGAATACTTCTTTTGAATATCCAACAAACAAACACTTGTTGGACTTACTTTCAAGTTTGTCTTCTTACGGCCTTTTAACAAAGGTAGGGCAACCCCATATTCTCGTGTGAGACAAATTTGTCTCCTTACTAAAGAATAACTTAAATGGGGGTGGTATCAACCATTTTTGACAAAACACTACTTAGTATATAGACAACAATGTCTAGTGTATATCACCAAAATGATTTGGCAAGTTTGTAAAAGTCATCATAGTCTGTACCATGTCTAGAAGGGTTCAATTCCTTCTCTCATATACATCATTATGTTGAGGTGTATATAGTAGAATCTATTGAGAAAATATCCTATTATCTCTTGGGTTACTTTGAAACTCTTGGCTTAAGTATTCACCTCCTCAATCAGATCTTAGAGTTCTAAAACTTTTGCTAAGTTGTTTCTCTACTTCATTTCTGAAGTTTTTTAACTTGTTAAAGGCTTCAAATTTATATTTCACTATACACAAATACCTATATTATGAATAATCATCAATAATAGTAATGAAATATTGATAACCTTCTCTCTATTGTATTGATATTGGGCCACATACATTAGTATGCATGAGTTCTAATAATTCCTTAGCCATTTTTCATTTTCTTGAAAAGGGAGTTTTAGCCATTTTTCCAAGTAAACAAGACTCACATGTGCTATATGATTCATAATCAAATGACTCTAAGTCACCAAGCTTTTGTAACTTTAAAACGCGATTCTCATTTATATGGACTAAACAACAATGCAACAAATAAGATCAGATTGAATTATGATAGGGCCTAAATTAGTCATATATTTCCTAGTTTTTTAAGACCATTTTGGGAAACATTTTGTACAATAACTGGTCATATTCCTTCATATTTGAGATTTTACCCTTGGAAAGGTATTTTGTGCATTATTTTAGATTTTAGGGGTAAAATAAGGCAAAATAATCATGGAACAGAACAGAACTAACAATGGTTAGGAGGCTAGAGGTGGTGTCAGTTGCACATTGGAAGAATTGGCGCAAAAATCAAGAAAAATTGACCAACCGATGGAGAAGTAGAACACAACCGGCGCCGGCCCTAGGTAGGACAAGCGGCGCTAGCTGTGCACTAGTACTGAGATGGTGCCTCGATTTTTGTGTGCGTTTTTTGGAAATTTGTAGAGTTTTAGTATTTTTCCTACTTCTATTCGGCTAGAAACCCTAGAAGGATGAATTTAGGTACTTCTAAATCCTATAAATAGAGGGAAAACACTAGGAAAAAGGGAGGAATTGACGGATCAAAACATGAAATAACTTAAATTCAAGGAGGAATTCACTTAAATCAAGGAGGATTGTACAAGAGGATCTACGAAGGAAGAAGAAGGAGGCTTGTCTATGAGTGCTTTCTTTTTAACTTTGTTTTCTTTTTTTGAACAATGATGTATTAATTATTTTATTGTAATTTGACATTGTTTTAGGTATTCATGATTTGTACAGTTACTTTGATCTTTTGATCTTTTGATTGTTATTATCGGTATTTAATTACCTATAATGATTACGAGATTAATTTGTTGTTTCCTTCTATTAAATTGCTTGGAAAAGGGGTTGATGGTGATTTCAATTCATTAATTTCATATTTTTTGCCTCTTAACTTGCTTGAAAAAGGGTTAATTGGTAAGAATTGGGTAATTAGAGGTTAACTGATGTTTGCCAGAATATGGATTCATTAGTTAATTTCATGTTCTAAGTTTGCCAGGATATGGAGATTTAATCAAGGATTGTGTTTAATGCATCTTTTGGGTGAGTTAGTTGAAACAGAGTATGTGATGCTAATTTGTCTAAAAGATAGTGATTTCATAGATAAAAAAAGAAGTGAATCTATCTTAATCCTTCATGATGCCAAGAGAATAATTAGTTATGGTAATGGTTAGGTACTGTCAGGTTATGTTTGTCAAAATAATGGTTTGAGTTACATAATTCTCCATCCTTGACATGTATATATTATATTATTTTATTTTATTTTATTTTATTTTATTTTTCACATTATTGAGTCGGTTAAACAATGAAAGAAAAGTGATTACGGTATGTTCCTTGAGGATCGACACTCGTTTCAAACCCTATATTATACTTAATGATGAGTACGCTTGCTCATATATGTAATTTGGGGTTAAAATTTTAACTTAAATGTGATTGGGAATGTGATTATTTTTATATGATTTTTATACCTAAATTCAAATGCATCAAGTTCTTGGCGCCGTTGCCGCATATTAGGATATTTTTTTGTTTCATCATGGAGGTATTTTTGAAAAACTTGATTTGACATCAAGTTTTTGGCGCCGTTGTCGGGGAACAATATTATGAAAGCTTGGTTTTTGTTGATTTAACCATGTTTATATGTTTATATTTCCATATGTCTATATGTATATATGTTCTTTGTGTAAATTGGTGTTATATCTTGTTATTTGTAATATTGTGTGACTTAATTAACTAGCATTCTTCTTGTTGTACTATAAATACCGCTAACTTTTGTATGTAAATAGTTTGGGAATGCGTGTGTTTTTCTTTTCTTTATTTTTATTTTATTTATTTTTACCTTTTTTTTCTTAATTATTTTTTATTTTTATTTTTATTTGATTTTTGTTCTTTTGAGCGTAAGATTGACATCATCAGGGACAACTACTTTTGGGCACAAGATTACAGGAGCTACAATGATAAGAATTTGGCAAAGTTGCAATCTCGGATCGATGCTTTTTGTGAGACATCACTTGAAGCCTCAATGCATTCTTTTGTCGCCAATTCAAATTCCTCCATTAAGTGGCATAAAAAAGCATCCCAACGATTGAGCTATCAACGAACACAACTCGCCAAGTTGGTTGAGGATGCCATAAAGGCCTATATGCTTGAACCAGAGAAACTCCAAGGAAAGGAGAAAGGATATGAGGACCAATTGTCCAATGTGGAAAGGGAGGTATTCAATTCTACTCTTCCTGCTAATAATTCTAATCTCTGTTTATCACATGATTTTTTTTAGGTTCTTCTCAATTCTTGGAGAACAAAGGTCTAAATGATGATGTGTTAAATTTATCATGCCTCAAGGAGTGGGATCTTTCAACGCTACATCATAAGAAGTCCTTGGAGGATAGTAGTAATTTCTACCCTTCAACCCATTCAAAGGGAAGTAACTTGGTATTTGTAGATATATTAAAAAATAAGAATTTCTTGATCCCATCTTGAAGAACTCAAATACTAAGTTTAAAGGGGAATTTTAATTATGAAAATTCTTTTGAATGGTTAAAAGGTGATTTCAAGTTGGATGCATTCTTTAGAGATCATGTGCACTTATATGTTGATAAAAATATTTTTCTATCTAAAAAAATGTTAGAGAAAAGGTTTATGTATTTTGCTTTAGTGAGAAAAATTATTTTCATAAACTTTCTATTTTTCAAAAACTTCTCTTCATTCTACATTCATCATGCCTATCTTCTACTACTGGAATTCAAAAATGCTCCTTTCTGTTGGAATTCTACTCTTTTGTAGGAGAATGCACAATGCAATGGAAGTATTTTCTTTCTTCTCTTTTCCCCTTTATTTTTTGGTCCTGTGGCATTATTTCCTTGCTCTATTTGTTTCGCCATTGAGGTCAATGTCCAATTTAAGTGTGGGGGTGGTTAGAATGGGAATTCTTCTATGCTTCATTCTTCTTGAAATTCTTTAGAATAGAAATTTGAACAATTTTTTCGAAATTTTTCTGATATTTTGAGCTTTCAAGATGTATTTTTAATGCATGTCTTTGTGCTAGATCATAGAGCATATGTTCTATATCATTTGTGGCTTATGTATGACTTTTTGCACGCACTTGGACTAAGTGGTTCTTGATCAAATGCTTTACATTGGTCTTAAACATGTTTTTATGCTAAAATTCATTGAGCATTCTAAAATTACTTGAATACTTCTTGAGGCGAAATAAGAAAGGCATTCGTGATTTAACTTAGGGATGACGGTAATAGGCCTTCTTTGGATAGTTTGAGCTTTTCATGCCTGCCTATTTTATATTATCCCTAGTGCCTATTTTGAGCCTAAATTGTTAATTTCTTTCTTAAACCTGTTATCTTCCTTTGTCCATTGCTTCTTTTTGAGAGTTTGATTTACCTTCCAAATCTTTGATCGCTCTTGATGGATAAAAGTACAAGTAGAAGAATGATGAGGGAAAATGCTTGTGTAAATGTCATGACTTGTTACTTTCAGTTATGCATCATGTGTTGAGTTTGAGTTGTGGAAGGAGAAGAGAAAAGAAAAAGAAAAAAAATTGAGAAAAACAAAAAAAGCTGCTAGAAAATGTTGAGAAAAAAAAACTGAGAAACAAACAAAAGCAGCATTTGAAAAGAAAGAAAAAGAAAAAAAGAGCACAGGAAGAATGTTGGTTGAGTGGGATAAGAATTGTTGAAATTTTGATGATCTTGTGCAATATGATTGATGAGTTGAGAATTATTAATGAAAATAATGCAAGTTTGCTTAAGCTATAACATGACTACTATACAAGGTTATGGGTTTTTAATTGATTTTGTGATAGGAGAGCAAGAAAAGTTTGGAATCTATTGGTACATTTTGTTTATCCTTTTCTTGCTAACTCTCATCTTCTTTGATATTTGATTTTCCTATATCATTCATTTGACAAGCTACATTACAAACCCTTTAGCCTTACATTACAACATTAAAGGTCCTACTTGACCTAAGTAGAATCATGATATGTCTTAGATTAGTGGAGAGAGTGTATGAAAAGTAAGCATATGGAACACATATTTTTCTTGACCTAAAGTCTTTCCAATGGTTTGAGAATGATGTTAAGTGTTGGGATGGTTCTACTAGTCATTCTACACTTACACAAGTCTTGCATTTGTTATGAAAACTATAGTAGCGTATGTTTTGTTGTCTTGAATAAAGAAAGCATTGGAAATATTATTTTGAAATTGATTGTGTTTGTTTGTGAAAACTTGTGTTTTTTTTACTTGTCTTTAATACTTTGCTTCAGGACAAGCAAAGAGCTAAGTATGGGGGAATGTGATAGGGCCTAAATTATTCATATATTTCTTTGTTATTTGAGACCATTTTGTGATACATTTTGTACAATAACTGGTCATATTCCTTCATATTTGAGATTTTACCCTTAGAAAGGTATTTTGTGCATTATTTCAAATTTTAGGAGTAAAATAAGGTAAAATAATTACGGAATAGAATAGAACCAGCGCCTATTAGGAGCCTAGAGATGGCGTTGGCTGCACCCTGGAAGAATTGGCACGAACATCAAGAAAAATAGACCAACAGACGGAGAAGCAAAACATAACCGGCACTGGCCCTAGGCAGGACAGGTGGCGCCAGCTGAGCACTGGTACTGAGGCGGTGCCTTGATTTTCGTTTGCATTTTTTGGCAATTTGCATTGTTTTAGTATTTTTCTACTCCTATTCGGCCAGAAACCCTAGAGGGATGAATTTATGTACTTCTAAATCCTATAAATAGAGGGAAAACACTAGGAAAAGGGAGGAATTGACGGATCAAAACATGAAATAACTTAAATTCAAGGAGGATTGTACAAGAGGGTCTACGAAGGAAGAAGAAGGAGGCTTGTCTATGAGTGCTTTCTTTTTAACTTTGTTTTCTTTTGTTGAAGAATGGTGTATTAATTGTTTTATTATAATTTGACATTGTTTTAGGTATTCATGATTTTTAGAGTTACTTTGATCTTTTGATTAATTGATTGTTATCATCGGTATTTAATTACCTTTAATGATTACAAGATTAATTTGTTGTTTCCTTCTATTAATTTACTTGGAAAAGGGGTTGATGGTGATTTTAATTCATTAATTTCATATTTTTTGTCTCTTAACTTGCTTGAAAAGGGAGTTAATTGGTAAGAACTGGGTAATTAGAGGTTACTTATGTCTACCAGAATATGGATTCATTGGTTAATTTCATGTTCTAAGTTTGCCAGAATATGGAGATTTAATCAAGGATTGTTTTTAATGCATCTTTTGGGTGAGTTAGTTGAAATAGAATATGTGATGCTAATTTGTCTAAAAGATAGTGATTTCATGGATTGAAAAAGAAGTGAATCTATTTTAATCCTTTATGATGCCAAGAGAATGATTAGTTATGTTAATGGTTAGGTACTGTCAGGTTATGTTTGTCAAAATAATTGTTTGAGTTACATAATTCTCCATCATTGACATGTATATCTTCTTTTATTTTATTTTATTTTATTTTCCTTTTTATTCTTTTTCACTTTATTGAATCGGTTAAACAATGAAAAAAAAGTGATTAAGGCATGTTCCTTAAGGATCGACACTCGTTTCAAACCCTATATTATACTTAATGATGAGTACGATTGCTCATATGTGTAATTTGCAGTTAACGTTTTAATTTAAACTTGATTGGGAATGTGCTTATTTTTATATGATTTTTATACCCAAATTCAAATATATCAATTTATCTTTTCTTTGTCTCTTGTTGTTTATATTGAGATTAGGATCATTTATGTGTAGAACATACAAACTGTTTATCAAAGTTGCAGTATCATATTAGACATCTTTTAATGAAAAAGAACAACGTAATTATTAAAAATCAAAGGAAAACCATTCATGTCTAAACAAGCAATTGAGATAATGTTCTTAAGTAAAAAAAGTATATAATAACAATTTGTAAGTTCTAAAATTAATCTAGAAGGCAAGTGTGGATGATAAGTCCCCATAACAAGTGCGGCAACATTTACTCCATTTATAGCACGTAGGTCTACTTCACCCTTTTCATGCTTTCTACTGTTCTTTAGTCCCTACAAATTATTGCACAAATAAGATCTACTTCTGGTATCCAATACCCAAATCTTATTTTCAAAGACAATATTAATTTCAATCATAAACATACCAGGAGTAGAAGTAGAAGTGTTTGTGAGCTTCTCATTCTCCTTCCTCTTTTTGAGGGTCTCCAAGTAGGACTTGTAGTTGTGCCTCCAATGGCCTATTTTACTACAATAATGACATGGGCCTTTGGTGGCTGCCTCTTTTTCTTCACGTCACCGTTGGACTTAGTGGGAACCTTATTCTTCTTCTTGGGAACTTTCTTCTTAGAAGAAAAAAAACCTACCAGTATAAATGCATTGGCTTCTTTCTTCAAGGAAATTTTTACAGTCTTGAGAAGGTTGATTAACTCAGGTAGTATGGTCACAATCGGGTTTATTTAGTAGTTAATCACAAATTGTGAAAAACTACTTGGTAAAAATTATAGAATTAAGTTGATATCTAATTCATGATCCATTACAAACCCAAGTGACCCAAACTTCTCAATTAAGCCCAGCATTTTCAGCCTATAAGTGGCAACAAAAGCACCCTCAGCCATCTTAGATCGGAACAATTATTTAGAGATCTCGTATCTCTCTGTTCTAGATTGCTGATCAAAGAGCCCCCTGAGATGGAAAATAATGGTTTGAGCATCCAGATGCTCATGCTACTTTTTCAGCTCAGTTGTCATTGATGCCAGCATAATACGAGATGCTGTGTAACTATACTCTTAGTGCTTCTTATGGATAACATGCTCATCAACAGGAGCATCTTGGCGTGGTTGTATTGGAATAGGAGCATTTACCACATAGAGCAATTTTTCTGACTTAAGAACGATTTCCAAGTTTCTATACCAGTCTAGAAAATGTAACTCGGTAAGCTTATTGGTTTCCAAGATGTTACTTAAATTCAAGTTGGTCGAACTGATACAAATGACCTAGATGTAAAGATAGAGAAATTATCAAAATGTATATGCACATTATATACAAATAATTAAGTCTTTAATTAAGTGCATAATTATTCTACTATTTTACTCAAATTAATAGTCCCCACTAATAATTCGGGAAAGCTCGTCCTAGTCGACTGGTATCCAAATTCCTTATGAATGATCTTAGGTTAGCCCTGCAAACCATTCTTAAGTATTCAATACCAATTATATCGAATGTAATTACCAGATCATTGGGTGATCAACATCTTTTAATCTTAAAGACTTTAAACTTGCCCAATCTTGCCTCTAATTTTCTTTATATTTGAGTTAGCCCAACTAAGATAAAGAAATTAGTTAATCATAATCTATTAATCAAGAATTTAAATTTCTTAGCTCGAACATACTCGATGTCAAATAGGCTGGGGTTAGCCTAACAACCTAGTCTCGAAAAAGAGCTTTCGTTCTTACTGTATTAAAAGAAAGGATTGAGTTTAATATTAATTGAGGGATTTGTTATATTAGTGGTCTCATACATTTGCCATGCATAAATATCAACACATTTAGAATATTACAATAGACTCAATTACATAGCTTGGTTATGGACTTCTCTGGATTAATTCCTAGAGCTAAGTAGGAAATTAATTTGGTCAAACCTATGTATTCATGCATATTTGAGAAGAAAGTCTTACCATCCTCTTGCTTCGTTCTTGAATGCCATCTCTAAAAACTTGAAAAATAATTTCTAATCTATCTAACCTATATAATCTAATTATATAAATTCATAGTAAAGAAATCTCAAGTTGCATTCGATTGAAATTAAATGAGAAGAGAAATTATACAAGAATAACTCGCAGGCCCTATTTATTCAAAACAAAGCAATAAAAATTCATGACACAATATTAATTAATCAAAATTATTTGGTCTAAGTCCATAACCAAGCCAACATACCAAAATCATGCGTAAAACAGAATAAGCAAAATAAACATACAATAAATATAAATTTCCAAAATCATTATTTTGGAAAATAATGTGGTTAGTTTTAAAATTTAATTTTTGGAAAAACAATTAGGTCCCTTTTGAATTTTGGAAAAATTATGTGGGTTAAAAGGAAACCAGAAAAAATAATTTTTTTTAAAGGTCCAAGTCGACTGACTTAAGGCATTGGCCAAGCCGGTCATTGGCTCAGGCTTAGAGCAACTAGCGCCTTGCCATTTGGTTTCTGCAGTCGGCCATCGGCTTTCACAAAGTCGATTGCTAGCTTTGAAAAAAACATTTTTTTCTTTTTTTTCTTTTTGAAAACAATTTCCTAGGGGAAAAAACCGAAACCAGCAACTTTTGTTTTCTGATGAATCTTTTAGCTTTTAGAAAAAGAACCTCCTTTTTTCTGTAATTTTTTTTTCAATTACTAGAATTGAATTATGTAAAATTCTTTTCTTTTTCTTTATAAAATCTAGAAAATAATTTCCAAATTTTTTTCCACTAAAGATAATTTTTAGTGAACAAAAAGCGTGAAGCACGATTTTTCTAGAAATAAGTTCCGTCACCAAAAACCAATATTCTTTCTTCAAAATAATTGTGAAATAATTTCAAGGATCCAAAATTAATTTTAAAACAATTTCATACAACAATAATAAACCCGTAAAACACATACAAGATAGTTCTGATACCCCTATTGGATTTTGATCATAAAAAAATATTTAAATGCACATCGAAAATTAAAACGAAATCTATTCAAAGAAATCATGCATATGTAATTAAACAGGTTTGGAGAGAGAAGAAAATTTCATTACAAGAAAAATGCAAATTTTAAAATTTTCTTCTAGTGTGGATCCCTTCTGTGAAATTTGTTCAAGCCTTAAACCACTAAATTCCAAACCTAGGAATTTCTCCAATATTGATCCACATGAGAATGTACTTAGGAACCACCAAAATCTTTTGCTAGAAAAAGTATATGGCGGCTAGGGTTTTATTTTTCCTGTGAGAAGAATATAGGAAAACAGTGTGTGATTTGTTTCTTTTGTGCGGTAGAATTTTCAAAAGGCAAAAAGACCCAATAGATAACAAATTCTCTTACTATTTATAGGAAATATTCCATCGCCTTTATCAAAACAACATACACAGCCTACGTAGCTTCTGTTTCCAAAACCAACTTTTTGGAAAGAATAATAAAAGCCTTTTTCAATTATTATGGGATTAGGCTTTCATAATTGCAACAAGGCCCCTTAAAATATAACTAGTTTATAATTCAGTCACAAACCTTCTAAATAATAGTAATTTCACCAAACTAATTATAACACTTGATAGTTTGCCCATAATAATTATTCTTTCTCACAAATTAACCCTTTGACATTATCATATAATAACTTAAGTACCAATTCCTCTATTGTGTTAATCTATTAGGTTTTTTGGTCCATTGGTAGCAAAATATGAATTAATTCTACCATAAAAGAAATGATACTATATATATATATATATATATATATAATTAGAATTAACTTATTAATTCTAATTATGATTAATTTATTAATTCTCTAATTAATAAATTAATATTTAGCAGATCATGAGCTGCATCTAGCAACGTATCATGACCACCTAAAAGTAAAAAAAAATTAAGTGGGTTAATATGAACCTTTCAATACCAAAATATTAATGCAATAAACTCATTTTATTATGCTATTTTCATTCGGTTTTAGAGTATAGGATTAGTGCCAACACCTACTACAATATAATTAATTCTCGCCCAAATTTATTAGTACTTGTTCAATAACCCATTACTTAACATGTGTATCAACTAGAACTATTTCCAACACATAGTCTCCTTGGCTATAGACTTCTCGAGTAATTATTCCATTTAAGTGGCCATGAGATATATGCCTCTACTATTAGGAGTGTTGAATCCTTTATTGACAATCTCAACTATTTTCGTTTACTTTACGTTGTACCCAATATCCATCCTATAGACGGTCTTGTAGGGACTCCAGAGATTAGAATCAAAGTACAACACTCAGTAAACAAAGTACCATGGAGATCTCAAGTCTAAGAATACTTGCACATTCGCTATAATAAGATTCTATCATTGGCACTAAATAGTTATCCATGTAATTGTCTTATAGTTAGGTCATCCAATGAACTTTTTCAAATAATAAGCATTCACATGTTAATCTTGAATATCATAATACTCATGGATGTGAGAACCTCTACTTGATCTAATCAAGGAATATAACATGTGCTAGTCTCTGTACATTAATGATATCATATCTCATTAATGATATGACTAGGAACAATTTAAGTGCAAACACAATCTATGTAACACCCCACTACCTAGGGACCCTATTATAGTTGGGGATATCGCCTCATCTATAGGACAGTGGGTCTTTATAACTAGAACTCACAAAAGAAATGAAAGAGATTATTAAAATTTAACCGTATTACAACTCAAACAATACATGAATAATTCTCAAGTTAAATAAATGTCTACTAGAGTCTCTCAAAATGGAATACATAGAAAAAGAAATAAGTCTTCAACACAAAGGCAATCACTAATCAATAACCTTCATAGTAGGATCGATTTGAAAGCATGGTATTAAAGGTGGAGAGACATAAATCCCAACAAGCCCTTGTGTACATTAAGTGCTTTAGGTAAAATAGTTCAAGTATGCAAGTTGATAGATTTTCATAAAAGTAAAGTGCTGGCAAGTCTCAAATAAATTGCACAAGTAAGAAGTGGTGTTTTTCTTTTAAAAGCCATACGTGTATACAATAAAAGCAACTACTCAAAAGAAGTAGCCAAGGCACCACACTTTGTGCACCATGACCAAAGAACGTTTAGGATGCCACACTTTGTGCATACTGGTACAAGGTAGGTGTACGGCGTACTGGGTGAGATACTCCTCCATCTCTATACCCAAACTTACTAGTTGTCCATTCCGAAAATACACAGTCCACTTGACTATATTTGCTAGCTTGGACCGGTATGACCTACACACAGACTTCCTATCCAAGAAGGACACACCCCTCAGAGGTGGCTACCTATTGAGAGACTTACCCTAACCTTTCAAAGACTAGTCCTTGTAGTCTACCTTTATTGAGTACTCAACATTGTATTTGTCCCTTTCGGGAAAAGAAGGATCATCTAGTGTGTTTTCTATGAAATAACAATTCTGATTTCCAAAATTCGTGTCTATGTTGGTTTTTAGGAAAAGTTTTAGTGAAAACTTGCTTGTTCAACTTAAAATTGTTTGTTTCACTGAAAAGAAAAGAAAAATCGTCCATAATTGCGTCTATAATACACTTTCACATATACATCATGTTTGACTTGCCAATGTGACTTTGATCTTCAAATAGATTTATGCAGGAACTTACCTAATCTTTTACCTTTCCTAGGTACAACAGCCTTCCAAGATAGTTTAAGGCAACCTAACCCCACATGGGGTAAGTATTGGGCATAAGTCCCAATAACCAGACAACACTTTCTTAAATAAATAACTCTTAGCCTAGCATGCTTAGGCTTAACTAATTACAACAACATCTAGTTATGACAATAATGCATCAAGCTTTACATTAATTGATAAAGTATTTTATAGATTAAGATTAATTTCATAAGTCAAAAGAAATAGGTGCAATAAGTAATTAATAAATAATAAATTATAATATTAACTATTTATTAACAAATAATAAAGAATAAGTAATATTAATAATAAGTAATTTATAATAATATATAGTAAATAATATTAATAATAAATAAATTATTTTGATAATAATTACCAATAATATTTATTATTATAAATAATATAAATTTAAAAGGTATTGATATTATATTAATTAATTCCCATATATTATTATTTATGTTTAGTAACGCCTTATAAAAATAATACTTATTATTTATCTAAAAAACAATAATATTCTAGGTAATTATTAATTCCAAATATATTTAGTGCCGATCAAAATTCGTAAATTAAATTAAACAATGATAACAACAACAACAACAACAAAAACAACAACAACAACAACAACAACAACAACAACAACAACAACAACAACAACAATAATAATAATAATAATAATAATAATAATAATAATAATAATAATAATAATAATAATAATAATAATAATAATAATAATAATAATAATAATAATAATAACTTCAAACAATAATTTTTAATAACCATAGTGAATTACTAGTACAAATATATATATATATATATATATATATTCATATTCTCGTACATTTAATAAATAGCATGTCGATATATCAAACGTAGGCTTGTAATAATATACATCCCAACAAGGGAGATATTCTACTAGCAATAATATTATCTAGAGATTTATTCATAAAAATAATATAATGAAGGCATAATCAAACAATGGTGGTATAATGTCTATCATACATCAAAGCATCCACACTAGAGACATAAAGCCTTCAATCATAATGAACATATAATGATCTCTAAGCATAATCCAACAATAGCTCATAAGCCTCAATATTCATGTCATAATGTCATTCCCTTCACCCACATACATATTTGCAACCCAAAACTATTTGATCAACCAATTAAATCCATCATCTAATAGCTTTGAGTTTGAAAATTTAAGGAGAAGGTCATACAAGAAATACTTGTTTTGCTGATCATTAGTTGAAGATATCGTCTTGTCGAATAAAGATCCTTGGGTGCTTGAGGAGTCCTTCCTTGATTGAAGTTGTTCAAGAATGGCCACCAATGGTTCAGCCAAGAGGGATAGAAGGAGAGAGAGACAGAGAGGTTAGGATGATAATGAAATGGTGATGAAGAGATGAAGAAGGTTCAAGATGATTAAATTTACCTGCTTGATGTTCTTCTTGTTCTTGATCGAAAAGTGTGTTTAATCCAAGTGAAAGATCAATTTTGGTGTTTTGGGTGTTAAGGAGTGGCCTATGAGTGAGTATAAACCAAATCCTAATTGGTTTGGGGGTTCATGGAGTGATTTGGGATGAATAAGGGTGATTGGAGGTTGAAGAAGTTTAGTGTGTGTTTTTGGTGTTTTTGAGAGGAAATTGAGAGAGAGTGTTTCATGTGTGTCTTGTGAATGATGGCTGAATGGCTTAGTCAAGAGAGGAATTCTGGTTATCTAAGAAAGAGAGAGAGAGAATTTCAGCTATTTCAAATTTCAAATTGAGGAAAATGTGGAGATGTTTGAGGTAGAAGATTGGGTAATGGTATTTTCTTTTTAAAGGTTTCTTGTCCTTCAATGGTGGATGGCTGAACTACCTATGTTTTGATCATGGAATGAAGGATTGTTTCAGTTTTGTAGCTGGCTGAAAATGGTTGTATAATCGCAAAGAAAATCCTGGTTTAATCCTCTAGCTAGATGAGTGTTTAATGGAGGAAAATCTGGATTATAATTTTGAAGTTTGAAAAGTTTTGAATGGAGTGAAGATAGGAGTGTTTTGAGGTGTGTTAATGGAGTCCTAATGGCCATGGTAGGTGAATAAGACAAAGTTTTCTATCCATGACTGCAAGATGGCCAAAAATATGAAGATTATTGATGAAGTAATCGGTCATTGCATTGGATTGGCAAGCTGGAAATGTTTTGGAATTTTAGCTGCAACAGTTCTTGAATTTGGAAGGATTTTGAGCAGATTTTTTGAATCCCTTTGAAGTGAATTTGCAACTGAAATCTAGGAGTGTTTGAAGGTCCATTAATGGTGGTTTTATAGCCACCATCTTGGAGAAGAAAGAAGAAAGTTTTAGGTGTTTTTATGCACAAATGGATGGCTCAATGTTCTTGTCCAAATCTTGATTGTTTGCTGGAAATTTTCTGATTTTGTTGGGCTTTGCTCAAGCTGCAAAATTCCAAGGATTTCTGCTTTCATCTTCACATGAAATAGTTAGTTGCTAGCAATAATTATATAGGTAATGGTTTCTGAAATTTTTGAAAACCAACTAAGAAGAATTTCTGGAAAGTTTTTCAAATTTTAGCCAAAACAAGGACAAGAAGAAAATGAAGTTCTTGGAAGATTAACTATGGTGTTCTAATGAAACCTCTTCCTATTGTTCCTCCTCAAATTTGGTCATCCTCCTATCCCTAAGAGCAGGAATTTTTGAAACTTCTAGCAATGTATTTTCCTAGTCATTTTATAGAAATTGAAAAGAATTAAAGAAATATGAGTGGTTTAAATTTAAATAGGTTAGGACATGGCTTGCAAAAATAATTGAGACAAAAAAATTTCTAGAATTCCTTTTAAGACAAGGTCACATAGTTAGGATATTACCAATGTGTCTTCCCCAAGGCAACATTCCTAACTTTAAGAAATGTAAGAAAAAGAAAAATTCTAACATTGATTAAGATAATTATAAATAAAACTTAAGTGATCGGATTTGAACTCAAGACCTTAGAGATTAACCACAAAGCTCAACCACTTAACCACATTAATCGTTATTCTTATTTTCTCAACCTAATTCTCTTCCTATCTAAGCCTCAAGATATCTTCTTATTTTGACCTCAAGCAAAATTATTGTTTTACCCTTTCTACTCAACAAGCATAAATAAATTATATAACCCATATACTACAATTTTAAGGCACACAATATCATTCAAGATATAAATTTTATACAAGATGATATAATATGCACCCCATCCCTCTTACTCTACGGTAGGTTTAGGTAGGGTTTGACATCCTTTCTTCCTTAGAAGAATTTCCTCCTGAAATTCAGGCGTACCTTTATCTCAAGTCGGGGTATTTTCGCTTCACCCATTCTTCTGTTTCTCATGTGGCATCTTGAGTGCCATGATGCTCCCACTGCACCTTTACCATTGGTATCTATTTATTTCGGAGAGTTTTGATACTTCAGTCCAAAGTTTTTATGGGTTTCTCCACGTAGCTCAAGTCGGGTTGCAATAACAACAATTCGTCATTCAACACATGTCCTAGGTCGGTATTATACTTTTCTAGTTGAGATACATGGAATATATCATGTATTCCAGTCAAACCATCTGACATATCCAATCGATACGCAACTTGTCCAATTCTGTACATGATTGGAAATGGTCCCAAATATCTCGAACTCAGCTTTCCACCTTTCAGATGCTTTAATATTCCCCTACTCGAATCAACCTCAAAAACATACTATCTCCTACCTAGAATTCCAGTTCTGTTCACCTATTATCCGCATAAATTTTTTGGCGGCTTTGAGCCACTTTCAACCTTTCTCTAATCAGCTTCACCTTATCTAATATTTCCTAAATGCAGACTTCTCCAGACTTGCTTACGTGATTGTCTTTCGACCAACTCCAATACAAAGGCACTTGACACTTACGTCCATACAATGCTTTATACGGAGGCATTCCAACTGAAGATTGGTAGCTCTTATTATAAGCCAATTCCGCATATGGTACACAATCAATCCACTTACACCCGAAATCTAATACTCAAGCTCTTAGCATAATCTTACAATATCTGAATAACCATTTCTGACTGACTATCGATTTGTAGGTATGCCGCCGTACTGAACTTCAAATTAGAACCCATTAATTCTTGAAACTTAGCCTAAAATCAGGATGTAAACCTCTGGTCTAGGTCAGACACAATACTCGAAGGTACTTCATGTAATATGACTATCTCCAGCACATATGTCTGAGCTAACTTTTCCATTGAGTCCTTTATGTTTATAGGAATAAAATACGCTGATTTGGTCAATCTGTCAACCACTACCCATATGGCATCCTTTTAGATCTTTACCATAGGCAGTCTGGTAACGAAGTCCATGGTCACCTCTTCGTATTTCCACTCTGGTATTAGTAAAAGTTGCAACAATCCTGTTGACTTTTTGTGCTCTACTTTAACTTTCTAACAAGTCAGGCACGTGGAGGCATATCCCACCACGTCCTTCTTCATTCTAGACCACTAGTAGGCTTTCTTTAGATCTTGATACATTTTCACTTCTCTCGAATGGATAGCATACTTATTTTTATGTGCCTTTTCTAAAATATTTTCCTACAGCTATTGCTCATTAGGCACACACAAAAGATCACGAAAATACATCACTCCCACCTCATCTTGCTAAAAATCACTACCTTCCTATTTAAGTTCTTTGTCCTTGAAAAGTTGAAACTCTACATGGCTCTGCTATGCTTTGATGATTTCCTGCCTTAGATCTGGTATCAATCTTAGGTTACTGACGATAATCCTTTCTTCTTGTACCTTCGTCCTTCTATCCAACACTTCTTGGACTGCTTGAATCTCTTGAATTCTTAATCTGGTCATTTTGACTTTATGACTCAGGGCATAAGCAGCAACGTTGGCCTTCCCTGGGTGATAGTTGATGGGACAACGGTATTCCTTCAAAAATTCCATCCTTCTCCATTACCTCAAATTCAAGTCCTTTTAGGTAAAAATATATTTCAGACTCTTATGATCTATGAACACTTCATACTCAGCTCCATATAGATAATGTTGCCATTTCTTCAATGCAAAAACAATAGTAGCAAGCTCCAAATCATGCGTTAGATAATTGACTTCATGAGGCTTTAACTTCCGAGAGGCGTAAGCTATTACCTTCTTATCCTACATCAATACCTCTCCCAAACCTTTCATAGAAGCATCAATATACAAAACGTAGGGATTATCTCATTCTGGCAAACTCAGTACTAGAGCCGTCATTAACCTGTGTTTCAGCTCTTGGAAACTCTTCTCGCATTTCTCACTCCAAACAAAAGCCACATCTTTTCTCAACAATTGGGTCATAGGTGATGCTAGCATTGAGAACCCTTTAATAAACTGCTGGTACTAGCCGGCCAACCCCAAGAAGCTTCTGATTTCAGTGATGTTCTCCGGCTGCTTCCAGTCTGAAACTGCTTCAACCTTTTCTGGGTCCACTTTGATTCCATGCTTGGTCACCATATGGCTAAGAAATGACATATTATACTGCCAAAATTCGCACTTACTACATTTGGCATAAAACTTGTGCTCTCTCAACTTTTTCAATACCAGCTTTAGATGCTCTGCATGATCTTTTGGACTATTGGAGTATATAAGTATATCGTTGATGAATACCACCACAAATTTATCCAAGTATGGTTGGAAAACACGTTGTATCAAATCCATAAACACTGCTGGTGCATTAGTCACTCCAAAAGGCAACACCACGAACTTATAGTGACCATATCTAGCGTTAAAAGTTGTCTTGGGAATAGCCTCCTCCTTAATCCGCACTTGGTAGTATCCCTGCCTCAAATCCAATTTGGAGAAACAACTGGAATCTTGCAACTGGTTAAACAACTCATTAATTAAAGATAGGGGATATTTGTTCTTGATGGTCAAATTATTCAATCCCCGATAGTCGATGCACAACCTCAAGGTCCCGTCTTTCTTCTTCACAAATAGCATTGGAGTTTTTTGAGGTGACGTGCTAAGATTTATGTAACCTTGCTTCACCAATTCTTCTAGTTGCTCCTTTAATTCCATCAATTCTGCTAGTGATATCCGATATAGGGTTCAGGATACAGGTTCCACTCCTAGAATTAGTTTAATAGTGAACTTAACTACTCGGCTGGGAGGAAGAGAAGTGAGTTTTGTAGGAAACACAACAGGAAAATCTGTTACCACTTCAGTATTTTCCAGAGTGCACTAATCCTTTGGCTTGTTTGTCATGTAAGCTAAATATCCTTAGCATCCTCGCTTTAACAACTTCTGGGCTTTTGCTCCAGCTATCACAAACATCAATTCCTTTACTCGTTTGCCATTGAATTCCAACACATCACAGCCAGGTTTAATAAATTAGACAAACTTATTCTTACAATCTACCTATGCTCCATGCTTGGCTAGCCAATCCATATCCAAAATTAGGTCGTAGTCATCAATAGCGAAGACTATTAAGTCTCCCTCCAAGCTTTCTTTCCCCACTCTAATCTTACAACTCTACACATATCGATCTGCTTGCACCATTTTTCTCAAGGGTGTACTTACTAATAAGGTAAAAGGTAGTTCCACTTCATCCCAACACAAATGATATGCATAATTCTTGTTTAGATAGGAATGGGTGGATTCAGGGTCTATTAATGCATTATCTAAATGACCTTGGATAGTAAATGAACCTTCTACCACTTCTACAACTGCTCTTACTTCTTCTCGATTAAGAGCAAAAACCTTTACTTTCACTTGCAGCTTCTGAGTTCCACTTTCGAAGGCTCCCGTAGTATTAGCTCAATTGGCTCTCACGGTGTGGGCTCAGTTTTCTTGCCCAATTCGTAGGAGTTTTGGGCAGGTGTTTTTTAGATGCGTCGGGTCTCTGCAATTATAGCATTTTCTTTCAGCTATCTTAGACTAGCGGTTCTTCTTCACATGACCCTTCTTTCCGTAATGTTGGCACGATGGGAGATTCTGCATAGAACCAGTTGGTGTCGTACGTGCTTGCTTTCCTTAGTTATGCCATTGTTGGTGGGCAGGTCACTTATTTGCTTGCTGCTTCTGAAAATACCTCGGTGGTTGCCTTGGTGGCAAGAACGGTTTGGGTACCGTTCTCCTTCAGTCCTCATTCTCTGTTCAAGTTGCTACATTTATTGCCCCAGAATATGTCATTGGTGGAGAAGGTGCCATAGCCCTTCTCAATTCCTACTTCAGTTCCTTGATAAACTGCCTAGTTCGGTTCTACTTAGTGTCTACTAGTCTCTTGCAATACTTTGATAACTGAGTGAAATGAGCTGCATATGAGCAACAGTCATTCTCCCTTACTTTAAATTCTGGAACTCGTCCTTCCTTTTCTCTACTATCCACTGAAGGATATATTCGGCTCTAAATGCCTTCGCAAAGTTAGCCCACATCCTACCTTGATCCATTAGTTCTTAGTCTTCTTGTACTCACTACCACTATGCCCGAGCTGGGCCTCTTAGCCTAAATATAGCAAATTTAACCATCCACTTTTCCATGTATTGAAGTGTAGCAAAGATGTCCTCCATTTGCTCTACCCACTGCTCCACTTTCTGATCTTGTTCGGCTTCTCCAAAGAAGGTGGGAGGTTAGAATTTCATAAACCTCTCCAGAGCTTCATCTTCCCCATTCGAGTTCCTTCATTCTGATAAGGTTTGTAGTATCTCGGTCATCTTGTGAAATACTTTCTCTATAGTCACATTCGCAGGCTCTTCAGACCCCACTTCCTGCTTTAGTTCATTCTTATTCCCCTACTTTGGCAAGAAAAGTTGAGTGGCATTATATTTCGGAGTCATGAGTTTTGCTTCAGGAACCCTTTTGTTGGTTGTTGCTATGTGACACTTTGGTGCCATTCTATACTATTGCCCCCAAATCAAAGTTGAAAATATTTAAATCGAGCATGTATTCACATTTAGACTTGACTAAAAGTAAATTAGATGCGAGCTTTGCATAAATAATTGCATTTTTCAAAATTAGAGCACTCTAAGGTACTATTATTTGCATAAATTTTGAAAGAAAGCATTAAACATAAATGAACCCCTAACATAGGATTTTATTAAAAGTAGTAAATAATAGCTTCCTAAGCATGGAAAAGCTTTGACCGTAATCCTCATCAGAATCCTCAGCATCGGCATTATACAACCAACACCCAATATACTTAGAAAGGTCTATCCATGCACCATTCACAAATCCATAGTCCATAGGTTCCTTCCTAGATCTCCTAGAACTCTCCCCAGTTTCAACATGGTTGGGTGGGGGTATAAAAGAGGGTCTACATGGAGATTCATAGTCTATCTCCCCTGAATCATCACTATCTGCAGTTAAATCAATCACGGGACTAGGTGGGTTTGGGACATAACCCATATAAATATCCTCATTCTCACTATTAGAGATCAAGTCTATCACAGATATAAGGGGTGGCTCAATTATTTGAACCTCATTATCACTGCTTTCTTCCAAAGGTATGATTGGTTGAGGGGCGGGTTCTGGTATTAGTAAGTCTTCTGGGTAGATAGGGATTGGTAGATGCCATTACTACCCCTTCCTTGTAGTTCTATATATTCTAACCATCCTATAACATAAACAACCAGGATTAGTCAAAGGATTTTAATCATAATGAAATAAATCAAATACTATCAATAATTACGTAAACCCTGTCTCTGATACCACTTGTAACACCCCACTATCTACGCACCCGATTAGGGCTGGGGATGTTGCCCCATCTATAGGACAAATGGTCTTCATAATTAGGACTCACAAAAGAAATGAAAGAGAGGATTCAAATTTAACCTTATTACAACTCAAACAATACATGAACAACTCTCAAATTAAATAAATCTCTACTAGAGTCTCTCATAATGAAATACATAGAAAAAGAAATAAGTGTCCAACACAAAAGCAATCTCTAATCAATAACCTTCATAGCAGGATCGACCTGAAGGCATGGTATAAAAGGTGGTGAGATATAAATCTCAGTAAGCCCATGTGTATTTTGAGTGCGTCAGGTAAAACAGTTCATGTATGCAAGTTGAGAGATTTTCATAAAAGTAAAATGCTGGCAAGTCTCAAATAAATTTCACAAGTGAGGAGTGGTATTTTCCTTTTAAAAGCCATACATGTATACAATAAAAGCAACAACTTAAAATAAAGCCATGGCACCGCACTTTATGCACTATGACCAATGAAAGTTCATGATGCCACACTTTATGCATACTAACACAAGGTGGGTGTATGGCCTACCGAGTAAGATAGTCCTCCATTTCTACATCCAAACTTACTGGTTATCCATTCTAGAAATACACAGTCCATTTGACTATACTTGCTAACTCGGACTGGTATGACCTACAGGACTGGTATTGTATCCGGGAAAAACTCACCCCTCAGAGGTGGCCACCTACTGAGAGACTTACTCTAACCCTTCAAAGACTAGTCCTAGTAGTCTACCCTTATTGAGTACTCAACATTGTATTTGTTCCTTTCTGGAAAAGAAGGATGATCTTGTGTGCTTTCTTTGAAAAAGTAATTATGGTTTCCAAAATTCTTGTCTAAGTTGGTTTTTAGGAAAAGTTTAGCATTTTGTGTAAACTTACTTGTTCAACTTAAAATTGTCTATTTGACTTTTAAAAAAAAAAGAAAAATTGGCCATAATTACGTCCATAGTACACGTTCACATATACATCATGTTTGACTTGTCAAGGTGACTTTGATCTTTAAACAGCTTTATGTAGGAACTTACCTAATCTCTTGCCTTTCCTGAGTACAATAGACTTCCATGAGAGTTCAAAGCAACTTAACCCCGCCTGGGGTAAATATAGGGCATAAGTCCCAATAACCAGACAACACTTTCTTAAATAAATAACTCTTAGCCTAACATGTTTAGGCTCAACAAGTTACAACAACATCTAGTTATGACAATAATGCCTCAAGCTTTAACATTAATTGATAAAGTTTTTTATAGATTAAGACTAGTTTGATTAGTCAAAATGAATAGGTGCTATATGTAATTAATAAATAATAAATTATAATATTAACTATTTACTAACAAATTATAACTAATAAGTAATATTAATAATAAATAATAAATAATAAATAATAATAATTTCTAATAATTATGCTAAATAATATTAATAATACATAAATTATTTTGATAATAATTACCAATAATATTTATTATTATAAACAACATAAATTAAAAATGTATTGATATTATATTAATTAATTCCCAGATATTATTATTGATATTTAGTAACGCCTTATAAAAAATAATATTTTTTATTTATCTAATAAAATAATAATATTCTAAGTAATTATTAATTCCAAAATATTTAGTGCCTACCAAAATTAGTAAATTAAATTAAACAATGATACTAACATTATTATTATTAATAACGATAATAATAATAATAATAATAATAATAATAATAATAATAATAATAATAATAATAATAATAATAATAATAATAATAATAATAATAATAATAATAATAATAATAATAATAATAATAAGTAGTAGTAGTAGTAGTAGTAGTAGTAGTAGTAGTTCTAAAAATAATTTTTAATGACCATAGTGAATTAATTGTACATATATATATATATATATATATATATATATATTCATAGTCTCATACATATAATAAATAGCATGTTGATTTCTTAAAAATAGGCTTGTAATAATATATTTCACAACAAGGGTGATATTCCACTAGCAATAATATTATCTAGAGATTTATTAATAAAAGTAACATCTTGAAGGCCTACTCAAACAATGGAGGTATAATGTCTATTATACATCACTTAAAGCCTTCAATTATAAAGAACATATAATAATCTCTAAGAATAATCCAACAATAGCTCCTAAGCTTTAATATTCACGTCTTAATGTCATTCCCTTCACCCACATACATATTTCCAACCCAATACTATTTGATCAAACCTATTAAATCCATCATCTAACAGCTTTGAGTTTGAAAATTTAAGGAAAAGTTCATGAAAGAAATACTTGTTTTGATGATCGTTGGTTGAAGATATCGCCTTGTCCAATGAAGATTGTTGGGTGTTGGAGGAGTCCTTCCTTGATTGAAGTTGTCCAAGAATGGCCACCAATGTTTCGGCCAATAGAGAGAGAAGGAGATAGAGAGAGAGAGAGAGAGATGTTAGGATGATAATAAAATGGTGATGAAGAGATGAAGAAGGTCCAAGGTGATTAAATTTACTTTCTTGAAGTTCTTCTTGTTTTTTATCGAAAAGTGTATTTGATCCGAGTGGAAGATCAATTTTGGTGTTTTAGGTGTTATATAGTGGCCTATGAGTGTGTGTAGAATGAATCCTAGTTGGTTTGAGGGTTCTAGGTGTGATTTGGGATGAATAAGGGTGATTGGAAGTTGAAGAAGTTTAGTGTGTGTTCTTGAGAGGAAATTGAGAGAGAGTGTTTACTGTGTATCTTGTGAATGATGGCCGAATGGCTTAGCTAGGAGAGGAATTTCGGTTATCCAAGAAAGAGAGAGAGAGAGAGAGAGTTTCAGCTATTCCAAATTTCATATTTAGGAAAATGTGGAGATGTTTGAGGTAGAAGATTGGGTAATAGTATTTTCTTTTTGAAGGTTTCTTGTCCTTCAATGGTGGATGGCTGAACTAGCTATGTTTTGATCACGAAATGAAGGATTATTTCAGTTTTATAGCTGCCGAAAATGGCTATAAAATAGTAGAGTATATTCTGGTTTAATCTTCTAGCTAGAAGAGTGTTTAATAGAGGAAAATCTAGATTTGAATTTTGAAGTTTGAAAAGTTTTGAATGGAGTGAAGATGGGAGTGTTTTGATGTGTGTTAATGGAGTCCTAATGGCCGTAGTAGGTGAAGAAGAAAAAGTGTTCTGTCCATGGCTGCAAGATGGCCGAAGATATGAAGATGATTGATGAAGAAATCAGTCCTTGCATTGGATAGGCAAGCTGGAAAAAATCATGAATTTTAGCTACAAAAGTTCTTGAGATTTCGAAGGATTTTGAGTAGATTTTTCGAATCACTTTGAAGTGAATTTGCAGCTAAAATCTAGGAGTGTTTGAAGGTCCATTAATGGTGGTTTTCTAGCCACCATCTTGGAGAAGAAAGAGGAAAGTTTCAGGTGTTCTTATGCACAAATGGATGGCTCAATGTTCATGTCCAAATCTTGATTATTTGCTGGAAATTTTCTGGTTTTGTTGGGCTTTGCTCAAGCTGCGAAATTCCAAGGATTTCAGTTTTCATCTTCACATGAAATAGTTTGTTGCTAGCAAGAATTATGTAGGTAATGGTTGCTGAAATTTTTGGAAACCAACCAAGAAGAATTTCTGGAAAATTTTCTAGATTTTAACCAAAACATGAACAAGAAGAAAATGAAGTTCTTGGAAGAATAGCTATGGTGTTTTAATGAAACCTCTTCCTTTTTTTCTTCTTCAAATTCAGCCATCCTCCTATCCCCAAGAGTTGGAATTTTTTAAAGTTCTAGCTAAGAATTATCCAAGACATTTTATTGATATTGAAAAGAATTAAAGAAATAGGAGTGGTTTATATTTAAATAGGTTAGGACAAGGATTGCAAAATTAATTGAGACAAAAATTCTTCTAGAATTCCTTTTAGGACAAGATCACATGGTTACGATATTTCCAATGTGTCTTCCCTGAGACAATATTCCTAACTTGAAGGAATGTAAGAAAAAGAAAATTTATAACATTGGTTAAGATAATTATGAATAAAACTTAGGTGATGGGATTTGAACTCAAGACCTTAGAGATTAACCACAAAGCTTTAACCACTTAAGCACATTAATCCTTATTCTTATTTTCCAAACCAAATTCTCTTCATATCTAAGCCTCAAGCCATCTTTCTATTTCGACCTCAAGCAAAATAACCTTTTTACCCTTTCTACTCAACAAGCAAAAATAAACTATATAACCCATACACTACAATCCTAAATCACATAAAATCATTCAAAGAATATATTTTATGTAAGATGATATGATATTCACCCCATCCCTCTTACTTTTGGGCAGGTTTAGGTGGGGTTTTACAATCTAGTATGGTAGGAATCTCACATTATGATCGCTGTCATGATTTCCTTAACACAGTGTTACGCTTGGGGCTTTATCAAACAGTTACATACACATGAAGTATAAATGAAATAGACTAGTAAGATAAAGAATGCCTTTATTGTATAAATGTGTCATATACAATATTCAAGTGATTGCTTTTAGGGTATAACACTAATACAAACCATCCTAGAATTCATTTAGGAAGTTTACACCACCTTTGATGATTGGAATCCACCCAAGTATCATGCCAAAGGTAAAGAAAAGGGATTGAAATTTAACCATATTCTATAGTGCCAAAGAAATGTTCAAAGTAAGAAGGTTTTCAATGGAGGATTGACTCAAACTAAGCTCCCAAGCTAAGGATTGATAAAGGCTAAATTTACCTATATTTTCTTAGTTATTTGAGGTTCTTTTGTGATACTTTTGATCTAATAACTAGTCATAATTTTTTCTATTTGTTATTTTACCTTTGGAAATGTATATTGATGATCTTATGCAGAATATGGTGAAAAATGCGCAAAATCAGGCTAAACGTTGTTGACTTGGGCACCAGATGGTCTACCTAGGCTGATCTGGGGTCACTTCTAGAAGAACAGAGCATAATAGAGAAGTTTTGGAAGCATTTTAGGAAGGACTCGATGCCAGATGTTCTTCCTAACCTGGCGCCGGGTATGTACTATTCATCATGAAGCAATCCAGGAAGGTCCTGGCACCAGGTGTACTTCCTAAACTCGCATTGGGTTTTATGGGGGTTAAGACGGTGAATTTCAAATTTTGAGCATATTTTGGCAAATTTCACAACGATTCTTTTGGGAACTAATTTGGAATCGATTTAGGACTCTTGTAGACACATTTTAGCAATTAGAACTTCTATAAATACTAGAGAATTACATTGTACAAACTAGTTTTCAAAGTTTTCAATTCTTTAATGTAATATTTTTAGAAAACTCCTAGAGAAACACCAAGGTTGAGGAGGATCAAGAAGAATTCTTGGAGAAGAAGAGGAGGTTGCTCGAGAAGGTTTCAAGGAAGAAGAGAAATGCTTACTTGTCTATGAGTGGTTTCTTTTTGTCTTCTTTATAATTTATTGACAAATTGAGATTAATGTTTTAATTATCTTTAAAGGATATTCTTTTTCATTCATGATTTTGTATTGATTTTTGTTCTTTGATCAATTTATTGCTATTCTTGGTATTTGATTACTTGAGTATAATATCTTGTGGGATTGACTACTTCTCTTCTAATTAACTTGCAATACGATATTAAGGGAGAATGACTAACTAATTAATTCAGTACTAGTTATTCCTAACATGCTTGAAAAAGAGGTTAAGGGAAAAGACTAAGTAATCAAAGATTGGTTGATGATTGCTAGAATATAGATTCATTGGCTAATTTCATGTTTTAAATCACCTAGAATACAGGGATTTATGTGACGATTGATCTTAATACATCTTTTGGGTAAATTGTTTGAGATAGAATATATTCACTAATTTTTCTATAAGATAGTGATTCCATGCATTGCAAAAGAAGTGGATCTAATTTAATCCTGCATAATACCAAGATAATAATAAATTGAGAGAATAGCTAGTCAATCATTATTGTGTATTCAAGGATTTCTATCTATTTACATATCTTTTCTCCTTGTTCTCACTCATTGATTATCCTCGTGAACTTTCTTATGTGACTTGACCTTTTTCTAGTATATTTTGTTAGTGTTTTATTTATTTCTTCTTATTTTATTGGCTAAATAATAAAAATTTGGATAAAGTAAAGTTGAAGCCTAAGTTCTCGTAGATGCAATACTTGCTATTCCTTATACTATATGATGGGTATACTTGTCAAATGTGTGGTTTTAGTGGTTGGCATTTTAATTAAAGCTTGATTGATTGCGGACTTTGTTGATAATATTTTTTACATTAGAAAACACGCATCAAGTTTTTAGTGCCACTGATGGGGATGGGCACTGTCGGAAACACTCGAATCCTGTTGATTTAGCCTTTGTTGTATTGGTAAATATCACTAACTTTTGTTTTTAGGTACTTTGTGAATATTTGCATTTTTTTTCTAATTTTCTTTTGTTGTTTGTTTGAATTTTTACTTGTTTTATTTTTCTTTTCGATTTGATCTTTGTTTTTCTTTGAGCTCGAGGTTTAACTCATCATCTTAGAAAATCGACTATGGGGATATATGCGGTCATGGACACACATTCAAAAGAGCTACAATGATTAGAATTTGGCAACTTTGCAAGCTCGTATTGATGCTTTTTGTGAGACATCACTTGAAGCCTCAATAAATTCTTTTGTCACCAGCACCAATTCATTCTTTAAGTTTCAAGATGAATCTTCCCAAAAAATAAGCCATCAAAGAATACAACTAGCCAAGTTGGTTGAAGATGCCAAAAAGGCCCATACACTTAAACAAAAGTTTCCCTAAGGAGAGGAGAGAGGATATGAAGAACAATTGCACTTTGTTATGGAGATTTTTTTTTTATTCTAATATACTTTCTACTATTTCTAATTTTTCTTTGTCGCTTGAATTTATAGGTCCCTCAACTCATGGAACCTAATGATGCCGTTGATGATGTGTTGCATTTAATGTGCCTCAAGGAGTTGAATTTGCTATGATGTATCATAAGAAAACCTTCGAGGATGTTACAACTCATACCCTTCACCCCAATTTCAGGGAGGTAACTTAGTATTTGTAGATGTGGTACAAAGTAAATATTTATTGATCCTATCATTGAAATCTATGTTACTAGGTCTAAATGGAAATTTTAATCGTGACAACTCTTTTGAAGGGATTAGTGCTGATTCTAATGCTTATACACTTTTTAGATATAATTTACATCTTTATGTTGGAAACTTGATTTGTATGTCTAAAAAGGTGCTATAGAAAGGGGGTCATGCCTTTACATTTATTCAAGTAATATTTTCTATGGACCCTCCATTTTTCAAAACACTCTCTTATTTCTACTTTTATTATGCCTAACTTTTTCAATGAGCATTAAATTCTTTAACAAAGATTTGATGAAGAAGCATGATGAGTGGAAAGAGTTTGTATATTTCTTTTGTGTTTGGAGTTGTTAGGTGCTATTTCCCCCAAATAAGGAAAATATTCTCCATCTTAAATGTGGCGGAGTGAGTTGTGTCTTTATTTGCTTTGTTAGGATTATTGTTATTATATTTCTTTAGTTTGTTTTCTTTTATTTAGGTGTGTCTTGTTTTGTTATTATTTTCCTTGTGCTTTTTATTTGTGTTTTCCTTTGTAGGTTGGAATAAAATCTTCTTGGAACCCACTCTAATCTTTTTTAAAAGTTTTAATATTTATTGGAGCATTAATGCACTTAGGGAGTATTGCTTAACTTTCTACCTCCTTATCACTTTTTGGACCCTTTAGAGATACTTTGTTGTGTTAATTTTTTGCCAATGAGGACATTGTCTAGTTTAAGTATGGGAGAGTGGTTTGGTGATATTCTTTATCCAAGTTTTTATCAGTCATCTTGTTGTTTTCTTGGTATTGAGCTACATTAGAAAAATCTTTAATTTTGAAAACAATTTTGTTGCAATGTTCTTGAAATTTTGAAAATTTAGAAAGTGTGAAGCTAAATTAAGCTTATTTGTCTATAATGGAGTAATGATTTTCTTTTCAACTTAAGATATGGATTTATCATTCATTATGGTTTGATTTTTATTAAAAGATAAACTTGTGTATTAAGTTAGATTTTGCTAAGTCTTGAGAATTTAAGATAAGCTTGGTTATATTTAGAATTTAAGTTTTGTTTTATTCATTGAGTTTGAATATAGATGATGTGATTAATATAGAAAGAGTTGTTAACTAATTCTTGTATTATGGGTTTAAAATTTGCTTGACTTTTTGTCGTGAATAAGGAATGTGAGGAAATAGAAAAATAATGATTGAGAAAAAAATCATTGTTATGTGAGATGAAAAAAATTAAGTTGAAAAAAAAATGCTTTCATCTTTGAAAAAAAAAAAAAAAGATCTTTTGCTAAAAATGGGGTTAATATGGAGAGAAGTAGCAAGTATTGTGCAGTGCACTCTCTTGAGCCTATCTCGAAGGCAAAAAGGTAAAAAGGTAAGAAAGAGTAAAGAAATAAAATGTTGGAAAAAATGATGAAAACGAAAAACAATAATAACTATAAGAGGGCCAATATGGTGCATGAAGTGAAATCCATTCACCTGAGGCTATCAATTCCTTACATCATTGAAAAAAAAAGAAAAAGAAAAAGAGTGGAGTGTTTTCCTTGTCTCATTACTTGAGTTGTGTAAATTTGAGTTTATAATACTAAAATTGGTTAAATGGCTTTACTTGTATGATTTATGTTATCTATGTTTTTACTTAAGGAGTATGATGATTTTCTTGCACTAGATATAAGCTTGTTTAACTTAACCTTGATGGCTTTGGGATTGTTTGATTTAATACATAAGTTTTCCAGGTTTTGAAAGAATTGAATGAATGATGATTTATATTTAAGATTGGAAGAATGTTATGTTTTCATTATGGAATATACTAAGGATAAATTGAAGAATTGTTTTATTTTGTTCTAAATGCTTAGTGTCTAGTTCTTGTTTGCTTAAGGACAAGCAAAGCTTAAACATGTGGGATGTGATAGGGGATAAATTTGCCTATATTTTCCTAGTTATTTGAGATTTTTTTTTGGATACTTTTGATCTAATAACTAGTCAAATTCCTTCCTATTCGATATTTTACTTGTGAAAAGGTATTTTTATGATTTTATGCAGAATATGGTGAAAAATCAGGCCAAACAGTGTTGACTTGATGCCAGGTGGTCTACCTGGGTAGGTCAGGGGTCACTTCTGGAAGAATAGAGCATTTTTGGAAGTACCTGGTGCTAAGTATTCTTCCTAACCTAGAACCAAGTGTGTACTGTTCATCAGGAAGCATTCTAGGAAGGACCTAACGCGGGGTGTTCTTGCTAAACAAGTGTTGGGTACTATCGAGGTTAAGGCGGTGAATCTCGTATTTTGAGCAGATTTTGCCAAATTTTATAAGGATTCTTTTGGGAACTAATTTGGGATTAATATATGACTCTTATACACACTTTTTTTTCAATAGAACTCTTGTAAATACAAGAGAATAACACTGTACAAACTAGTTTTTATAGTTTTCAATTCTTCAATGTAATATATTTAGAAAACTCTTAGAGAAATACCAAGGTTTAAGAGGATCGAGGTGAATTCTTGGAGAAGAAGAGGAAGTTGCTGAAGAAGGTTTCAAGGAAGAAGAAGAAGGCTTACTTATCTATGAGTGGTTTCTTTTTCTCTTCTTTGTAATTTATTGATAATTTGAGATTAATGCTTTAATTGTCTATAGAGGATATTCTTTTGGATTCATGATTTTGTATTGATTTTAGTTCTTTGATCAATTTATTGTTATTATTGGTATTTGATTACTTCATCCATAATATCTTGTTAGATTGAGTAGTTTTCTTCTAATTAACTTGCAAAATGATGTTCGGAGAGAATGGCCAACTAATTAATTCAATACTAGTTATTCCTAACTTTCTTGAAAAATAGGTTAAGGGTAAAGACTAAGTAATCAAAGATTGGTTGATGATTGCTAGAATACAGATTCATTGCCTAATTTCATGCTTTAAATAATCTAGAATATGGAGATTTATGTGAGAATTGATTTGAATGCATCTTTTGGATAAATTGATTGAGACAGAATATATTCAGTAATTTATCTATAAGTTAGTAATTCTATGGATTGCAAATGAAGTAGGTCTAATTTAATCCTTCATGATGCCAAGATAATAATATATTGAGAGAATAGTTAGTTAATCAATATTGTGTATTCAAGGATTTCAGTTTATTGACATGTCTTTTCCCATTGTTTTCACTTATTAATTATTCTTGTGACTTTTCTTGTGTGATTTGACCTTTTCTCTAGTATATTAGGTTAATGTTTTATTTATCTCTTCTTGTTTTATTAGCTAAACAATAAAGATTTGGGAAAAGTAAGGTGGGAGCCTAAGTTCTCGTGGATTCGATACCTGCTATTCCCTATACTATATGATGGGTATACTTGTCTGTATGTGTGGTTTTAGTGGTTATCATTTTAATTAAACCTTGATTGATTGTTGACTTTGTTGATAATATTTTCTATGGTAAAAAACAAACATCAAGGTTCAAAAGAATTAGTAAGTAATGGGACATCAAAAAAGGATGAAAAAGATCAAAGTTTGGACAACAATTAGCGTGGAGGGTTAAGTGTTCTCAAAACAAGGTTGAAAATTAAGGTAGTTAGTTAAAGGGTATAATGGAGCTGACACTAGCCCATTTAGGGTAGCTAGCAGTGGCCCTCCTTAGGGAAAACATTTTCTTTAACAGAAGGAAGCCGGCCCTGGCTTCCTTAAAGGAGCCAGCATCGGCTCAAGTTAGGTATAATGCCTCTATTTTGATTTTCATCTTGTTTTATGTTATTTGTTTCCAATTTGTTTCTCAAAATTTTTATATCGTAATAGAGACATTTTAGGCTTAGTTAATTGATGAATGACTTAGATTTAGTCTCCCATTTGTTAAGTTAAGCTAGCTATAAGTATGCTATTATAACACTCTCATTGGAAATTAGATATTTATTTTAAATCAAAGACACTCTTGAGAGGGCTTTCTTTAAGGTTCTTCCATGAAGGCCAAGACCAATCTTGTAGTTCTTTTTCTTACCTTTGTATTGAGTCTATACACCTATAAGGATTGATCAAATTAGCTTATCAAAATGGGGTCTTACGATTTTATTCTCCTAAGGTTCTTAAGTCAGGGTTATTTTGATTGCTTAAATCCCTTCTTTAATTTGTTCTTGGTTTCCTAGTTGATTCAAGGGTAGTTAGGAGTGATTTAGTGGTCCTTATGTCTTGAGTTTTAGGTTCTTTATTTGGAAAAATGTCCCAATATTTGAATTAGGAGTGTGTTCTTAAAATAAAAAAAAAATCACTATTTTGGGTTTCAAATTGGGTCTTGAATTCTCCCCTAAAACTAGCCATGAAATTCACAATTAAATCAGCCCTACAATACCATATCAAGTGATATCAAATCAAGGGATGTAACGTCCCTCCCTTATATACTTTTAAAGGCAACTACTTTTTATTAACTGAGTATATGTATGAAGGCTCAAAATAAGAAATGATCAATATAATTAGAATGTCATTTTTTAGCAAGAAAATTTTTAAACGGGGCATTGAAGGAATTTTCGATCACGAATTAAGAAAAGCTAAGAAGGATTATGAAAAATTTGAGAGGCACCAAAATACTCATTTTAATGTGTAGATTTTATTGGTAAAATAAAAAGTTTTGCTAACTGGGATGAATAGTAACTTTAACTATGGTTATTTTTTAGATAAATTGTTAACCATGGTTAAGGTGGAAAAAGTTAATAGGCATGAAAAGGAAGTTTTCATAAACTAATTTGGGAGAAAAGTCAAAAGCTATTTGTTGGCCCATTTGGGGCCCATGAAAGTAAAACGGAAAAGAGAGATTGGGCTTGCAATAGTGAAAACCTAAGAAGGGAAAAGAAAGATGGATTTTTCAATCAGAAGCCCATGAAGTCTTCTTATTAGTCTAGAATTGCTACAAGCGTCCAAGAAGTTTTGAAAATTCCACAAGATTCTCTAAGCTTCTAAAAGAATCTATTAGTTTCCAAGATATTCTATAATGTTCCAAAAAGATCTACAAGTTTTCAACCTGCTAGCTTCTATTTGACAGCATGTTGTATTAAAACATAAAAAGGAACAGAGAAGTGGTTGGTGGTGGACTTCAAAATAGTAGGGAGAAAGAAAGAAAACAAGAGAAAAATAAAAGAAAAATGAAAGAGAAAGCGAGAAAGAGAACCATGAGGTAGAGAGCAAGAAGAAGGAAGAAAACTTGGCTATTTTAAAGCTTAGAAGTCATCAATCATAAGGTAAAAATCTTTTTCTTCACGAATTAAAAGCATTCTATAGCTTGTGGGAGTACTTTGATGTAACTCTTCATGGAAAAATAGCATGAAATATGGAATATGCTTAGTGAAGAAATATTAGTGTGATGTTACTTTTGATAAAGCTAAGTGGCAACTGATTGTAGGAGTTAATTGTTGTGATTCTTGGGGAGTTTAGATCTGTTTTCAAGGAGTTGTGATGTAACACCCCACTATCTAGGCCCATTAGGGCCGGGGATGTCGCCCTATCCACAGGACAAGGGGTCTTTATAACTAGGTCACACAAAATAAAATAAAGAAAATACTTCAAAATTAAACTTATTACAATCCAGCAATACATGAACAAATTTAAAAGAAAATAATAATAATAACAATTATCTGCTATTGTCTCTCAAAAGAAATACATAAGAAAAATAACAGAGAGTCTTCAAAGCATAAGCAACAATCTAGCTAATGACCTTCACAGCAGGATCGACCTGAAACCATGGTATAAAAGGTGGTGAAGTAAAAGTCTCAGTAAACCCGTGTGTGCTTTGAGTGTTTCAGGTAAAACGGTTCATGTAAGCAAGTTCTGAAAGTTTCACAAAAGAAAGTGCTGGAAGGCATTAAATAAATTTCATTAATGAAGAGTGGCGTTTTGCTTTCCAAAACATACATGTGCACAATAAATACAACCACCCCAAGAGGTAGCCATGGCACCACACGTTGGGGCTAACGACAATATAACTATCAGGATGCCACACATTGAGCATACTAACACAAGGTAGGTGAACAGCCTACCGGGTGAGATACTCCTCTATCTTTACACCCTAAACTTACCGATTGTCCATTTCGAAAACACAGAGTCCACTTGACTGATCTTGTTAGCTCGGACCAATATGACCCACTGGATTGGCATCCTATCCGGGCAGGACTCACCCCACAGATGTGGCCACCTACTGAGAGACTTACCCTAAGCCTTCAAAGATTAGTCCTAGTAGTCTACCCTTATTGAGTACTCAACGTTGCTTGTCGCACTTGGGAGAAAATTGATCATACAATGATTTACTTGGAAATAGCAATTAAGGTTTCTAAAATTCTTGCCAAAGTTGGATTTTAAAAAAAGTTTAGCATTTTGTGCAAAACTGCCCGTTTAATTTCAAATGGTTTGCTTGACTAAAATAAAAAGGAAAATTGTCCTTAATTGCCTTTACAAAACAAATGTTCATATACATAGAGTTTATCTTACCGCATTAACTTTGGTCTTCAAATGACTCCATGCAGGAGCTTACCTGATCCTTTGCTTTGTTGGGATTTAAAGATCTTCCAAGGTCAACCTAACCCCGCCTGGGGTAAGCACAAGGTATAAGATAACATTCGAACTATATCTGCCTTACATAAATAATTCCTAGTTCAACTAGTTACTACCATGACTAACCATAACCATAATGTCCTAAGCTTTAATGCTAGTTGATAAAGTATTTTATAAAATAAATTTAGCTTGATAAGTTAAAATAACTGGGGGTTCTAAAATAATTACTAATAAGTCATAGTTTCAAATAATAAATTATAAGTATTATTGCTAATAAATAAACTAGTGTTAAATATTGAATAATACTAAGTCCTAAATAATATTGGTAAATGGTAATATTTAAATAGTACTATTATAAATAATAAATAATAAATTATACTTAATTTTTAATTAAAATTAGTAGATAATAAATAACCAATAAAATTAATAATAAATGAATTTTTAATTATTAAATAATAAATAAATTTTAATATAACTAATGTTTATGGATATAGGTAAAAGTTTTAGTTATGGTTTACAACGTCATTTGATATTACTTAACTCTAATATTATATATATATATATATATATATATATATTATAATAAAAGATTTTATTTATTATATATATTTTCTTTCCATAAAAGATTTTATTTATTTGACTAAATAAAATATTAATATTTTAATTAATATCCTAATCCAAACCTTCCTAGCCAATTTTGAATTTCAAAGAGAAAAATTTAGTAGTAATTCTAATTCAAGTAATAAAATCTGTTAATGAAAATAATTTTAGAATTAACAAGGAAAATAATCTTTTACCAGAATTTCCTATTGCAAGAAAAGATTCATGAACACATTCCCTAACATCTAATAATAAACTAATCTATTCATGAACATAAAGTTGAATTAACATATACTATCACATGGTTAATCTCCTACTAGGCATAATCATCATTCACGGCTTCGTTGAAGATTAAGAACATAAAGGCTTATTCACCATAGGTGGCATAACATGTAACATGCTTCAAACATCCATAATCTCACTAATCATGATGAGAAGACATTAATTAAAAAAAAAATCCATAAAGCTTAATCATATATATCAACCCTCATGTCCTAACTCCATCCTCTTCATCCACATACATATACTCAATCCACCATTCATATCCAATCTTCCTATCAATATCTAAGAGACATGAATTCAGAAATTAAAAGAAGGATTTAAGAAGAAATACTTGATAAACGATCACTAAATGAAGATTTCTTGATTAGTGAAGGTCCACGTGATTGAGAGTCTTGTGATGTCCGAAAAACAACCACGGTTGGCCATCATCATTTCAGTTGAGAGAGAGAGAGAGAGAGAGAGAGAGAGAGCATTAGAAGGGAACATTAAAAATTGAATAGAAGAGGAAGAACAAGAAGGTTGTTCTTGTTTTACCTTTTTGATGTTCTTGAGACCTTCAAGGAAAAAGCTGATTTTGATCCATTTGAAAATTCTAGTTTGTGTGATTTTGTGTTATAAAGGCAAGAAATGAAGTCTGGGGATTAAGTATGAGTGATCTGGAGTATTTGAGAGTGATTGGAGGTGTTTAGGATAGGTTTTGGCATGAAGAGGTATAGTGTGTGTTCTTAGTGTTTTGAGAGAGTTTGAGAGAAAAATTGTGAAACCCCAGTCAAGACCAACCTTAGAGTAAGGAGTTTGGGAATG